>OX352772.1:170824959-171369959 GCA_947095535.1 Poecilobothrus nobilitatus | reverse complement strand
CTTTACTTTTGGCATAATGGTGTTCTTTCATGTATGATTTAGGCCTCTGAAATTTGAGAGGATTTGGTCCTTGGGTTCGGATTTTGAAAGCTTCCGAACGAGCCTCAGAGCAAATGATATTATCTCCAAATGCAACAAAGATATAACCTTTAAATTAGGCAGAATGGTGTTTCTTCATGTTTGATTTATGTTTCTGAAATTTGTGAGGATTTGGTCCATGGGTTCAAATCTTGGAAGCTTCCGGACGAGCCCCAGAGCAAACGAGTATATCTCCACAACCAACAAAGATAGAACTTTTATTTTTAGTACAAAGGTGTTCTGTTATGTTTCCTTTTCTGTAAAATTGGAAACTGACATTTGAAAGAATTTGAACCATGGGTTCGTATTTTGGAAACTTCCGGACGAGCACAAGAGCAACGAGCATATCTCCAAAACCAACAAAAGTAGAACCTTTAAATTTAATAGAATGGTGTTCTGGCAAGTTTTCTTTATGTTCCTGAGATGGATTCGATGAATTGGAGTGGCAATTCGGGTAGCTGACACAAACATCCCAAGGACTACCAATCTCCGAAAATAATTAAGATAGAAACTTAAAATTTTATACAAGGGTGTCAAGCATATCCCAAGCGGATGCCTCTTTTACGTTCTTGAAATTCGAGTTGAATAAGACAGAAAAGGGAAGAAGTTCAAGCAGCTGCCAAAAACACTTATGGATTGTTAATTTAATTCGAATTATTCAGGTGTAGGGTATTAATAAGTCGGTTGCATCGACTTACTGTTACATTTACTTGTTTTTTATTTATTTATTCTTAATTACAGTTAAAATTATAATTAACAAAAAATTTTTTTTCTAAGCACTAGCTACTCAGACTATCGGCTTATTTTTAAAAATAGATTCTTCATAATATACCTACTATTATTCACTTTTTTTTTTTGGTTGAAACCTAATCTTTTATTTCGTTTATTATAAAATACATTGAAATAATTTTTTATATTAAAATAATTGAAAATACTAATTCTTACAAATATACATAATAATGTATACAATTATTATATTTATTATAATTATGTAATAATTAATATACATAATGTACATAATATTAATCATTATATTTATTGCATATTATACTTTATACAAATATGTACCTATTATTCTAGTTATTTTATACATAAACATAGTAATAAAAATTTTTAATTTGGTCATTATTCCTTAATATCTAGGTATTTAAATGTGTTTACAGATTTTTAATTTATTTAATTCATTTAAAGTAATTCTTTACATTAAAATAGTTGAAAACTAATTATAATATTTTAATTCATTATATTCTTTTTTTCGGCCTTTAATGTTTTTATTTACATATAATGCCTATAATGTTTACATATTTTTAATTTACATATTTTAGAAAGAAAAAAAAAATTACCAGAGGTAATCTAATGAAACATTTATTCATCAAAGTTAAAGTTGAGGTGGGTAAATTTATTGGAATTCTAGCTGCCCATTGTGCTTCGATATGTTGAAAGGCGGCATCAGTTGCATGTTTGGCTATTGATTTTTTACTTGATAACGCAAAAATGTGCAGAGGGGAATTTATAGCAGCTTTAGCTGCATTATCAGCTGATTCATTACCATTTATACCAAAGTGTGAGGGTACCCACATTAATAGAACTTTTTTTCTCATTTTTATTATTAATTGCTGTATTGTGTTTATTGATTCAGAATTTTTCCCAACGTTTTGGATGGCATCAAAAGCTGATCTGCTATCGGTGAAAATTACTTTTTTTGCTTTTGTTTGTTTTATTATTAGTAAACATGACAAAATTGCTTGGGTTTCAGCTTCGAATATTGTTGCATAAGAAGGTAGAAGGCCATTTGATAATACTTTGGCGGATTCTTCCACTACTGCATATGCAGTACTGTGAGTGTTTTTGGACCCATCGTTGAATAAAAGTTCCCATTTGTTTTATTTTAGCTTTACAGTTATTTCTATAAATAATTGTTTGTATTGGTTGTAAGTGGTGTTATCTTTCTGTAGAAGAGTTAGATCGTTAATAAATGCGTTTTTGTTCAGAAACCATGGCGGGTATTTTAACTTTTGACAGATTTAGCAGGTGACAGATCAATACTAAGTTGTGTTTTGAGGTTTAATATTTCACTTACTCCCGATTTCATTTTAATAGGTTTTGTTTTGGCTTTTAGAATTGAACTTCTTTATGTTAAGTCATTTTTATTTGTGAATAATTTGGGAAAATATTTACTCCTGAGCAACATTGTTCTATTTTCTATTGTGGGAAAACCTGCTTCAGCTAATATGTTTTGGACCGGGGTAGTTGTGAATGCTCTTAGACTTCTTCTTGTAGCAGCATTATATGGTGTATTAATTTTTTTTAAGTGTGTTGTAGCACTTTTTCCATAGATATGTAGCCCATAATCAATTTTGGAAAGTATTATTAGTTTAATTATATTTAGTAAACTGTTAGTATGTACATTACTGTTCTTAGAAGTTAGATATTTGATTATATTAAGCCTATTGGTGACATTATTTCTAATATAATTGCAATGTTCTTTAAAAGTATTTTTTTTATCAAAAATTAAACCTAAAATTTTTAAATTATTTACATTATTGATTTTTGTGTTTTTAAAATTTATTTCTGGGCATTTACATTTAGTTTTCTTACATATATGCATATGTTTACATTTATCGGTTGAAATTATCGCCCCTGATTGTTTTGATCAGTTTTCGATTGCATTCAATGCATCAGAAAACTGTTTTTCGATTAAATTTGAATTTTTTTCTTTTGAAAGAATATACAAATCATCTGCGTAAATACAGTGTTGTAAATTATTTTGATTTGTTAACAATTTGCTGATACCATTAAACGCAATCAAAAACAGAGTTACCTACAGTGGGGACCTTTGTGGGACACCGTTGAAGAGTGAAAACATTGGTGATACAATGTTGTTCATGCTGCAACGTATTTTCCTGTTGTTTAGGAAAGCCTTTTCGAAATTAAAAATTTTTGGATCCACTTTCTATTCTTGTAATTTATTTAAAATAATTTTAGGGTTTATCTTTTCGAAGGCTTTTACAAAGTCTACAGACAATATTGAAGTATGGTTTTTTGTCGATAAGTTTTTCGAAATCATGTGATCTATATATAGTAGTGCGTCTGTTGCGCTGGAATTTGTTTTAAAGCCAATTTGAAAGATACCATATTAAACGCTTGGAAATAATTTTTTCTAAGATTTTGCCTATACATGGTAGTAGAGAGATCGGCCTATAGCTTGAAATATTGTTAATGTCTTTGTTTGGTTTTTTTATGGGTATGACTATGGCTATTTTGTACATTTGGGGGATTATACCGGTATTGTAAATATTATTATATTGATCGAAAATTCTAAATTTAAACTTTTGAGGACATTTTCTCAACATTTCATATGTTGAGAAAACTCTCAACATATTCATATCTTGTCCTGGCGTAATACCTTTTACAGATTTTAAACTGCTTTCAATTTTGTTCAAATTTATTTTAGGATCTAAGTAATTGTTTTTGTTGTACGAGAGTTCATTACGGTATTGGTTTTGGAACATTCTGAATAGTATTCAGCAAAACTTGAAGATATTACTACTGCATCTTCTATTATGTTTGAACCTATTTTTAATTACTTTATCTGAAATGGGCCTGTTAGAAGTGTAATTTTTTTCCATAAAGTATTTACTGGTGTATTGGTGTATTTAAAGTTTTTGTAAATTCTTGAAATTTTTGGTTTTTTGCATTTTTTTTCTCCTTGTTGAATATCCCTTTTTTTTCCGATATGTTATTAAGTTTTCTATTGTGTTGTTCTCGCGGTAATTTCTCCAAACTATTTGTTTTGGTTCTCTCAAAGATTTTAATTGATTTGTCCACCAAGGAACGTTGCGCGAAGTAAATTTTAGTGTAGAAACAGGTATAGAAATATTAGCTGAGCTACGAATAATTTTCTGGATAATGGCTGCTTCTTTATTAACATTGTCGGAAGGAGGAAGTTTTGCATTTAATTGCATAAAATTTTATGTTGGTACTTTACCCAATCTGCTCGATTGCAGTTGAATTTGGCGATTTTGGAAAACTTAACGTTGGATGGTTCTGAAATTTTGACAGATATTGTTATTGGATAGTCGTTATTATTATGTAAGTCTTCAGAAATATACCATGAGATATATGGTAGAAGTTGTGGACTGTAGAAAGTTAAATCTATATTGGTGAAAGTACCATGTGTGGAGAAATGTGTCGGAGAACTATTATTTAAAATTGTTATATCAGAGTTGTAAAAAACATCTTCTATAATTTTGCCTCTGAAATTTGAATTGGAAGAGCCCCAAAGTGAACTCCACCCATTAAAATCTCCTGCCAGAATAATTGGAGTTTTGATGTTCTATATGATAGAGCAGAGATCTTGACAAGTAATTATTTGTTCTGGTGGGATGTAAATTGAAATGATTGTGATTGGAACTTTAAGGTCGATTTCTATTGCTACTATTGATAAGTTAGAGATTAGTTGAATATTTTTATGAGGGATACTTTTGTGTATTAAAATGCCTGCTCCTTGTTTTGCAGTTATATTGTTTTGGAAATTATGAAAGTAACCGGAATATTGTTTAGGCATGAGGGGGGAATTATTATATTTTAGATGAGTTTCCTGTAGACAAATAACTTGAAGGTGTTGTGATTTAATCAGCAATTCTAATTCTTCATATATGTTATGATAACCTTTGATATTCCATTGCAGAATGTTAAGGATCATGGATAAGTTCTATTTATTAAAATTTTAAGATTAGGAGTTATAATCATACCTGTAAATTTATATTATTAAATAGTTCTGTTTTTCTTAACATTAGTATAAAGTTTATACAAATGCAAGATCATTATTACGTTTTATGATTCCATTAAGAATTCACTATCTGAAATATTTTGGTCTTGTGTAAGCATGGTCTTATTAGTATCTTGTGTAGACATTAAGTCATTAGATGATTATGTTGAAAGCAAATTGAGAGTAGATTTAAATTTTCGTTGTTGTGTGAAGTTTGATGTGATGGGCAATCTATTATTTTAGATATTGTCTGATTTTCTGCTGTCGAATTTAGGATTGTTTTCTCTTCTTTTACATTGTTATTTGTTATGTTCTTGGTATTTTGAGTGTTGCTGTTTACTGGAGTAATATTATTACTAGATTTAGTATTTTGAGAAATTGTGTTTTTGATTTGTGTATTATTTATAGAGGTAGTATTGTTTGAGTTTGTTGTGGTTTGCTTTAAGGGCTGCGTTATTATTGATTTTGGCGAGGTGCTAAATGAGTGTGATAATAGGTTAGTAGGTAAATTTAATGGGTATTGTTGTTTACACAACTTCCTAGCTTCACTAATTATGTATTTGTTTTGTGTTTTTATTTTCAAAACTTCTTTCTGTTGAAGGTATTTTGGGCAAGATTTCGAGGAAGCTGGATATTCCCCAAGACAATTTGCACACAGAGAACTGGTACAGTCTTTTGGACTATGCAATGTTTTGCTGTGTGTCCTAAAAGCTGATAATTCTTACAGCGCAATAATCATAAACTTTAAGAGAATACCATGCAACATTAATTTTCTGTGGGACTTTGTATAGGTCGAAAGTTAAAAGTATTAATCCTGTTGGGATAGCTTTACCGTCAATGATTCTTTTAAATTTATAAACATCAACACCTCTTTGGCTTTTTAATGCATCTAGAATTTCTGCTTCTTTTGTTTGAATCAGATTATTATCGCGTATTGTGCCCTTGCAGCTGTTTAGATTGTTATGATAATTGATAGTGATAGGGCAGAGGCCCCCAACATTTTTTACATTGATGAACTTATCCGCAATCTCTTGGTTCTTGGTTAAGACCAATAAGGAACCATCACGAAGGATGTTTATTTTTACAACTTCCTTACTAAAACCGTCTTTTACCTTTTGTTTCGCAAAGACACTGAACGCACACATTGGCTTATTTGGATTGGAAGATTGCATAGCAATGAATTTTGGGATATGCTGTCTTCCGCGAGAAGCATCTACCAAACTTGGAAAAGCTTCGGTTAAGCCTATTTTTTCCGTTTTGATTTTGGTCTGTTTCGTCTTTCAGCTTGGTCTAAACAAGCTAAAAGACTAAACTGATTTCCCAGTGGAGCAGGATTGCCCACCGGCATTCTTATTATTTTTATAATTTTAAACTAATATTAATAAATTGTTTTGTGTTAGTAGTGAAAAGAAAATTAGTAGAGAAAAAATAGAAAAGGGTAGAGAAAAAATACCTTACTTCTAGCTAATGAATTGTTGTTTTTTTTTTTAATATAAAAAATTAAATTATTAAAAATACTTCGACGAAGTTCAAACTTTGCATCTTAACACTTAAAATATCAGACGATGACTGTACGCGAAATAAAAACACATTATCCTAAATCTAAAAACACAAATTTAATGAAGATGGTAGCTCTTTTCCATATTGATATAAAAGATTGCAAAAGAATATTAAAAACAAAGTAGAATTTAAACCAACGGTTTTTAAAAGCGCATATTTCCAAAACACAATACAAACTGTTTGGAAATGTGACTTGCACAAAAATTTGAAAATTTAAAAAATAAAATTTAAGAAATTTTTTGTAATAAGAAAATATTTGAAAATAGGACTTTTCTGGAATTTTGAGGGGCTGTAAATCCGGAACCCTATATAACTAAGAAAAACCGTTAACACACGTAAAAATATATTACTGGAGCTTTAATTTTTATGTCTTGCCGAAGAAAAACTTGTACAGATTACAGGTTAAATTTGTTAAATTACAGGTACCTAAAAATAGCATATTTTAAATTTCTCAGCCCTAATACCTCTGAAACAGGGGGTGGTGCAAAAAAATTTTCTAAGGAAACTTATACTAATTCTAAAAGTTCTTTCTTGTCTCAAAATTTCAGGTTCCTATCTAAAGGCATGCCGGAGTCATGAAAAAAGAAATTTCATGCAAAATGTGATAATCACATAACGGTAAATTTAAATAGTAAAAAAAAAATACAAAATAGTCCATAATTTTAATATTGCTTTATGTAGATAATAAGATTTCCGGTCTTCTGGCGGTCTGATATTGCAAAATTATTACGCAGAGCTTGAGATATATATATCTGAAAAAGGGGCTTTTTCGCAATTTTGAAGAGCTGTAATCTGGAACCCTTTATAACTAAAATAAACCTTTAACACACGTTGAAATATATTACTATAGCTTTAATTTTTATACCATTCGGAAGTAAAATGTGTACAGGTTCCTAAGTTAGAGGTGTTTAAAAATAGCAAATTTTCAATTTTTAAGCCGTAATAGTTCATAAACAGGGGGTGGCCACTGAGCAGATTTATACTAATTCTAAAAGTTCTTTCTTGCATCAAAATTTCAAGCCTCTATCTAAAAGCGTGCAGCAGTCATGAAAGTAGAAAAATCATGAAAATTTTTTAAAAAAAAAATCATGAAAAATTTAACGAAAATACGATTACTTTGTTTTTTCAGAATTTTTTCTACAAGATATATATCTGAATATTTTACAGGTGCAAGCTCAGCTTGATAAAAAGCTCCGGAAATTGGAGTATCAGTATAGCCTGATAATTGATATGTAACAGCATTTTACATATCAATTATATAATTAAATACATTTATACATTTATTATTTCTATATACATACATTTATAATTTTTTTCAATTTTAAATATTTCGGATGATCAATTTCGGATAACCTTTTTCGAAATGACTTCTATATTTGCTTATTCTTACAAAACTTCCAACCATGTACTTATTTTTTTCAAAAATTTTAGGTTCCATATATATATTTCTAAGTATATTTTTTCGCTGTTCTTTGTAATTTTTTCAGGAGGAAGTTTTGTTGTGCTATGTTTTGCTGAATTATATTCCTTTATTAATGATTGTACAATAAGTAACCATTTATAATTTTCATTTAAACTAAATTTTGTCCGCATGGAATTTTTCAATGTACGGTTTAATCGTTAATTGATGCTTTTAATTCGCTAAATGTATGATAATGATTGGTTGATTTTTCTTTTATTAATTTGAAACCGTGAGTTAAAAAATTCTTTACCTTGATCAGATTGAATATTTTTTGGCATGACTTTAGCTCTACTAATAACAGATTTTAAGGCAATTAAGATATCTTCAGCATTTTTTATTTTCACAGGTTCAGCATAGCCATATTTTGAAAAAGTGTCAATGACCGTCAGCATAAATTTTTTTTGTTTTCCTAAGGGAGGTGGGAATCTTCCAAAGACACCAAGAATTTCCCCTTGGTAGTGTCAGATTCTTACTGACTAAACCCACCTCCCCCTTTAGCCAATATAGTGGGATGAAACCCTTACCTGCGAACGCAGTATATTGGCTAGGGAGTAGGGATAAGAAAGGATAGGAAAATGGATACGGAAACATTGAATTGGGAGTGGGACTGTAAGGAAATCCGCCTATTATTATTATTTTGCTAACAGTGACTAAAGCCGTCACAATAGTTACAACATGTAGTAGTAGTATATATTACTACATGAGGCAACTATTGAAGGCAACCCCCACTGTCACTGTAGCGGCTGTTATTATTGATATTAATATTTTTTATTAATATTATTATTATTTTACTACAGAGTCAGCGCCATCAGTGGATTATAACGTGCAGCAGTATATAACACCTTACTTGCATGATATAACCAAAGATACCCCCACTGTAGTAGCTATTATTATTATTACTATTATTATTATTATTATAATTATTGTTATATTATTATTGTACTATTTATTATACTATTAATTGTACTATTATTATTATTATTATTATTATTATTACTATTATTATTACTATTATTATTATTATTATTATTATTATTTTACCACAGAGTCAACGCCATCAGTGGATTACAACGTGCAGCAGTATATAACACCTTACTTGCATGATATAACCAAAGATGGCTCTACTGTAGCAGCTATTATTATTATTATTATAATTTGTTTTACTATTACTATTACTATTATTATTATTATTATTATTATTATTATTATTATTATTATTATTATTATTATTATTATTATTATTATTATTATTATTATTATTATTATTATTATTATTATTATTATTATTATTATTATTATTATTATTATTATTATTATTATTATTATTATTATTATTATTATTATTATTATTATTATTATTATTATTATTATTATTATTATTATTATTATTATTATTATTATTATTATTATTATTATTATTATTATTATTATTATTATTATTATTATTATTATTATTATTATTATTATTATTATTATTATTATTATTATTATTATTATTATTATTATTATTATTATTATTATTATTATTATTATTATTATTATTATTATTATTATTATTATTATTATTATTATTATTATTATTATTATTATTATTATTATTATTATTATTATTATTATTATTATTATTATTATTATTATTATTATTATTATTATTATTATTATTATTATTATTATTATTATTATTATTATTATTATTATTATTATTATTATTATTATTATTATTATTATTATTATTATTATTATTATTATTATTATTATTATTATTATTATTATTATTATTATTATTATTATTATTATTATTATTATTATTATTATTATTATTATTATTATTATTATTATTATTATTATTATTATTATTATTATTATTATTATTATTATTATTATTATTATTATTACTATTATTATTATTTTTATAAATAATAACCGTAATTTTATTTATAACCGTTATTAAACTTTCCATAAGGTAACATTTCTACTAAATCAATTTGCCATGTGTCATTTACTTGTTTTTGTTTAAATTTTCTTCTAGGAAATTTACGTCTTGCCTATCTATGAATTTCAGTTACTATTTGGGCTCTTGACATTTTATTTATTTTAAATAATTATGTCAACTAATTTTATAAATGTTAAAGGTATTAAGATAATAATTATTATATAGAAAGTAATAGACCAAAGCATGGTTTAAAATAACCATTTGTTTGAATGTATTTCGCTTTTAAACTTTTGTACATAAGTATATAAGCGGGTTTTATTTGTATATTTAATTCGCTTCCATTCTGACTTTTATTCAAGAGTAGACTAAAATGCAAGCTAATTCAACCACTTTTCTGTTTGAAGAAATCGACACATAGTCAGATTTAGTATGATGAAATTACATCTGTGGAAGATGAGGAGTAAGCGGAAACAGAAGAATTTATAGTATCTCTTCAGATAAATGAATTGGTAAAGCAAGACGAAGGAGAAGAGGAACAATTTGGTCAAATTTGGAATGTAAATAATCAGCAATTGAAAGAGGTAGGTGAAGAAAAAGAAGAAGATCAATTTGCGCAAATTTGGGATATAAATAATCAGCAAGGTGACCCCGATTATTTTAATGATTTAGTAATCTTAAATAATTTTAATTAAAACAGAATTGTCTATCTAAACGTAAAAATAAAAATAAAGCTAATTTATATATATATTTTTTTTTTTAATGCATTTCTCTGCCACATAAATGTGGACAGGAAATTACACAGCCTTTCCTGTTCAGAGGTGGCTGTAAATGTCGTAAGGGGGAGTAACTCTTACGACGTGTGCGGGATTGGAATCCACACTCCGTCGGTGTTTACAGCGTATTTTATACACTCTTACCTACTAGGCCACCGAAGCCCCCTAAGTTATATATTACTATGTATTATAATTTTTTGTAATTGTTTTATTTAGAATATTACAAATTTTTTCTTTTAAAATTACAGGTATTTCAAAAAATAACCTTGAGTAATTACATTGTACATTAAACCTCTGCATTTTAACCTTAATACTTGTTGCTCGCCACATAATTTCAGATATTCCCTAACATAGTATTTTACATTTATTTCAGCAAATTTATAATAGGTCATCACTGCGTGGAAAAAATCATTTAAATTGTAAAACTGCTCTGCTTCTTGATTGTTAATACTTATGCTTTGTCCATTCGCTAATCTTAGCCCATGCTGAAAACTATGTTTTATATCTTTTATTGTTTGCTCATTGAGGTTTTTGTTAAATTCGTAATAAAATTTATTCCATTCATGATATTTTAAGACAATTGCCTTTTTACTAATACGGTGAAATATGATTAATTTTTCAAATGACTCACAGTCAAATCCAACAGCAATTATTAATTTATGACTCTTATTGAGAAAATATGTGTAACTTAACAATAAATTTGTATTTCGACCTTGTTCCACCATTCCTTTAATTTACTAAAAACTATTTATATTGTTTTTAGAAGATCAATTTGCGCAAATTTGGGATATAAATAATCAGCAAGGTGACCGCCTGATTATTTTAATGATTTAGTATTAATTAAAAAAAAATTGTCTATCTAAACGTAAAAATAAAAATAAAGCTAACTTATATATATATTTTTAGACGTTTAGAAACATAAGTTTGTAATGAGTTATATTTTCCAAATACAATTTGAAAGGTTTTTAGAATCAATTTATCTAGTTAATTTTAATTTATTTAAATTTTTATTAAATTTTTTTTTAGAGAGACGTTCATACTATAACCGCAACATCTATATGACGTATAAACACAACAATATTATCTACATACATCTGAATAGTTACTTTGTAACTGTTTCTCATTAAAAATTATACATTGGTTTTTTAAGTAACTCAAAATTTCTAATTTATCAGGTCTTTTTCCAAACGAATCAAAATATACGCTTTGGCGTATAATAATTTAAATTGTTAATGAGATGTCTTTTTATAGGTTTTCTTCTTTTTCTTTTAACTTGTCTATACATTTCATTGAGTTTTCGAACTGCGCCTTACATTTCTCATTTTCTCTTTACTTTGATCTTGTACAACATCTTTTACATTTGCACCTGTTGCAATACCAGATAAAGCATTAATACTTGAGTTAATAACCTCTCTTTTTAAAATATTAGCTCCAGACGTAAATATTGGTTTTAAATATTTTAAAAGTCCACCGAAAAAACTACTACCCTCGACCTCTTTGGTAAGGTACAATAGAATGTAACAGTGGGACAATATCCTCAAAACTTTTTCCTGATTGAACTAAATAATATTTATAGTATGCTCTCTCCATAATGTTTAAATAAAATAATAAATAATGTTACAAAATTTTTTTTATTTATACTTCTTTAAAATGCAATATAACTTTTGTTGGAATACTACTAGTAGAGAAATTCATTGTACTATAATACTTATCACGTAATAAAATATAAATATTGTCAAAACTTTTCTTTTCAACAGGAAAATATTGAATATTTTTAAATTCTATTGAATTATTTTCATATACTTTTTTAATTCTTATTCCTCTTAAATATCTTATAGTATTATCTCCAACGATATGTGGTTCAATAATATCAGTATATACAAATATAATATAAAACTTAATAACTGGTATCAAGTATAATGTTTCTAAATATGATTTATATAGTTCTACAATTCTATTTTTATGCTTTTTAAAGTCTGGGAATTTTTGTAAAATTTAGTTAAAACATTCCTTAATAAAAAAAAAAATCACCTGTAAAATCACCTTCTCAGCGTAACTTTATTTCTACTTTTGGAATATTAACACAAATTTTAATTAATTATCCAACATACGATGCTGATTCTTTAGATTTAATATAACTAGAATCTTTAGAAATATAATCATAAATTTGCCATACAAGTTGATGTTCACATTCTGTCTTTGTATATCGATCAAATGGTTATAAATTTTGTATTAATGTTGGTAAAACAAAAGCTTTGCAATCACATTTAATTTGTTCAGATCTGTACAGAATGTATGTTGTACCAATACTATTATATTTAACTTCCGTACCTCCGATATGAATTGTAATTCTTTTTTCTGAATTTTCTCCATATGCATTTGGAATAAAATCATTTATATATATTTCACAAATACCAACTTTTCATTTTGAATCCAAAATGAGTTGTTTATTTAAGTTGCTTGCAAAAGCTGATAATGTATTTTCTGGATAATAATTCAAAGATGAATCGCTGAGTAAAGTAATGAAAAATTCATCATTTAATTGCATGCTGTCCATGAACTGGTTGATTTATTCTCACGAATGGGAAAATTAAGTTCTGTTCGAATATTACCTGCAATAGCTGATCCTAAAACACGTCTTGATGTATTGCTTAACTCTTTGCTATTTATAGTTTTTTCTTTTTTCGTTGGTGGGCTGTCTAAAGAAACTGTTATTATGCATCAGTTTCAAAAAATTTGAACATTTTTATTTCTAATAGATTTTATTTTTCTCAGACGTTCTTCAGCTGATGCAGCTGACAATGCTTTTGTAAAAATTTCTGATTATCTCTGACATTACTGCACCAAGAAGCGTAGATAAAAATCCACCACGTTGAATAATGAGTTTTTTTTTGCTATTTATAGATTTTTGACGACAAATGGGGGATCTTAGTTCGTTTTTATACTTTCGTAATCGGGTTGTTGATTTTTTACTTAGATTACAACCACCTTTTAAATTATTTAAAGCAATTTCACAAAATGTTTTGATTACTTCAGGGTCACAGTGTTTTATAATTACTTTCTGAAAATTTGGTTTAGAGCTATTTAATAGGTGCAATATAAGACGGTTGGCTTTCAAGCGTTTCATATTCTTTTCCAAATTGTTCTAATTGAATTCTTGTACAAAAGTACAATTTTTTACCAAATATATCACTTCTTATTCGAAATAAATAATTATTGTCTTGAGTAAGATCAATTAATATATACCCATATGGGTCTAACGTTACTTCATTATATACTTTTTCAAATGCTTTGATTTGATTTGGATAAATCTGGCGAGCTAAGGGTAATATCTATAATTTGTCTCTTGGATTTTTAAAAACTACTAGATATTTACAGTTAAACGACATGTCTTTTGAAAACTTACCCTGATGAAAAATATTTTGAGTTACAAATAATTCAGACAAGTTTCTACGAAGTGAAGCTCTGGTAAATAAATCACACAAATACTTATCATTAGAATTCAGCATCATATCATCGATAATAATTAACAAAGGTTTTTGATTATCATTAAAATCTGATATTGTATGATATATATTCAACATCTTTCATATATAGTGGAACCGCATTTTTGTCTGGATTACACCAAATAATTCTATTTGGTGTAATGTGTGGTAGTATATTTTCTGTTTTATTAAATTATGGGTAAAAGTAGTTTTACCACAGCAGGATGGCCCAGTCACCATCGCTGTAAATTGATGAAACAGCATAATTGTATTAGTAAAAAATTAGCATATCGGACCTATATTTATATAAAAAGAACTTTTCCAGAAATAAATATAAATGTAGGTTTAGTTATTCAAACTTTCATCTAAAAACTTCCGACATGGATAAACAAATATTCGTAGTTGACTTACAATTTTTTGGAGGAAAAGCAGTATTTTCTAAAAGAGCTATACTTGCAAAAGGAAGTTTAATTTAAATTGTGTATTACTTTAAACCACCATACCATGCAGAAGAACTTAGTCAAGAGCTAAAATTTAAAAATCAATATTGTGAAAATAAAATAAATGGAGTTAAATGGGCTAACGGTTTAATTGATTATTTGGACGTTAAACCTATATTAAAACATTATTTAGAACTAAGAACATTATTTAGAAAAAATTGATGTCAAAGGAGAACAAAAAAAAAACTTTTCCTTGAAAAGTACATTGACAATAGTAAAATTGAAGATCTAAACACCTTCATTACTAAAGATTGATAATTATAAAATCAAAATGCTATACACTTATCAAACAACAGTTTTAGATGTGCTGTTAAAAATTGTTATAATGTGTATATGTATCTTTTAAAAGAAAGCATTTTAAATTAAAACCTTCAATTTTCATACTTGCACGATATGAATTTAAATAACAAAACTAAAAAAGTTCACTTCAACTTAAAACAAGAAATTTATGTTATGTATGTGTGTGACTATGCTTACAGATCAGCACGAAAAGGTCATTGGGTGGAATACGCACATGATAGAAATAGATTTCAAAAACGTATAGAAAAAGTTTCACTATTTCTAGAATCTTAACATCTGATCGTGGCAAAATTCGAAAAATCTTTTTTAGTTAAATAAATTTTTTTAAATATATAACACCATCTGTTTTATTTTTATAATTTTTATATTTACTAATAAATACCAAAAGCAATTAACTTGTCCTTGATTTTTTTTCCATTTCTTAACCTATACAATGCAACAATAATAACACAAACAAAGTACAAACAATTCAAACATTTCTGATTATTTTCTCAATCTTCTTATAGAACAGAAAAAAGAAATCTTACATAACAGATGGTATTAGATAATTTTTTCTCTTTTTTTTAGCATTTGCATTCATAAGTTTTAAATTGTTTGAAAAAATCAAACTAGTTTTTGCAATTTATTTTACACCAAACTGAAATTAAAAGAATACAAAATATTTTGAAAGTTCATGTGTATTTGCCTAATATACATAGGTCTTATGTATTTTCTCATTACCTCGTTATTATTCTCAACATTTTTCTTTAAACAAAATCTGTTTATTTGTTATTTTCAGGTTATTTTCAGATTTACATTTTCTTGTATTCTTTCACAAATAAAAACAAAAGCCACCGAATTTGCGCAACAAAAACAAATTCGATTTGACAAATTTTAAGAACTAAAATTATGGATTACAAGTGTTCTTGTTTACGTTTTCGTAATAAATTTATTGAAAAACGTAAATATAATAAACTTGTTCAGTTAAATAACTCTGCCTGACAGCTTCCACAGTACCAACAAACTTCAGTTACTACTAGAACTTATAAGTTAATAACCCATGCTTGTACAATCAAAACAAGTTTTTGACTTACTAACCAAGAATGACCTACATTAAACCCATCAATCAAAAATGAAGGTCAGTGTATGGTGCGATTTTTTCCCATGACATGATTTTTTCCCCTACTGACTCTAGTAAACTACCTCTTTCGATTGTCCGATTTGCTCCAAAAGCTTTTCAATCCGATACATTTACGTCAACACCTTAAATATGAATTTTGAAAAAATTCCCCTTAGTCGTTTAGGCTGTACACATGCCCACAGACATACCCACACGCACATACACACACGCATACACACATATCATGCCGAAATTATTTTTACAGCCTTCTGCGCACCGGAGTAGAGCATATTTGCCAAAATCTCGTGTACAAATTTTTAGTATGAAAACAATACCTACCTTATATATTAAGGCATGTGGTCGGTAAAAAAAACTGATTAGATAATAACAAAACAAAAAATAAATTTAGTAGGTATATAATCAAAAATTCAAATTAAAATAACTCTGTCACCATCATTTCTTCTTAAAAAAATATTTCCATTTCTTACCCATAAGGCACATATGACAACAGTCTCATATAACTCGTGAAAGTATCATTTACATAAATAGATTTGTTTTTATGTAAGTCACCAAATATACCAGTATCCAGTTATTTAAGAGAATATTTTCTGCCATTACCTAAATGTTTTTTAATTAAACCAGAAGTAAATTTAAAATAAACCGTATTAAGTGGTGCTTTTTGTTTTGTTGTATTGCTTCTTCCATTATTCTCACAGAGAACAGAATCAAAGAGCCTCTTATTATAGCACATTTATATCATCAACAGAAATATTGTTTATTTGTAAGTCTGAATTAATTGCTTTAATAACTTTCTCTTTAAAATTATTTTTATTTCATAATTATTAAGTTTTTTTTCCATAAATACTAATTTATTTGAGAGTGCTATTTTTTTCTCCCAGTTGATGTATTTTTGATAAAATTTCTTTATTTATTTGTTCCAGCTTCAAAAAAGTTGGAATAATTTTTGAAAAAACAAAATTTTTATTTATTTTTATACCCTACACCTAAAGTATAAGGTATATTAACTTTGGTATGGTGCTTGTAACCACCAAAAGGAAGCGAGTTAGATATGGACATGTATATATATACATGTCCATATCCGTCCGTCCGTTCGCACGATAAATCAAAAACTAATAAAGCTATCTTGATGAAATTTGTATAGTAGGTTGTTAATTATGAAAGGAAGGTTAAGTTCGAATCTGGACAAAATCGGTCCATTGGTTCGGATTCTGGAAGCTTCCGAATGATTCCGGAGCAAACGAGATTATCTCCAAAACCAACAAAGATAGAATCTTTAAATTTTGTACAATGATGTTCCTTCCCGTTCGATATATGTCTCTGAAATTTAAGAGGATTTGGTCCATGGGTTTGGATTTTGGAAACTTCCGAACGAGCACCAGAGCAAATGAAATTATCTCCAAAACCAATAAAGATATAACTTTTAAATTTTGTACAATGATGTTCCTTCCAGTTCGATTTATGTCTTGGAAATTTAAGAAGATTTGGTCTATGGGTTTAGATTTTGGAAGCTTCCGAACGAGCACCAGAGCAAATGAGATTATCTCCAAAACCAATAAAGATATAACCTTTAAATTTGGCGGAGTGGTGTTCTTTCATGTTTTATTTAAGTCTCTGAAATTTGAGAGGATTTGGTCCATGGGTTTGGATTTTGGAAGCTTCCGAACGAGCACCAGAGCAAATGAGATTATCTCCAAAACCAATAAAGATATAACCTTTAAATTTGGCAGAGTGGTGTTCTTTCATGTTTTATTTAAGTCTCTGCAATTTAAGAGGATATGGTCCATGGGTTTGGATTTTGGAAGCTTCCGAACGAGCCCCAGAGCAAACGAGATTATCTCCAAAACTAACAAAGATAGAACCTTTAAATTTTTTACAATGATGCTGCTTCCCGTTTGATTTATATCTCTGAAATTTAAGAGGATATTGTCCATGGGTTTGGATTTTGGAAGATTCCGAAAGAGCCCCAGAGCAAATGAGATTATCTCCAAAAGCAACAAAGATATAACCTTTAAATTCGGCAGAATGGTGTTCTTTCATGTTCGATTTAGGTCTCTGAAATTTGAGAGGATTTGGTCCTTGAGTTCGGATTTTGGAAGCTTCCGAACGAGCGTCAGAGTAAATGATATTATCTTCAAAAGCAACAAAGATATAACCTTTAAATTACGCAGAATGGTGTTCCTTCATGTTTGATTTATGTTTCTGAAATTTGTGAGGATTTGGTTAATGGTTTCAAATCTTGGAAGCTTCCGGATGAGCCCCAGAGCAAACGAGTATATCTCCACAACCAACAAAGATAGAACCTTTATCTTTAGTACAAGAGTGTTCTGTTATGTTTCCTTTTCTGTAAAATTGGTAACTGACATTAGAAAGAACCATGTCAAATTCTTTCTAATGTCAGTTCGTATTTTGGAAACTTCCGAACGAGCACAAGAGCAACGAGCATATTTCCAAAATTAACAAAAGTAGAACCTTTAAATTTAGTACCATGGTGTTCTGGCATGTTTTCTTTTTGTTCCTGAGATGTATTCGATGAATTGGAGTGGCAATTCGGGTACCTGACACACACCTCCCAAGGACTAACAATCTTCGAAATTAATAAAGATAGAAACTTAGAATTTTTTACAAAGGTTTCAAGCATATCCCAAGAGGATACTTCTTTTACGTTCCTGAAATTCGAGTTGAATAAGACAGAAAAGGGAAGAAGTTCAAGCAGCTGCCAAAAAAACGTATGGATTTTTAATTTAATACGAATTATTCTGGTGTAGGGTATTAATAAGTCGGTTGCATCGACTTACTGTTACATTTACTTGTATTTATTTAGTTTTACTCAAACAATTTTACAATGAATAGTACATGTATAGTAATGTAATAGCTGTAGCATATTATATTATATAGAAAAGAAACATAAACAAAACTACGTAGCTATGCATACTTACACTACGTAGCTCTATTTTTGCACTACATAGCTCTATATAATATTGAATATAATTGAATTGATTCATATTCAAACTAAAAGGTCTTTCAAATTGAGTTTCCAAAAGTAAATAATTTAAAGACATGTGTAAAGACAAGAATGTGAATTGAAACTGGAAAAGTTTTATTTATTTTTGAAGTACAATGTTTGCCATTTATACTCTGAAAATAATAGCTCCCATGTGACCAAATCTAGCGTTTCTACAGTACCTAATTCTTTTATCAAAATTATCGTCACATTCTGGCATAGTTTTGGCTCTATCTCAAAAATAACTCGAATAATTTCTGCTTGCAATGCTTCAACGTTTTGAGGATTATTCTTGTGCACCTGTCTTTTCACATAGCCCCAGAGAAAGAGGTCTAACGGTGTCAAATCGCAGGATCTTGAAGGCCAATTTACGTCACCGAATCTGGAAATAACACGGTCTGGAAACTTTGTATGCAGTAATTGCAGTGTTTCTCTTCCCCATCTTGTTTAAACCACATGTCCTCAGTATCAATATTTTCCAGTTTTGGCCATAAAAAAGCTGTGATCAAGTCGCGATATCTGGTACCGTTAACTCCACCAGATCACAATTCACACCAAACAGTGATTCTTTGTGGATGCGTTGGCCTTCTTAATACCATAAATACCGCAGCTTTGTTTATGAATGTTGCCAACGATATCGAAATGTGCTTCGTCCGAAAAGATGTTTTTTTTTGAAAAATCGTCGTTTTCTTCCAGTATCCAATTGGTAAAGTTCCGACGCATGAAATGAGTTGTGACAGCAATTCTTGTGTCAACTGAACTTTGTAGGTCTTCAACGCTAAATCTTTGTGCATAATGCGCCATAGAGTTGACTCAAAATGTCCCAATTGTTGGGAACATCGAGAAATTGACATGGTGGAGTCAGCTGTAACACTATCACTCACAGCACCAATATTTTCTTGTGAACGACCAGCACCAGTATCTTGTACTGCACCAGTTTCTTTAAATTTCCAATTTGTTGCTCAGTTGGACGATTATGTCGACCATAAACACCACGTAATTTGCGAAATACATTTCTTACAGAACCACCATTTTCATAAAATATTCCAATAATTTCAACACGTTGTTGTAATGTATATGTCTCCATTTTTATACAGGCGCCTACTTTTGAAAACACAATTTAAAAAACACTTTTTATGTATAGCAATAGCATATATTGTATAGAAATATAAAATTCTGAAAAAAAAGAAGAAAGGAGGAAAACAAAGGCTCATATATTTTTCCAAAAATATAACTCAATTCATGAATGGAGGTTATTCTATGAACCAATGTTCTCGGATCATAGATGCACTACTTTCTGCCTTGATATAAACTATTGCATCCCAAATCTTTTTAGAAACCGCAAAAAGCTAAACTGGTACAAATACGAAAATATAGTGATGGAGCTCTTGAAAAAATACTCCATCCGAACCGAATAGCGCTAGTGAGCTGAATTTACTACGCAACAAATTCAGTTCGTTACTGAGCAGGGCATCTCAGTCCTCATGCCCAAATCTATCCCTAAGAGGCAAGTTAAAGCCGCCTAGTGGAGCAACACTATTTTTATTCTAAGAAAATCCTACGGAAGACCCTTCAACTATGCAAAGAAAACAAGATCAGAAGAATCCTTGATACTTTACAAAAATGTGCTTAGGATTTACAAGTACAAATAATAAAAGCCAAGCCGAAATCTTGGAGAAACTTCTGCGGAAATGTACAAGAATGCGCCGAGACAGCAAGACTGCGTAGAATTCTGGCAAGCAATCCTATTATCTCTAGTTATCTGGGTAAGCCGTATAAAATATGGACAACTTCCAGAGAAGAATTGCTGGAACCTCCACTAATCACACACTCTCCGGGAAATTCAAAATATGCTTCGAACGAGCAACGACATTTTTCAAGCTTAGTTATTCCGGATGGGCTAATAACTGTAGAAAAATTCAGTGGGCGTTGAACTCTTCTAACCATTTAAATCACCAGGACCAGACAAACGTATACATGCCGAGCTACAACAGATCTCAGAAATTATACTCCCGTGGTTAGAGATACTATTTAAAGGATGTTTTAAATTAGCCCGCATTCCAATTAAAAGTGCTCATTGTCAACCAAAGGAGTTAACTAAAACTTTGAGGAGACTTCTGGTGCCACATATCGGATACACCATTGATTCACAACATACGTATACTAAGCAGAGGTTAGTTGAAATTGCCTAGTACGCATTATTAAAAAGTCTTTGCACTTCAAAAAGTTCACTATGGTTATTTTACATTGAGGAAGCTTTTAACAATGTCACGCCAGAGGTGATCGCTGAGGTTGTTATTTCTCTTGAGATTTACTCAGTACTTTGGCACTAATAAACCTACTGCTTACTAGCGGGATTATTAATGCGAAAATGGGGAGATTTTCAACAAGTACATGTGTCAACCAGTGTACACATCAAGGTGGTGTTGATACACTTTTCTATGAAATCTAGTAATTAACAAATTGATACAATGTTACATCATTGTAATCCTTGAAAGGTGAAGGATACAATGTTACAGCTTATGCCGATAGCATTGCAGTTGATATCTCAGGAAAGCATTTAAGCACAGTAACAGATGCCATGCAAATTACACTCATTACTATTTCAAATTGGCTAGACAATGCCGTTTGAGCCTAAATCCACAAAAAACAAATTTCGTAATCTTCATTCGAAAGTATTGAATTCTTTCAATCACCTCTTCCATCCTAAACATTACCTGCTTAACCTAGAAATTCGAAGAACGAGAACGAGAAAAGCCTAGAAATTCGAAGAACGGCCTGTCTTATGATCACCGAAGCTTTGCGAAAGACTCCAACATATGCTATGAAGATTATGTTACATTTGATACCTCTCGATATGCTAGCTAAACATATGGGGGAAAATGCCGCATTTCGACTTAAAACCATTGATTAGTGGTCGTACAACACTATAAGACACTGCTTTATTTTAAAAAATAAATCACACCCACTCAATATCGATTACAGTGCACCTATTTTCACTTTCAAGATATTTCTAGACCTATATCCTCCTAGGAATGAATTATTAGGGATAAAAAATTATCACTGAACGCGGACTCCATATCAAAATGTATACTAAAGGCTCTAAGATGGACGGCAAAGCTATCGGTATGATTGATATAGATATTAATGTAGCTTTCCGATTACCGGATCCGTGCAGCGTCTTTCAAGCGGAAATAGCCATAAACGAGGCAGTGAATCTGCTGAAACAAACTTGGTCCTCTCTGAGAAAGTTTACATCTTCACGGATAGTCAAGCTGTTATTAAAACTTTAAAATCCTATTCAGTTAGATCAACGATTCTTAGTAACTGCCTTTCATCTTTAAATGAACAGGGTGAAGCTCTCGATACACACCTTTTCTGGACACCTTGACACAATGACTTCAAGTGACCGGAAGTAGCAGAGCTAACAAGCTCACTAGGAGCGGTACAAACCTTTATATTCCCCAAGAAAAGGAGAAATAATATGAAAATGTTGATATGAAAAGCTCCTATCACTAAACCTTTATCGCTAAATAGTCGCAATATTGGTAATGTAGTAGGGGT
The DNA here is from genome assembly GCA_947095535.1 of Poecilobothrus nobilitatus. NCBI lineage: Eukaryota > Metazoa > Arthropoda > Insecta > Diptera > Dolichopodidae > Poecilobothrus > Poecilobothrus nobilitatus. The sequence goes on along the minus strand of OX352772.1, from coordinate 171,347,412 downwards.
TTTAAGAGGTCATTGTCCGACCGGCAGACAAACCAGGAAGCTAGGACTTTCATCATATAATTTTTGCAGAAGCTGCAAAAATGTAGAGCTGGAGAAATCAATCAATCAATCTGCGCAATAGAAATCACTACATGTTATTAGTATCGGCATTACCAGTGATTGTGTTGGTTGTGATTTGTGATTCTACATATACAATGTATTTAAAACTAGCCATATTTTTTTTTGTTTTTACACGCTTACTAAACACTAGGAACTAGTTCCTGTATACATAATATGAAGGTTTAGTTAAGTGGTAAGGAAATAGGATATTAAGAAGGAGTTAAGGGGTAGATTGAAAATGAACCTATAAAGGTTTGTTTTGAATTTTTGCAAATTATAGAATGGAACGCTATTAATTGAGGGGAACACAGTAGATGGAAACATGTTCCACATCTTAGCAGTCCTCACAACAAATGAGTTTTTGAATAGATTCAATTCTATTCATATGGATTTGATAAAAAGGGGACCATACTTGACTAGCGTATTCTAAGTTGGGTCTAATGAAACTTATATAAAGTGATTTAAGAGTATAAAGATCCTTAAATTCTTTGGCCAATCGTTTCTCAAAACTTAGCAATGTACTTTAAATAAATAAATACTGTGCTTTGAAGTTTAATTTACTATCAAAGAGAATACCAAGATTATTTATCGAGTCTGTGCTAGTCAAATTGGAATTATTAATAGTATAAGTGATATTAAAATTTTTAGACCGGCATCAAAAGTCACATGTGCACATTTGGTAACATTGAGAAACAGATTATTTATGGTGCACCAGCAAAAAAAGTTATTAAGATCAGTTTGCAGTAAGTTAGCATCTTCCATAAAAGTATTTTTTGTTTAAATTTTGATGCCATCTAAAATCACTATAATTAATAAAAGATAATATAATCACTATAATTAATAAGGATAAAATAATCATAAACGGATAAAATAAAAAGGACGGTCCAAAGGGGCTACCTTGCGAGTCGCCTCAATTTGTCGTAAAAGGTTTGGAACTGAAGATCAAAATACCACACTGTAATTTCTCTCTTTGAGATGAGAGTTAATCCATTTAATAAGGCTATCTAGAAATTATATTTCTTTAATTTTAACAGAATGACGTTCTGGGGTAAAAAATCTAAAGCTTTACTAAAGTTAGTATAGATTACATCTGTTGGTCAGTATAGATTACGTCTGTTGTAATTTAGCTATTGGTCGATAATAATTTACAACATTTTTTCTGCCTTTCTTAAAAATAGTTTCAATAAATACTGTCTTTCAGATATCTGGAAAAATACCTATACCTATAGGAGGTATTAAAAAAAAAATATGATGTAAGTGGAAGGAGTTTGAAATTTTTTTTAGGATACTTTCCATATTACCATCAGGTCCAGAAGCAAAGTTCTTATTAAGTTTCTCTATGTATTGAAATGTTTGAGTATTTGTTATCTGCAAATTCAAAGATTTGAGAATGGTTATGTATGTAATTAAAATTATTTATATTTGCACAAAAACTGGGATTATAGTAAGGTAATAAAAAAAATTCCAGAAATACTTAGTAATCACAGCAGTATCGTTACTTGTGCTGCCTATATAATACATAAAGGCTGGATATTCATCACATTTGCGTTTCATATTAACAAATTTCCTTTGATTTTAGCTTAAAAAACATAAGCATTTTACAAACGTATATTTGATAAAGTTCTTGAGAAAATTTTTAAAATCATTAAATAAAACTAAGAAATTCTTATAATTAATACCATTTTTGATTTAAGGAATTTACGCCAACTTTTATTTTCAGAAAAGACTTCCTCAAGTGTAATAATTGAAAATGATAGCGTTATAATTAGATAGTGATGTATTCATATTTATTGATAAAATAGTAGGAGTAGACCCATATAATATACAGCTATATTTAATGATTCTGACCATCACAGAATTAGTAGAAGTACTAGATTAAGATGCAATTGGTGTTGCAGATACTGGTACATTACCCCTTTGAGAGGATACTCTACGCAAAGAAATGCCTAAATTACATTTAAAAGCACTTTTACTTTTTTCTAATATATTACCTCTGTTTTATCCAATTTGGCGATGCAAATTTTATCTTTGCACGATTAAAATTTATATAAATGAAACACTTAATTTTTAAATCATTTCTTTCCACCTTTCTTTTGCAAATATTGCATATAGCACTGATGTTAAAGACAATTAGTTGATTAATAAATTGACCCAAGCAGTATAATTACGTGCTCTGTTTGTAAATTAATAGCAATATTTTAAATTATTGTAATTTTTAAAATTTAGTCATCCTACATATTATACTATACTGATTAATATATTCATACTGACATTATAGTATTAGAGAAGTCTTCATATATCATATATCATAAATAATCCTACCATACTTCGTTGACAGCCCTTGGCCGATGCAGCCTTAACATGATGAATAAATGAATGTACTCTTACCGGCTGCCCTGTACTTCTTGTCAGGTATATAACTATCATAAGCTGTTTTAGGACATCATCTTTCATATCATCTAGTTCTGCATCTGCTAATTTTTTATGTTGTGAACGACGTTTATCAGCCAGTTTGATGTTTTCTTTCAATTGCAGTATATTAGGGTACTGAGCTTGAAGTGTACTTGAAGGGTATGCAGCAAACCCAAGTTTCATCTTCGCTCCACTGGGAAATTCTTGTGTAGTTACTTCGTCTAACTCATTCAGCTGCTCTTGCATTAGAGAAATGCCCGAATATTTTATAGGAAATACGGCTACCCGTACATTCTTTGTCATGTCTGTTTAACCCGTTTTCTACTTTGGTACTTGAGGAGCCTTAATCTGCTGCACTTTTTCCTCTTTCTACCTCTTTTTACTTTCGTCTACTTTCTAGTTATCTCAAGTCCTACCAAAGCTTTAGCTGATCAGACAGTTTGGGATCAGTTCTCTTCAACCATTATATTCCCATGCAGCTGTAGATAGGAGTATCTGCACACGTTTTCCTTAAAAATTGAGGTCTATTATTTGCTTTGACTTGGATATAGAGATGTATTATAATTCATATATACCATACCATATATACCGCTTAAAAGATAATGGTACGACTTCATAATGCCATACATGTATATAACAAATTAATTATAAGCTGATATTAAGTTCTTTAATTAATATTCGCTTGAATCTTGTTCTAATTCAGTAGTTAACAATTTAATTATAAAGAGTTTTTCAAATTAAGTTTTCAAAAGTAGCCGCCTGAGTAACACACTTCAAACATTGAACGCACCTATATTATATGTCATTTTTACAGTTGAAGGTTGCCATTTATAAAAATGGAGCCGTATACATTACAATTACGTGTTGAAATTATTGAATTATTTTATAAAAATGGTCGTTCTGTAAGAAATTTATTTCGCAAATTACGCGATGTTTATGGTCGACATAATCTTCGAACTGAGCAAGAAATTGGTAATATTGTGCGCAAATTTCAAGAAACTGGTGCAATACAAGATCGAGAAATTCATCAATATACTCATGAAGATTGTTCACAAGAAAATATTGATACTCGCGGGACCCAAGAGAAGCCACCCCATCCACAAAGAGTCACTGTTTGGTGTGCATTGTGGTCTGGTGGTGGTATTGGTTCGTACTTTCTCGAAAATGATGCTGGAAGATCCATAACCGTTAACGGTGCCAGATATCACTGAAATATTGATACTGAGGACATGTGTTTTCTACAAGATGGGGCTACGTACAACCAGAGAAACACTTTACAACACTGCATACAAAGTTTCCAGACCGTGTTATTTTCAGATTGCGATTTGATATAGTTAGGCTTCTTTCTCTGGGGCTATGTGGTATCTCTACAAGGACAATCCTAGAAAAGTTGAAGCATTGAAAGCAGAAATTATTCGAGTTATTGGTAAGATAGAGCCGCAACTATGCCAGAATGTGACCGAAAATTTTGATGACAGAATCAGGTACTGTACATACGCAAGAGGTGGTCACATGGGAGATATAATTTTCAGAGTATAAATGGCAAACATTGTACTTCAAAAATAAATAAAAACTTTTCCAATTTCTATGTCTTTTAATTATTTACTTTTGAAAACTCAATTTGAAAAATCCTCTATTATGTTAATAATATTTTTTGTAGCAATAGACTGAACACTTCAGCTTCATTTTATTCACCAAGATTAATTAACAACTCGAAGGCTTATGGTTAAAGTCTCATAAAACACCAAAAATAGAGAAAAAAATATGCTTAACTTTAAAATAATTTTCTTATGGCTTGAACATTTTTTTTTATATAATTTTATTTTTTCTTAGTAGCCCATTTTTAAAAGTTTTTGTCCCGAAGAAAAAAAGATAAATTAAGAAAAGTACCTTTTCAATAATTTGAGTGAAGTGTGCCTAAGATGCTTTTTACCATAAGTCTTCGATGTCATATTCATTTGCATAATTTATTTTATATCTAAACCATACTAAATATATAATTTTAAATAAATAATACTTGTTTCTTTTGTAGACTCAAAACACGGTTTACGAAATTATTTCAGACATGTCAACGCGACAAGATGGTATTGATGAACGTCTTTCAAGTTTAGAAGATAAGTTACAAGCTTTACAGGTATTTTTTACAATATTATTAAAGTATATACATTTTTTCCTAATAAGATTGTTGCAAAATTTTGAAAATGAAAAGTGATCAGTTTTTTAAGGATATTTAACTGTTAAATTTGGTGAAAAACAGTTTGGTGAACAAATTCACCCTTCTTTATTACTCTCGATAAAAATATCATAATTTTCAATTAAATAAAAAGTATTAAAATAATAAAACAAATTTTTAAATTAATAAAATATTAACAATATTTGAAACAAATTAAAATTGATGTACTTGTACATTTAAAAAAATTAAAGCAATATTACATTACATGATTATAATAATACACTTGACGATTTTTCAAGACCAAAATGACCATTAACTTAATTTTTGTAATATTGAATTTAATTAGATTTATTGAGTAAAAATTGTTTTTTATTTATACTTTTAGTCCACAAAATAATTTTATTAATATTTTATTTTTATAATTTTTTATAATTTTTTACTCAATAAATCTAATAAAGATGTTCCACAAACTTACGGTTGAAAAAATTCAAGGATTGAAATTAATACTTTTATATCGAACAAATAATTACGTATTTCATATATTTATATTTTTAATCACAATCGACTTTTCACCTGCCATAATCGGTTAAGACCCCAATATGGCATTTTTTCTGTCACTTGCTTTGGCGCTTCAACATACAAATTACTTTAAACTTACAGATACCACTTCTTTATGCTAAAAGAGTTTATGAGAAGATAAATTTCATCAATTTGTTCCAAAAAAAAACATTTTAATTTTAAATAAACTAATCCAAGTATTTTAACAGGATGAAATACAAAATCTGTACATATTACACATAGCACATATTAGTTCAGCAGTTTATATCTAATTAATTTTTCTGGCTGGGATTCCTGAATACAACTTTTGTATTACATCAAACTACTTCTCTAATTTGTTATTTCTATTTATTCTTTACATATTTTATTTTACCTTGTAGTTTTAGTTCGGGAGCCTATGAAAATTTTTTTTATGTTTTATTACCAACCCAAAATGTGTGGAAAAATTGATTTCAAACTGAATAGAAGCCTTGGTTTTAGCTAATGTAGTTCACAGTACTAACTTACCTTTTTTTTTAAGTTAGTTAGCCAAAAATAAAATTATTTTTGAGCCATCAACTTTAAGCACTCTTTCTTGTGTGCGGCAGATATTTTGGAAACGATCTATTTATCGATCAAGAGACCTTAGATGTTTTAGTTCAGCTCATCTCGCATTGCTTTCACAAACTACTGACCCAAAAGAAAATAAAAAAAAAATACAAAGAATCAACCTATACCATAACTAAAGTAAAATTCTAATCTGATGCAACACAGCAATAGCAGTAACAGCAGCAACACAGCATTTTATTTATTTTTTTTAAATTTTTTAAACCACTTTAAGCATATTAAAATTAAAAACATTTTAAAACAATTTAAATACTTCACTTCATTAGTTTAGAATTGAATTTAATACTAACGTCACAAATAATTATGTTTCTTCTTTTCTAATATTAAAAATAAAATTGTATCTCTTTCTAATACGATTAATTAATAATTAATATTTTTTTGGATAAAACAAAAGGTGTTGCCCAATCTGCTGATATATTCTAATTAATTTTTAAGATATCTATTTGACTAGCTTTCTAATGTATTTATAGTAATTTTTTTTAATGCATTTCTCTGCCACATAAATGTGGACAGATTATTACACAGCCTTTTCTGTTCAGGCGTGGCTGTAAATGTCGTAAGGCGGAATAACTCTTACGACGTGCCTGGGACTCGAACCCACACTCCCTCGGTGTTTACAGTGTATTTTATACTCTCTTATCCACTAGACCACCGAGGCCCCACTTATTGTTATATTATGTAAACAGATAATTTTTTCTTTATTATATATTGATAAATGCAGTTTTTGAATTCAAGTTCAATAACCTAATTTAAGGTATAAAATATATTTATAGTGGATTATAAATAGTATCTTTTTTATGAATTTTTAATTAATCGTAACCGAATTACTGTCAAGCAAAGAATTAAATTAAAAGTGAATATAACGTAATTACACAGCCTTTCCTGTTCAGGCGTGGCTGTACATGTCGTAAGGGGGAATAACTCTTACGACGTGCGTGGGATTCGAACCCACACTCCCTCGGTGTTTACAGCGTATTTAATAAGAAAATTGCTTTTTTAATAAAAATTACAGTTAATTTATCCTATGGATATACATATGGCCCTTCGCACCAGGTAATTAAATACAAACAAAGTATTTTATTATTTCCTTATTTTTGTTTCTAACAAAGTATTAGAAACAAAAATAAGAAAATAATAAAATTGTGCGTATGTTTAGAGTAAGAAAGATTAAAACTGTGCAATTAATATTATTAACTGTGACAAGAAATTTGGGAAATTAAAGAAAAAGAAAAACTGCATTTAAAATCTAAAATAAAAATGAAACTATGTTAGAAAAAATAAATTTAAAAATCAATTAAATATAAAACTCATGTGAGAAAGTTTTTGGTTTATGATTGAAAAGAAAAGACAAAAATTATTAAAATTAAAACTAATTAATATCAAGTTGTGTGTGATTAATTACAACGGCATAGGAAACGGAGATGTTATCGGGCGGGAAAATTTGGGTGCGGTTTGCGTCCAGATTTTTAAAGACCAGTTAGACAAGGTGAGTTTAAAAGGCAAAATCATATACTTATTGTTAACCTGAAGGTAAGAATATTATCAAATGTAAACGGGTCTTTAAAACTGAACTTAATGCAGGAGGAAATTTGAAAAGACGTAAAGTAAGATTAGTAGCAAAATGCTATACTCGAGAATATGGAATAGACTACACTGACACGTTTTCCCCAGTTGCTCGTCAAAGTACGCTGAGATTGTTGTTCGCAAACGCATCAGAAAATAATTTTAATCTTGATCAGATAGATATTTGCCAGCAATAACATTCAAAGGTGTAATTAAATCATTTAAATAAAAAATTTCAGGAAAACATACTGATAAATCAAAGTTATGTATAGATTTTCAATTTAACATTGATAAGCTCAATTTTGTGAAGATCCTGGAAAGTAACATATGAATGCAGCTTATCGTATTTTAAACTATTTGAAAACAACCTATGAGGCCAAGTTAATTTATAAAAGGACAGCTCAACCATTAATGGCATATTACGATGCAAGTTGCGCTGAAGATGTAAATAACCGGAAATCTTATTCTGGTTATGTGTTTGTTTATGGCGGTGCAGCAGTATGATGGGAATCCAAAAAACAAAGTATTGTCGTCACTTCCAGTGCCGAAGCTTAATATATAGGCAGCGTATATGAAGTATTTGTTCGCGTAACTTAATTTAAATTGTGAACCAATTAAAATGTTCAATGATAGCCAAGCAGCATAACGTATAGCGACGTTCGAAGGAAAACAATCGAGAACGAAACATATTCATTACAGATACCACTATATACGAGAAAGAATCATTAACAAAATTGTTGAATTGCAGTATTTATCAACAAAAAAACCGCCAGTGGATTATTTTACGAAAGGTTTATCTAAGGAAAGCATCTTTTTTCCAATGAAATTGGCTTAAATTTTTGAAATATTAATCCTAAATGAGAATCGAAATATTTTATACATTATATATTTGGACTTAAAACTTTTTTTTTATACATATCAATTAATTAAAATTTTATTTTATAGAAAACTATGCTATTAATTTTTCTAAATAAGAATAGAAATAATTTAGCGTTATGTTAAAACCAAACTTTTCATGATGTCTCTACCTTCATAACTCAGGCACGCTTTTATATAGGGGCTTAAAATTCTGAGGCAAGAAGGAACTTTTAGAATTAGTATAAGTTTCTTCAAAATTTTTTTTTGGATTATTAGCTATTCGAGCTCAAAAATTGAAAATTTGCTATTTTTAAACACATGTAACTTAATCATGTGCACACATTTTTTTTTGGCTAGACAAAAAAAATTAAAGCTCCAGTAATATATTTTTATGTGTGTTAATGGTTTATTTAAATTGTATAGAGTTCCAGAGTTATAGCTCCCCAAAATTTGAAAAAAATCCTTATTTTCAGATATATATCTCAGGCTCTGCGTAGTAGTTTTACAATCTGAACTTTTCTTACATCTATAAAACAATATCAAAATTATGTAATATTATGTAATTTACTATTTAAATTTACCGTTATGTGAAAACCAAATTTTGCATGATATTTCTTTTTTCATAACTCCGGCCCGCTTTGAGGAGCGTGAAATTTTGAGGAAAGAAAAAACTCTTAGAATTAGTATTCAGAAATTTTTTTTGTACCACCTCCTGTTTAAGACTTCTTAAAGCTCAAAAATTGAAAAATGCTATTTTTAAACACCTGTAACTTAAGCACCTGTTCAAATTTTTCTTCGGCAAGATGTAAAAATTAAAGGTCCGGTAATTATATTTACGTGTATTAACGGCTTCTGAAAGTTATATAGAGTTCCGGATTTACAACCCCTCAAAATTGCAAAAAAGTTCTATTTTCACAATTTTCCTTATATCAAATTTTCAAATTTTGGTGCAAACCGCAGTTCAAAACAGTTTGTATTATCTTTTGGAAATGTACGTTTTTAAAAACCGTTGGTTTATATTCTGCCTTATTCTTATATACATATGAATTAACTAAAATTTTATTTTATTGTAGACAATGATATTAATTTTTATTTTGATAACTTAACAAAGTTGAAGGGGTGTGATGAAACATGTCAAATGTTGCGTACACAACTTTGTTGCTATCTGTATTAATTATTGTTATGGTTTATTGGCTATCTATGTATAATAGTTGTTACACTTGTCAATTATTCTTTCCACTTGTAATAAAAGAGTCAAGATAAGAAAACGAGTTTCATTTTTTAACGCCATGCATATTCAATATGCAATAAAGAATGTTGACAACAAATATTCTGATTTAAATCTTAAACAAATGTTTTAAAACAAAATAATTTAGCAACATAAAAATGTTGTACCTATATACTTTGTGTTTTGCTAAATTCTAATACAAAATACATGTGCACGTCAAGATTGATTGAACTAAATTATTATAGGAGGAAAGATCAAATAATATGTGTATATTATACATAAAATTTTATTAAAAAAATGTTGATGAATACAGTTAACAAAAAAAAAAATGTACGTACACGAATTGAATTCGAACCAAATTACTCTTACTTTCAAAACCTGTACACTCTCCTCTGCACTATACAACACTTAAATATTTAATGAACATATTACGAACATAAAATTTTAATTTTTAACCATGCATATTCAATATTCATTAAAGAATGTTGACAGCTAATATTTTGATTTAAATACTAAACAAATGTTGTAAACAAAATAAATTAGCAACATACATAAAAATATACTATTATAGGAGAAAAGATCAAAAATTTATTGCGTGTGTATTGTATGCATGAATTTAGGAGATAAAAATTTAAGTTTCAAATTCATATATACAAAATTAAGGGTGTTCAAAATTGAGGTATTATTTTAATTTTAATAAAAAAAGACTTTTTTTTTGAAATATTAAATATATTTTTATTTTAATTTATTACAAATAGGTTCCGGTTAATAATGAAAAATTATGTCGGCCAAGTGGCCCCCTCTGCTACTTTGGCAGGCTTCCAATCTTTTACCAAAATTCTGAATAACGTTGTTGAACTGTTCTCAATGGTTGAAATCTGCTCGATAATGTTGTTTTTAAGCTCTTGAATTGTTGTGGGATTATTGCTCTACACTTTCGATTTCACAAAACCCCACAAAAAAAAATCCAACGGTGGCCACATCACTCCTCCTCTACGAGAAATAATGCGATCTTCGAAGTTTTCCTTCAAAAGATCCATTGTTTCTCTTGCTATGTGACAAGTGGCACCGTCTTGTTGAAACCACATATTCTCTACGTCCAAATCATTTCCCGCCACAAAAAGCCAATTTCCCGCCACAAAAAGCTTCGGATCATCTCCCTGTAGCGATTTCCATTGACCGTAATTGCATTTCCATTTGCGTTTTCGTTTTCAAAAAAATTTGGTTCGATGATTCCTCCTGACCACAAACCACACCAAACCGTAAGTTTTTGTGGATGTACTGGTTGATCTAAGATAACCCTTGGATTCTCTTCACCCCAAATGCGGCAATTCTGTTTATTGACGTAGCCATTGAGCTGGAAATGAGCTTCGTCGGTGAAGATTATTTTGTTAAAAAAATTCTCATTGTCTTCTTGTTTTTCGATTGCCCAAGAAACGAATTGCCGACGTAATGCATGGTCAGTTGGTTTTAATTCTTGCGTCAGCTGGATCTTATAAGCCTTTAAATGGAGATCGCGATGCAAAATGTTGAATAATGTGGATGGTTTGATGTTTAATTGCTGCGAACGATGACGAATGGAAGTTTTTGGATCTTCTTCAACACTTCTGCTCACAGCTGCTACATTCTCGGTTGAACGGCCACTACGTTGATAAATGTTGCCTCTGTTATCAAAAACAGATACAGTTTCTAGAAATTTATCAACCATCAGCTTGATGGCACGATTTGTTGGAGCATTTTCTCTACCAAATTTTGTTCGAAATTTCCTAATTACATCTTGAAAACTTTTACCATTTTCAAAAAATGTTGTAATAACAAAAACACGTTGTTCCTTCGTGTAACGTTCCATATTAACTAACCGGAATGTATTTAGAATATACCTAAAGAAACCTCGTATAAAAATTCCAAGTAGAAAAAAAATGGCGGCAAAATCAAAATGATACCTCAATTTTGAACACCCTTATATACATATTTTATTCAAAAAATGTTGATGAATAGATAGTTAAAAAAAAAAAAGTTGCATGTGAACTGGACTCGAACAACATGACCCCCACTTTTGAAACCTGTACACTTTCTTCTGCACCATACAACACTTACAAATGTTGCTAACAGATTACGAAGATAATAAAAAGCGTGACAGAATGACAAATAAATAAATAAATAACTAAATAAATAAATAAACCGACAGCGACGAGTTAATATAAAAGCATATAAAATAATACAACAAATATTCATTTGCTTGTAAATTATTCTTTGTGCATTGTGCATCAAAATATTAGAAGTCTTCGTAAAAATTTCGATTCTTTAGTGACACATTTGGAATCTCTTTCTAAATATCCTGTTTTTATTTTTCTCTCAGAAGTATGGATATTTCAATGTGAAGCTGACGATTTCTATATTCCTGAATACTATTTTTATTGTTGCTCTAATGAATCCTAAGCTGCTGGTGGAGTATGTGCTTTTATGAAAGATTATTATGACTGGCAGGATTTTTATTATAATTTGGATGCTGCTGATGTAATTAAATTGTGTTGTATTATAAATAATGAAATTTTTTTTTGTGGGCGTTTCTTCCAATGCCATTAGATTTTTAGAAGAATTTTCCCAATCTTTATGCAAGTTAAATTTAGATAATATTGTTGTTGTTGGTGATTTCCACTTAGATATTTTATTAAATATTAATATAACCGATTGTTGTTATATTATATTTTATTAAATATAATATAACAACAATCGCTGAGAATGGGTTAGTATCATTACTTAAAGAACCTACTATATTAAGTTCTAATTCATCCTTGGATCATGTTCTTGCCCGTTTCAAAAATTTGTCTCTTGATAGTAATACTTGTAATTTACTTAATCAATTTTCAAATAACAGATATACTATGAATGGTTTTATTTTTAAATGTTTTAGAAATGCTAAATTTGTTAAAGAGACATTTATACCTAAAGAAAATTTAATAAATTTTACTAAACTTAATAATAAGTTAAGATTTGAAAATTGGGATGATGTCTATAATGCATTTAGCATTTCTACTGAGTATAAAAATTTTATAAACAAATTAAAATTGAAAAAACAAATTAAGAAGAAAGTGTTTTAAGTATCCACAAAATGAAAGTTTAAATAAAAGGTACCATAGATTATGAAAACTTTTGAAAAAAGAAATTGTAAACACTCACAAAGCTATTTATACGAATAATTTTGCAAATTGCTTATCATTGCAATTGAAAGGAGAATGGAAAGCTGTAAATAGCGTTTTAGATAGCAGATCAAAGAACAAAAGATCGGTTGACCTACATATTACCAATCTCACCAAAGGTCGAATTTTTTTTTGGATATATTTCTTGTGTAAAAGTACCTAAAACAATTAATTTCTTGAATAATTCGGAGTCTTGTCGTAATGATGGAATTTCAAATTAACTTTTAAAAGAAAAATCTTTTACATCTCCTTTGTTTAAAAAAGGAGATGTAAAAGATTTTAGTAATTATAGACCCATTTCTCTGCTGCCATGCATTTTTAAACTTTTTAAAAAATAATTTAGTGTAGAATTTTAAAATACCTCAGCAGAATTGATTTTTTTTTTATTTATTGCCAATTTGGGTTAAAAAAAATGGTCATCTACAGAAGATGCATGATGCAAGATTATTTTAATATTTAAAAAATTATAAAATTTTAAAAGTTAAAAAAAAAAAAATTGTGTATGTGTAAAGATTAGTTTTTTTTTTTTGTTTTTTAAATATAAAGCTCAAAACTTACATTTGAAGAGTTAAGTACAGTAGCAATTCAAATCGAAGCTTGTCTAAATTCAACACGGTTGTGCACGATCTTTTTTTTCCTGAGGGAGGTAGGTGTCTACCAAGAATTTCCCCTTGGTAGTGTCTTTTTAGGTATATTTGGTAGATTTTTACTGACTAAACCCACCTCCCCCTTTACAGAATGTAAGGAGATGAATCCATTACCTGCGAATGCAGTATATTGGCTAGGGAGTAGAGATAGGAAAGGATATCAAATGGATACGAAAACATTGAATTCAGAGTGGGACTGTAAGGAAACAATGAAACCGCCTATTATTATTACTATTTTGCTAACAGTGACTATAGCCGTTACATCAGTACATAATACCTTACTGCATGAGATAATTATTGAAGGCAACTCCCACTTTCACTATAGCTGCTATTATTATTGGTATTAGTATTTTTATTAATATTATTATTATTATTTTACTACAGAGTCAGATTCATCAGTGGATTACAATACAACGTGTAGTATATATATATATAAGTATAGTAGTATAAAACACCTTACTGCATAATATAAAAAAATATAGCTCTACCGTAGCAGCTATTATTATTATTATTATGATTATTTTCATTATTTTTATTAAGCAAAACCAAAACAAGGTTTACAGACAAAAAAATTCTTATAATAATGCTTATATTTAAAATTATTCAAAACAATGACTTAGAACTGAACTTTTATACTAATAACTTACATCAAAAAAAAAGGTTATTTATAATTGTTATTATTATTTATTATTTAAACTACATTTTCAAATTCATTTTACATTACATATGAATCACTCAAATAAAAAACAAGTAAAAGTAACAGTAAGTCGATGCAACCGACTTATTTATACCCTACACCTAAAAAATTCAAATTAAATTAAAAATCCATAAGTTATTTTAGTTAGGTATTTAATATAACTAAGCTAAAAAAATAAATGCTTTTACAACCTTTGTATAAAATTTTAGATTTCTATCTTTATTAAATTCGAAAATATGCTTGTTAGATCTTGGGAAGTGTGTGGAGGCACGTGGACCACCACCCCAATTCATCTCAAATTTTAGAGACATCAACAGGGTAGAACATTCTTATATCAAATGTCAAGTTTATATATTTATTAATTTCGAAGATATGCCTGTTTGGTCTTAGGAGTTGTGTGGCAGATACCCGAACAACCATTCTAATTCATCTTAAATTTTGGACAAATCAGGGATTCAGGAAACAACACTCTAGCACCAAACTTGAAGTTTCTATCTTTATTAATTTCGAAGATATGCTTGTTCGGTTTTGGGAGTGGTTGCGGTGCAGCAGTATCATGGGAATCCAAAAAACAAAGTATTGTCGCCACTTCCAGTGCCGAAGCTTAATATATAGGCAGCGTATATGAAGTATTTGTTCGCGTAACTTAATTTAAATTGTGAACCAATTAAAATGTTCAATGATAGCCAAGCAGCATAACGTATAGCGACGTTCGAAGGAAAACAATCGAGAACGAAACATATTCATTACAGATACCACTATATACGAGAAAGAATCATTAACAAAATTGTTGAATTGCAGTATTTATCAACAAAAAAACCGCCAGTGGATTATTTTACGAAAGGTTTATCTAAGGAAAGCATCTTTTTTCCAATGAAATTGGCTTAAATTTTTGAAATATTAATCCTAAATGAGAATCGAAATATTTTATACATTATATATTTGGACTTAAAACTTTTTTTTTATACATATCAATTAATTAAAATTTTATTTTATAGAAAACTATGCTATTAATTTTTCTAAATAAGAATAGAAATAATTTAGCGTTATGTTAAAACCAAACTTTTCATGATGTCTCTACCTTCATAACTCAGGCACGCTTTTATATAGGGGCTTAAAATTCTGAGGCAAGAAGGAACTTTTAGAATTAGTATAAGTTTCTTCAAAATTTTTTTTTGGATTATTAGCTATTCGAGCTCAAAAATTGAAAATTTGCTATTTTTAAACACATGTAACTTAATCATGTGCACACATTTTTTTTTGGCTAGACAAAAAAAATTAAAGCTCCAGTAATATATTTTTATGTGTGTTAATGGTTTATTTAAATTGTATAGAGTTCCAGAGTTATAGCTCCCCAAAATTTGAAAAAAATCCTTATTTTCAGATATATATCTCAGGCTCTGCGTAGTAGTTTTACAATCTGAACTTTTCTTACATCTATAAAACAATATCAAAATTATGTAATATTATGTAATTTACTATTTAAATTTACCGTTATGTGAAAACCAAATTTTGCATGATATTTCTTTTTTCATAACTCCGGCCCGCTTTGAGGAGCGTGAAATTTTGAGGAAAGAAAAAACTCTTAGAATTAGTATTCAGAAATTTTTTTTGTACCACCTCCTGTTTAAGACTTCTTAAAGCTCAAAAATTGAAAAATGCTATTTTTAAACACCTGTAACTTAAGCACCTGTTCAAATTTTTCTTCGGCAAGATGTAAAAATTAAAGGTCCGGTAATTATTTTTACGTGTATTAACGGCTTCTGAAAGTTATATAGAGTTCCGGATTTACAACCCCTCACAATTGCAAAAAAGTTCTATTTTCACATTTTTCCTTATATCAAATTTTCAAATTTTGGTGCAAACCGCAGTTCAAAACAGTTTGTATTATCTTTTGGAAATGTACGCTTTTAAAAACCGTTGGTTTATATTCTGCCTTATTCTTATATACATATGAATTAACTAAAATTTTATTTTATTTTTGACAATGATATTAATTTTTATTTTGATAACTTAACAAAGTTGAAGGGGTGTGATGAATCTATATTAATTATTGTTATGGTTTATTGGCTATCTATGTATAATAGTTGTTACACTTGTCAATTATTCTTTCCACTTGTAATAAAAGAGTCAAGATAAGAAAACGAGTTTCATTTTTTAACGCCATGCATATTCAATATGCAATAAAGAATGTTGACAACAAATATTCTGATTTAAATCTTAAACAAATGTTTTAAACAAAATAATTTAGCAACATAAAAATGTTGTACCTATATACTTTGTGTTTTGCTAAATTCTAATACAAAATACATGTGCACGTCAAGATTGATTGAACTAAATTATTATAGGAGGAAAGATCAAATAATATGTGTATATTATACATAAAATTTTGTTAAAAAAATGTTGATGAATACAGTTAACAAAAAAAAAAAATGTACGTACACGAATTGAATTCGAACCAAATTACTCTTACTTTCAAAACCTGTACACTCTCCTCTGCACTATACAACACTTAAATATTTAATGAACATATTACGAACATAAAATTTTAATTTTTAACCATGCATATTCAATATGCATTAAAGAATGTTGACATCAAATATTTTGATTTAAATACTAAACAAATGTTGTAAACAAAATAAATTAGCAACATACGTAAAAATATACTATTATAGGAGAAAAGATCAAAAATTTATTGCGTGCGTATTGTAATGAATTTAGGAGATAAAAATTTAAGTTTCAAATTCATATATACAAAATAAAGGGTGTTCAAAATTGAGGTATCATTTTAATTTTAATAAAAAAAGACTTTTTTTTTGAAATATTAAATATATTTTTATTTTAATTTATTACAAATAGGTTCCGGTTAATAATGAAAAATTATGTCGGCCAAGTGGCCCCCTCTGCTACTTTGGCAGGCTTCCAATCTTTTACCAAAATTCTGAATCACGTTGTTGAACTGTTTTCAATGGTTGAAATCTGCTCGATAATGTTGTTTTTAAGCTCTTGAATTGTTGTGGGATTATTGCTCTACACTTTCGATTTCACAAAACCCCACATAAAAAAATCCAACGGTGTCAAATCGCACGATCTTGGTGGCCACATCACTTCTCCTCTACGAGAAATAATAAGATCTTCGAACTTTTCCTTCAAAAGATCCATTGTTTCTCTTGCTGTGTGACAAGTGGCACCGTCCTGTTGAAACCACATATTCTCTACGTCCAAATCATCAATTTCCCGCCACAAAAAGCTTCGGATCATCTCCCTGTAGCGATTTCCATTGACCGTAATCGAATTTCCATTTGCGTTTTCAAAAAAATATGGTCCGATGATTCCTCCTGACCACAAACCACACCAAACCGTAAGTTTTTGTAGATGTACTGGTTGATCTAAGATAACCCTTGGATTCTCTTCACCCCAAATGCGGCAATTCTGTTTATTGACGTAGCCATTGAGCTGGAAATGAGCTTCGTCGGTGAAGATTATTTTGTTAAAAAAATTCTCATTGTCTTCTTGTTTTTCGATTGCCCAAGAAACGAATTGCCGGCGTAATGCATGGTCAGTTGGTTTTAATTCTTGCGTCAGCTGGATCTTATAAGCCTTTAAATGGAGATCACCATGCAAAATATTGAATAATGTGGATGGTTTGATGTTTAATTGCTGCGAACGATGACGAATGCAAGTTTTTGGATCTTCTTCAACACTTCTGCTCACAGCTGCTACATTCTCGGTTGAACGGCCACTACGTTGATAAATGTTGCCTCTGTTATCAAAAACAGATACAGTTTCTAGAAATTTATCAACCATCAGCTTGATGGCACGATTTGTTGGAGCATTTTCTCTACCAAATTTTGTTCGAAATTTCCTAATTACATCTTGAAAACTTTTACCATTTTCAAAAAATGTTGTAATAACAAAAACACGTTGTTCCTTTGTGTAACGTTCAATATTAACTAACCGGAATGTATTTAGAATATACCTAAAGAAACCTCGTATAAAAATTCCAGGTAGAAAAAAAATGGCGGCAAAATCAAAATGATACCTCAATTTTGAACACCCTTATATACATATTTTATTCAAAAAATGTTGATGAATAGATAGTTAAAAAAAAAAAAAGTTGCATGTGAACTGGACTCGAACAACATGACCCCCACTTTTGAAACCTGTACACTTTCTTCTGCACCATACAACACTTACAAATGTTGCTAACAGATTACGAAGATAATAAAAAGCGTGACAGAATGACAAATAAATAAATAAATAAATAAACCGACAGCGACGAGTTAATATAAAAGCATATAAAATAATGCAACAAATATTCATTTTCTTATAAATTATTATTTGTGCATTGTGCATCAAAATATTAGAAGTCTTCGTAAAAATTTCGATTCTTTAGTGACACATTTGGAATCTCTTTCTAAATATCCTGTTTTTATTTTTCTCTCAGAAGTATGGATATTTCAATGTGAAGCTGACGATTTCTATATTTCTGAATACTATTTTTATTGTTGCTCTAATGAATCCTAAGCTGCTGGTGGAGTATGTGCTTTTATGAAAGATTATTATGACTGGCAGGATTTTTATTACAATTTGGATGCTGCTGATGTAATTAAATTCTGTTGTATTATAAATAATGACAATTTTTTTTGTGGGCGTTTCTTGCAATGTCATTAGATTTTTAGAAGGATTTTCCCAATCTTTATGCAAGTTAAATTTAGATAATATTGTTGTTGTTGGTGATTTCTACTTAGATATTTTATTAAATATTAATATAACCGACTCGTATGTTTTAACAATCGCTGAGAATGGGTTAGTATCATTACTTAAAGAAGCTACTATATTAAGTTCTAATTCATCCTTGGATCATGTTCTTGCCCGTTTCAAAAATTTGTCTCTTGATAGTAATACTTGTAATTTACTTAATCAATTTTCAAATAACAGATATACTATGAATGGTTTTATTTTTAAATGTTTTAGAAATGCTAAATTTGTTAAAGAGACATTTATACCTAAAGAAAATTTAATAAATTTTACTAAACTTAATAATAAGTTAAGATTTGAAAATTGGGATGATGTCTATAATGCATTTAGCATTTCTACTGAGTATACAAATTTTATAAACAAATTAAAATTGAAAAAACAAATTAAGAAGAAAGTGTTTTAAGTATCCACAAAATGAAAGTTTAAATAAAAGGTACCATAGATTATGGAAACTTTTGAAAAAAGAAATTGTAAACACTCACAAAGCTATTTATACGAATAATTTTGCAAATTGCTTACCATTGCAATTGAAAGGAGAATGGAAAGCTGTAAATAGCGTTTTAGATAGCGGATCAAAGAACAAAAGATCGGTTGACCTACATATTACCAATCTCACCAAAGATCGAATTTTTTTTTTGGATATATTTCTTGTGTAAAAGTACCTAAAACAATTAATTTCTTGAATAATTCGGAGTCTTGTCGTAATGATGGAATTTCAAATTAACTTTTAAAAGAAAAATCTTTTACATCTCCTTTGTTTAAAAAAGGAGATGTAAAAGATTTTAGTAATTATAGACCCATTTCTCTGCTGCCATGCATTTTTAAACTTTTTAAAAAAATAATTTAGTGTAGAATTTTAAAATACCTCAGCAAAATTGATTTTTTTTTTATTTATTGCCAATTTGGGTTACATTATTAAAACAGAATGTTTTAATATTTAAAAAATTATAAAATTTTAAAAGTTAAAAAAAAAAAAATTGTGTATGTGTAAAGATTAGTTTTTTTTTTTTGTTTTTTAAATAGAAAGCTCAAAACTTACATTTGAAGAGTTAAGTACAGTAGCAATTCAAATCGAAGCTTGTCTAAATTCAACACGGTTGTGCACGATCTTTTTTTTCCTAAGGGAGGTAGGTGTCTACCAAGAATTTCCCCTTGGTAGTGTCTTTTTAGGTATATTTGGTAGATTTTTACTGACTAAACCCACCTCCCCCTTTAGACAATGTAAAGAGATGAATCCATTACCTGCGAACGCAGTATATTGGCTAGGGAGTAGAGATAGGAAAGGATATCAAATGGATACGAAAATATTGAATTCAGAGTGGGACTGTAAGGAAACAATGAAACCGCCTATTATTATTACTATTTTGCTAACAGTGACTATAGCCGTTACATCAGTACATAATACCTTACTGCATTAGATAATTATTGAAGGCAACTCCCACTTTCACTATAGCTGCTATTATTATTGGTATTAGTATTTTTATTAATATTATTATTATTATTTTACTACAGAGTCAGAGTCATCAGTGGATTACAATACAACGTGTAGTATATATATATATAAGTATAGTAGTATAAAACACCTTACTGCATAATATAAAAAAATATAGCTCTACCGTAGCAGCTATTATTATTATTATTATTATTATGATTATTTTCATTATTTTTATTAAGCAAAACCAAAACAAGGTTTACAGACAAAAAAATTCTTATAATAATGCTTATATTTAAAATTATTCAAAACAATGACTTAGAACTGAACTTTTATACTAATAACTTACATCTAAAAAAAAGGTTATTTATAATTGTTATTATTATTTATTATTTAAACTACATTTTCAAATTCATTTTACATTACATATGAATCACTCAAATAAAAAACAAGTAAAAGTAACAGTAAGTCGATGCAACCGACTTATTTATACCCTACACCTAAAAAATTCAAATTAAATTAAAAATCCATAAGTTATTTTAGTTAGGTATTTAATATAACTAAGCTAAAAAAATAAATGCTTTTACAACCTTTGTATAAAATTTTAGATTTCTATCTTTATTAAATTCGAAAATGTGCTTGTTAGATCTTGGGAAGTGTGTGGAGGCACACGGACCACCACCCCAATTCATCTCAAATTTTAGAGACATCAACAGGGTAGAACATTCTTATATCAAATTTCAAGTTTATATATTTATTAATTTCGAAGATATGGTTGTTTGGTCTTAGGAGTTGTGTGGCAGATACCCTAACAACCATTCTAATTCATCTTAAATTTTGGACAAATCAGGGATTCAGGAAACAACACTCTAGCACCAAACTTGAAGTTTCTATCTTTATTAATTTCGAAGATATGATTGTTCGGTTTTGGGAGTGGTATGGGAAGTACCCGAACGACCATTCCAATTCATCTCAAATTTTTGGCAAATTAGGGATAAAGGAAACAGCTCCCTCGTATCAAATTTGAAGTTCCTATCTTTATTAATTTCGAAGATATGCTTGTTCGGTTTTGGGAGTTGTATGGGAGGTACCCGAACAGCTCCTCCAATTCATCTCAAATTTTCAACAAATAAGGGATTCAGGAAGCAACACTCTAGTACCAAATTGGAAGTTTCTATCTTTATTAATTTCGAAGATATGCGTATTCGGTTTTGACAGTTGTATGGGAGATACTTGAACGCATGGTCCGATTTCGCCCATTTACAATCCCCGCCTTACCTTAGTCATTGTTAACCTACAGTATAAATTTTATCAAGATAGCATGATTATTTTTTGAGTTATCGTGCGTACGGACGGATGGACGGACGGACATCGCTATCAGGCGCTAGCGGACATCGCTATCGACTCAGGCGGTGATCGTGATTCAGAATATATATTACATGTCTATACCTAACTCGCTTCCCTTTAGTGGTTACAAATACCATACCAAAGTTAATATACCCTATACTTAATGTGTAGGGTATAATAAAGTATTAATATAAAAAAATGAATATGATAACATGTACACTCCTATAGTGACAAGCAATTTAACATTTTATATTTAATTTTTGTAACATATTAAATGTAATTGAATATCTTATTTTTAAGTAGAAGTAAAATTGACCAAAATCAATTTATTTCTTTAACATTTAAAAGCGTTTAATTACAATTTACAAAATGTACAAAAATAAAAAAAATAAAAAAAATGATCTAAATTAAAAACATAAACCGATTTGTTGTATTTTAATGCAATACACTAAGTGTGTTATGTTAATTGCCTAGGTAAGTATTAATTGTCTGAGGTTATTAAAATGAAAAAAATTTGTTGTAAAATGTGTTTGAAAGTAATTCTGCAGATGGATGAAGAATAATGATGCCTAATTTTGTTAAAAGTAGTACAACATCTATTGATGGGTGCATATTTTCCGTACTCTGTATTGTATTGTGTTTGTAATCCATTAGAAATTTAGTATTTCTAGTTTGCCTAACACTATCATTAAGTCTAAACTTGTTAGTAAGAGATTGGATAGAAATACTATTATTCAAAATATTAAAAGTAAAACGTGAAGACAATAATTGTCTACGTAAAGATAAAGAAAGCATGTTTAATGAATTAAGTCTTGTAGTGTAACTAGGAAGATTAGCAAAATCAGAAGGATTATATTGATTTCTTAATGCAAATAAAAGAAATTGCTTTTGAACTGATTCGATTCTATTGGAATGAACTTGAAAGGCTGGATAAATCGAACTAGGGAACAATAGAGAGATTTTGTCACAGCTATGTCACTGAATTCTTTAGCTCTTCTCTTAATGAAACCTAACATTTTATTAGCCTTTGAAACTAACTGGTCATAGTGAAGATTAAAATTAAGTTTATTATCGAGACGAATTTCTAAATCAGTAATGCTAAAAACCCTATCCAAAGTTACGGTATCTATTTTGCAGTCGTATATCAAAGAAAATCGTTTTCGTGTAAAGCTAACTACCTTACTTTTCTGTATGTTGAGTTCCAATTTATTTGACATGCACCAAGCTTGTAACACTGATAAGCTTGATTTAAGTATAGCTGCATCAGAATTATCTTTAACAACTTGATATATTTTTAGGTCTTCAGCAAACGAAATATGAGGTATATTGCATAGATATTTCGAAAGATCTGAAAAAAAAAAACGTTAAACAGAAGTGGGTTTAAATGTCTTCCCTGTGGAACACCGGAAGTAACCCTGATTGTGTTTGATAATACGCCTTGAAATTTAATATTTTGAGTTCTTTCTGAAAGATAAAAGTTAAAAGCCACTCAAAAAATGCATTCGAAATGGTGAAAGTTGATAGTTTGTTTAGCAAAGTGAAGCGATTTACACGATCAAAAGCTTTGCTAAAATCAGTGTAAATTTCATCAACTTGGTATCCTTTCTCCATTTGATTCAAGATTTCAGTTGTCTAAACCATAAGGTTCGTTGTAACGACCTTTTCCGAAACCATGTTGTTGTTCATTAGTATTGCATTTATGATAGAAGTAATTGTATCAGCGGCAATTTTTTCAAATAATTTCGGTGTAGTCAAAAGAATTGCTTTACCTCGATAGTTTTCTACCGATGCTCTATCCTCTTTCTTAAAGATAGGGGTTAAGAGGGAGGATTTCCACTCTTGTGGGAAAATCCCAATTGAAAGTGACTTATTGAAAATAAAATGAAGAGGGAAAATGAGACTGTGAGAACAATTATATAAAAAGATTGGAGAAATTGAGGTCCAACACCATTTTTTATATCAAGGCTCAAAATTGCTTCAAGAATTTCACTTTCAGAAAGATCACGTCTGTAATTAGCAAATATGAGCTATTAGATAAAGAGCTAGCCGAAGCTGTAATTGGTGCTGCTGGACGATAAACTTGTTTCATTGTTGAATTGGGATATCCAAATAATTTTCGTTTTGTATTAACAAAATCAAAAAAGTTTTAGGGATTATAAACAAGTTTATTGCTAATATCAGTGACATAGTTTTCATTTGCTGCATTGACTTTTTGTTTAATGTAGATAGCAAGTTGCTTATATTATATATTCAATAAATCGTCGCATGGTGCTTGATAGTGTTTAAGTTTCTTGTACATTTTATTGCGCCGATTTCTTAAGTTCCTAAGATTTCTATTGTACCATAGTTGTATTGTTTTATGTTTTTTTGCGAATTTTAGGAACAAAGGTGTCTATAATTTGAAACAGATTTAAATAAAAGATATAGATTGTTGAATGGATATCCTGTTGTACTAACAATTTGTCCACGATTAAAGATAATTATTAATATTTTAATTGTCAGCGTTAAAAAAATTATATACAATTTCATTATTGTAAGATGTGGTCAAGAGTGGAATAGAAGTGGAGAACTCGAAAATGATTGCGTTATGATGAGTAATGTTAGTAAAAACATTATCTGCATTATGAGCGAGTGTAACCATCACCCTGTCATATGCATTCGAAAATGCAAGTTCTAACTACTTGTTATTACTATTAGGTTCTAACTACAAGTTCTAACTACTTGTTATTACTATTACTTGTTATTACTGTTATTACTCCTCGCGAATAATTTACAGATAGATAATCAGGATCTTTTCTGCCAATGAACGAATTTCCATCAAGAATTTCCTCGCTTTTAAAAGAATCATTAAGCTATGTTGCAGTAATAGCAAGTACACCGAAATTGTATGACTTACCATCAAGATAAAGTTTATTGAGCTTGCCTCTCATACCATCATTGCCTCTACAGTTGTGATAAAATATTTTAATATTATTTAAATTGTTGTTGGTATGTGTGGTTCTTTTAATAGGAATATTAATAACATCATTTCGAGGAGCTTGGTAAAAAAAACTTATTATATCTTTCATGTGATGAATTAAAGTGCTTATAGTAGTTACTTTCACAAAAGCTTCGATAAGACCGAAGATCCTTTTTTAAATCCTTTTCCGAAATATCTACCGAATTATGGAATTTGATGTACAGTTTATACAGTTTTTTATTGAAATTTGGTTGAAAGACTGTACCTGGTGCTTCATCCATTATGTCGACGAAATTCAAAGGAACATCAGTGACCTCAGAACAAGCAACTTTATTCTTGTTAAGTACAGCAGAATCGACCAAACTATCTGCTGTCCTTAATTCTTCAAATAAAGACTCTCTTTTAGCAAGTTCTTCAGTGAAATTATTAATTCTACAGTTATGCTGAAGTAACTCTAACTTAGATTTAACAATATCTAAATCTGCTAAAACAACGTCTCTGAAACTCATTGATATATCACTAGCTGTAATATTATCTTTAAGTGATGAATACTGTTTATTCAAATTATTCGTTACCTTTTTTAATTCATCCATATTTCTATTTATATTTATATTATTATTATTTGCATTTGTCAATGGCTCAACGACAGCTCTAATTGAGATCTCTTTTTAGAAACCTTTCATCTGCCCCTTATAAGTTTATTGACCTGGAAAACAAGCCAAGTATTATTCATTGCCTCAAATTGTTTTTCCATTTCCTGGAAATTAGCAGCATTGTTCTATTTAATTTTGCTACCGTTCCCAGATGATCATGTTTAACAACATCAGTTGCCTCAAAGATTTTATTGTAGAACTGTTCAAATGTTTTATTTTGTTCTACACAGTTCCTGCAAACAAAATACTTAGTAAGAAATGAACTATACCAATTTCTTGGAGAATTGATACAAGTGCCATGAAATTAAAGATGGCAAAAATCTTTACAGGAAACATGAAAAAAATGATTTTTGAATTTAAAAAATTTATAATATTAATATTATATTTTAATTGTTGAATAATTTGCTGACAACTACAAATTAACGTATTTGTATTAACAAAAAGCACTTATTTGTACAATGAAGGCAGATTGAATAATGAATAATATATATCGTATAATTAATAGTAGTAATAGCTATAACTATTAGATGACTATATATTATTATTATTACTATTATTTTTATTATTGCTATTATTATCACTATTATTATTACTATTATTATTATTACTACTATTAATTATACGATATACATTATTACGATATGAAATTTCTACATATTTTTATTTATATAACCTGGTCGGGGTTTGAACTCAAGACCCTTCGATTGAACGGTTAGCGACTTAACCCTTAACCGCATGAATTTTTTTGTGTACTTGAAAAAATTATTTTTATGTTTGTCACAAGATTCGCTTACAAAAATTATTCAACAGTATATAAATTTTCTTTCGAGTTTTCCGAGAAAATGCGACTTTTCATTACTTGCATATCTGCAAGATCATGCAAATTGAAGCATTATGTGAAAAACTTTTTTATTAGTTTTTTTTTTAAATATATTAATGAAAAGCTTTATTTTTAACTTTTAATTTGAGCATTTTATTTATAACAAAAATTTTATTAGATTTATAACATTTCAGTTTTTTATAAAAAATACTAAGTTAAAAATATTTTTTTTTAAATTAATAAATTCATAAAACTTCATAAATAGAAATATATAAATAAAAAGAATATTCATTTTTAGTTATATTATATAACAAGTCTAATTAAAAAAAGAATTTCATAACTTAATAGTTACTATCTATGGAATAAAGTAAAACAGTTTCTGTCTTTGTTATAACATACGGCTGTATCACATTTAGAACATTTTACAAATGTATAACCTTTGCAATCAGGAAGTTTACATTGCAAACGTTTATCACACCAAGTTGGCCAATGATCTGTAGCATCAATTCTAATTTCTTTTGGTGATATATGGCCACTTGTTGCTTTCTTACGCTTCTGCTCCAATCTTTTATTTATTTCAGACGGACGACCTACTCGCTTCAAACCCTGACCTTTGCATAAGATTTCTCCAATTTCTAGCCTATAGTTTGGTAATGTGAGAATATGGTTCTCGTTTGTACAAATATGTTCTTGGACGCGTTAGTACAGCAACCAGGAATTAACCACGGTCATATCCAACAAATGATAAAATATTCGAAGGTACCATTTTTTTGATCGGAGTTTGATTTTATATCTACCAATTAAACTGTCCTATTTATCAACTCCTCCCATATAAGAATTATATTCTTTAATAATGCTCGGACATTCGATTACACGTTGTCCTAATTTTTTATCAAACCGTTCCGATGTTTGTAAAGGCAATCGTCCTACGTAATTCGAAATAAGATTTACTATTTTCGTATCTTTCCAAGCAACTGTAGTTATATTTTTTCCATCAATATTTCCCACATATTCTATCGATGTACCTCGTGGATCCTTCTTCATTTCTTTATCATTTGGCAATTTGCAATTCGATATACGATTTCGACGAATCGTACCTAAGCATAGCATTCCATTGTTTGTTAACTCAATTACTAACGGGATTGATGAATAATAATTATCGAAATATACTCGATAATTTAAATACTTTGGCACTGGACGCAATAATCTTATTACTGTATTGGCGCTGGCCCCGAGATCTTCTTCTTCTGCTAAACGTTTTGCTGAGTCATTTTCTTGACCAGTGTATATTTCGAAATTATAAGAGAATCCAGATTCGCCTGAGAGCACAAACAGTTTGTAGCCCCATTTGTGAGGTTTGTTTGGTAGGTATTGTTTTAAATAGTGTTTAGCCTTAGTGGAACAAAGCTGTTCATCCACTGCTAAATACTGTTCTGAATATCAATAATTGGTCTTAACTTGAAAAGACGGTCATGAGCCTCATGTTCTCTAGGAAGCATATATTCATTTGCAAGTATTCATATTTTGAGAGGTTTTTATTTTATTTATCGAGTTAGATAATGAGATGAGATTTGCAAATTTACTTGGAGATCGGACGAAAAAACTGGTTGTAGTTCTCACGAGATTGATTTAAGTGATTATAGTAGTTACTGTCGCAGTGACTACGATAAGCTTTAAGGTGCTCTTCGACCTCTTTTGTTGAGGAGTCTATATCTTTGTGGTATCTAAGGTAAAGATTATACAAATGAAATTAGATGGTAGGCCCTCGCTATGAATGAGAACAGATAAATGAGTTCTTGTTTTACCCTCTATAACCCGTTTATATGAATTGTTATGTAAATAAGCAAGGAAAAGTACTACATTAAGAAGAATTTTCTCATCTCTAAATCTTGATAAAGCGTATTGGCAGTCCTCTGTTAGTGATTGTTTTGTCATTCTAAACAATCACTAACAGAGGACTGCCAATACGCTTTATTTTAATACGTTGTTCTCTGTTATAGTACTAGAACCGCCCTACTTGAATTTGAACGAGCAAAGTCTTAGTAGATACAAAATTGAATTAGCTCAAGTATATTAATGGCTTAGAAATAATTTAATTAATATTCAGCATGGAAAAATATAAACTAATTACTGTTTCAAGATTTTATTTTTAAATAGGAAGATTTATTTTTAAATAGGAACATTAAATAGGACATTGGAACTTGTGGGAGAAGTTTTGTAACATTTTTCGTTGCTTCACACAGAGTAATTTGTCTCTTCATTAGCCGTTAAGTTATTTACACAATTATCAAAAGATTTATTTTTAATTTCTCGCATATTTTTTCTAAGATTTTGTGTTACTCTGTTCAATATGTTTTTATCCGCTGGATCTCTTGATTGATGCCATTTACGTCTGGCCTTTCTGTTTTTTAATCAAATCTAATATTTCTTTAGGGTATTTATTTCCCACTGTTCTATATTTACACTCTTTTATAATATTCCAAGTGGCATTATGAATTATTATAATGAATTGATCTATTTCCGATTTCAATTCTTCTATATTTTTCATTTTGACCTCATGATTTACTTATATTTTTTTCTATTACTTCTTGGAAGCTTGCCTAGTAAGATTTAATATTAGTGATTATGGGTTCGTTTTGTATTTTTTGTACTGATTCATGTAAACTTAGAATGACTGCAGATATTTATATTATTTTAAACCCGAAGTTTCAATTTCCATTAAATATCTTAATAAATTAAATTATATATCTCAAAAGCATAATCAACATAAATCACTAAAACATCAATAAAATAATAATTTATAAATATTATTAATGTTGTATCTACTTACATTTGTTTTTTTTTGTTTTCATCAGGGTTACCAACAGGGTATTTTTACCCTGGAGACTCCAGTTTTTCAACTAATATTCCAGTCTCCAGGTTTTGTGAAAATTTTACCATTTTTTGCAAAATTAAAAAAATTTAAAGTTAAAATCTTCATATGACCAATAGATGTCACTTTATTTAGATTTTGTTATTAATTTTTACTGGGTTTTTATATTTCTTTGTTGATTCGTTGTGTAACTGGGATTATTTGACAGCCAACTGTGTGTTGTTTTTGAATATTCATTGTTGTTAAATGTTCTTGCTGATGCTGTTTGTTTTTAAACTGTTTACAAAAAGAATAATTTAATTTGGATTTGTAAGTACACAATTCATTATTTTAAATTAAGAATTTACTAGTGCGAAATTAAAAATTTAATTTACAAATAATCTCCCAAAGAATGAGAAGTAACAAAAATAAATAGAAAAAGTCGGTACTTTTATTTCACATCTTTAATCTTTTCAATGTGTTTTTGGTTCTTGCTGTTTGCTGTTAAACTGTTTCCAATAAGAAGAATTTAATTTGAATATGTAAGTACACATTTCATTATTTTAAATTTAAAATTTACTATTGTGAAATGAAAATTTTTCCTATCCGTCCCAAAGATTATGCCGAATGATAAGCATCAAAAACAATTAGAAAAAAATCGGTCCTTTTATTTCACATCTTTTCAATCTGGATGGCTGACAAATAGTGAATATAGCAAATGGATTGTGAAGGCAAATGAATACACAGCGAAGTGCCGATTATGCCAAACAACATTTACTATAAAACATGAAGGAGAAAAATCTGTTAAAGCGCATTTAAAAACTCTTAAACATCAAAGACATTCTAATGCACAAACTTCTAGCGAAATTTTAACATCATTTTTCACAAAGGAAAACTCTTCAGAACAGCTGAAAACCTCAATAGCAGAATTAGCTTTAGTGTATCATGGTCTAAATCATCATTTAAGTTATACTAGTACAGACTGTGGTATCAAATTAAATAGCCAGGTATATAAGGATTCATCACTTTCAAAACTCATACATTGTGGAAAAACTAAAGCAGAAGCTATTGCTGAAAATATTTTAGGTCCCAAAGGAATTGAAATTGCTGTTAATCAACTACAAGAGGATGATTATAATAAGGCACCAAGATTTTTTTCAATATCTATCGATGCATCAAATAAAGGCAATGTAAAGCTTTTTCCACTGATCGTATCTTATTATTCGAAGCAAGATGGTATTCAAAATAAAATTCTTGATTTTTATTCTGATGACTATGAAACAGCTGAAGCTATTACCAACAAGATCATAGAATGTATTAATACTGCTGGATTATCTATTCAAAATATAGTATCATTTACAGCTGACAATGCTAATGTTAATTATGGAGCACACAACTCAGTTTTTCAAAAGTTAACTTTATTAAATCCTGCAATTTTAAAAAGTAATTGTAACTGTCATGTTTGTCATAATTGTGCAAAACATGCATGCAAAAAATTGTCTTACGATGTTGAAGGGTTTGTTAATAAGGTATATTCGAAATTTTCATGTAGTACTACGAAAATACGAGATTTGAAATCATGCTTTGAATTTTTTCAGCTGACATTTTCGCAAATGGTAAAAAATATTCCAACTCGTTGGATAAGTTTATCAATGGCAGTAGATAAAATTTTGCTTTGTTATCCAGCAATAAAATTATACTTCGTGCAAAAAGGTGAAAATGATTGCCATAAACTTATATGGAAGTTTGTTAAAAATCAAGAAAATGAAATAACAGATGATATATCTCATCCTACACTTCCCGAACTGTACCTATACTTAGTGCAACATTTTTTAACCATTATGAAGGAAACTGTATTGATTTTACAAAAAAACGAACTTACTAGCATAGAAGTGCATGATATAATGATGAATCTTAAATTCCAATTGCAACAGAGATTAAGTGACAATTTTTTTGGAGCTAAGATTAACAACGGTATAAACAGTTTAAATGAATATGAAAAAATAAAGATTTTGAAACATTGTAAAATTGTATACACCCGCGCTGTTGAATATTTAAATTTGTGGTATGATTACAATAATTCTCCACTTCAACATCTAACTGCTTTAAATATTAAAAAACAAAAACTTATTTATCAAAATATTATTAAAGCAGCACAAATTTTAACTTGTACTATCGATGAAGACAAACTATACAATGAAATTGTTTTAATTAATAACGAACTTAACAAACAGACAGATAATATAGAAAAATTTACTATTTCCGAATTATGGTCGCATCTCTTCCGTTCCACAGAGAACTTATCTGAAATATATAAAATTGTTTCAAAAGTATTAAGTATTCCAGTTAGTAATAGTTTTGTTGAGCGAGTATTTTCCATAATGGGAAACATTTGGACTAATAATAGAAATAAAATGAGATTAAATATAGTAAAATCTGAAATTATTGCAAAAATAAATTTTAATATGGATTGTGAGGATTTTTTGAATTGGATTAAAAAAGATGATCAAAAAGCTTTGGTATCATGTGTACCTAAACAAAATAAATATAACTTTAAAAAGTGAGAAATAATTGATACCGTAAAATTGGCTTAAAAAAAACTTTTCTGTTATTTGATATTTGAATATATTTTATTTTAACTTTCTTAACATAACAAACTATTCAATATGCAATATTTGTGATACAGATACTTTAATTTTTTAATTAACTAAATAGTATGTAGTTTTAGGTTTTTTTTCTAATTTCAATTAAATATTTTTGTTTATGTTTTGTTTGTTTTTTATATAATATATAGTATAAAGATGAATTTTATTATTTAATTTTGTTTGTATTTTTATTTTATACATAAATTTTTTTATATCCAGTTTTTCGCCGGTATAAAGTTGGCAACCCTGGTTTTCATATCCAACGTAACTATGATCCTTAACAAAGAGATTAAATCATATTAATCAACTCATAAGAATCACAGTCAATTCACACCGTCAACTCCGAGGGGAGTATGTTCGAAGTTCATCTCACATTGCTTTCGCAAGCCTCTGACCTAAAAGAAAATAAAAAAAAAACAAAACACAAAGAATCAACTTATACAATAACTAAAATAAAACACTTATCTGATGCTTATATATATTATGCTTATATATATCTGATTAAAATATATTAATATTAAAAACATTTTAAAATATTTTAAACTTCTCTTGTTTACAATTGAATTTAATACGAACATCACAACAATTATATTTTTCCTTTTCTAATATTAGAAATAAAATTGTATCTCTTTCTAGTACGATTAATTCTATTTATGACCAGGTGTCGCCCTCATCTGTTGATATATTCTAATTAATTTTTAAGAAATCTACTTTGATTAGATTTCTTATGAAAATATAGTTATAAGCTGCATTATGTAAATAGATAATTTTTTTTTATTATATATTGATAAATGCAGTTTTTGAATTCAAGTTCAATAACCTAAGTTATGGTATAAGTTAACATACACACCTGAAAAGCTTAAAAGTACACGCATAAAGGATCAAATTTCCTTCAATGCATTGAAATTAATTTTTAATTTCCTTTACCGTGCGAACAAAATAATTTTTAATTATTTTAACAAAATATTAGAAATGCCAAGAAAGATGGCCAGATCAATTAATTAGCTCCACAGCATATTAAAATTTATAGCGGGTACCAAACTACGACGACTATAAAAAACTCCTGACAAAAACCAACACACTTATCAAAAACAGTAATAAGCAAACGAGTATAAACTCGCTACTACAAGGCAGAATCAATAAAGTTAACAGAACAAATTAATGACTTGCGAAAAAATCATGTAACTAATTCATCAAGTAAACAACAGCTTTTAACTAATTTTGTAATAAACAGAAATTACCATATCATAAATCGTTTAAGTACAATATCACTTTCAATAGTTTTGTCAAAAAATAATATTATCAATCCACTTTTGTTAGACGCAATTGAATTAAAACAAATAATCGATCTTAATAAATTACCTGTTAGTATAAATAATTTACTTGCTGTCACAAAAATAAAAGTCCTGTAAGACAAATATATAATTCTCTACGTTTAAAATTTCTAAAAGTTCGGAAATATTGTGACTTCATAAATATTTATCCTGTAATTCAAAATCCAAAAGTCATCAAATTTGAAACAAACCAAGCAGCATACGCAACTCCTGAATCACAACAAGGCTTTCTGTGCTTCAGAAACGTCACACCACTTACAACCCATACATCCAATCAAAGAAGGGATTGTAATCCTAAACAATTGGTCGAAACAAAAATAACTGACCAACACCAAATTACAGTTAAAGGAACGTTTTTATTAACTTTCGATAAGCCAATACAAATTAACGATACTACATTCCAACCTGATCATTTAAGAAATTACAACGCATTTACTGAAGCACACCCACCAAAGTTATTATCAATCAACCAAATTGAACACAAATTAAAACTTCCATTACCGTATCTACATAAAATTAACATCAACAATACAAACCCCATTAGTACACTGTACAACGAAATATCAAATCAAGGCACATAGACATGGATCAGCTTTTCTACATCAACAATAGTCATCATCGCTGTCATAATTTTGGTCATAAAATACATCTTTCAGTTAGGAAGTCATAGGCTCAGCATCTCCAAAATCTAAATAAAAGAATTAACAGAAAGTGTTATATATCGAAACGAGGACGTTCGAACCTTAACAAGGGGAGGAGTTAACATACACACATGAAAAGCTTAAAAGTATACGCGTAAAGGATCAAATTTCCTTCAATGCATTGAAATTAATTTTTAATTTACTTTCACGTGGGAACAATATAATTTTTAATAATTGCTTATTAGACATTTTTGTATTGAAAATAATAACTTTGTATTTGTTTGTTAAATGTTAATATTTTTGTATTGACAATAATAATTTTGTATTTGTTTGTTAATAATGTTAATTTTAGTATAATTATAATTGAATTTAATTAAATAAATCAGAATAAAATTAGGTCTCAAAGAATAAGGTTCTTTTATTGTGAAACAAGCCATAACATACACATACACCTTCATACACCTAAGGTGAGGTTGCCTTAGGCACAATAACAAGAAAAAAATATAATACCTTATCTTAACTTATACTATGTTTATAGTAGATTATAAATAGTACCTTTTTATGAATTTTTAATTAATAGTAACTGCATTACCGTGAAGCAAAGAATTAAATTTAAAGTCAATATAACGTAATAAAAAAGTACAAAGTAATAAAGAAAAAATTTTTAAGTTTTTCTTAAAAATGAATTGTATAAATTAACTCAACGTAATTAAAATAAAACTTTAAGTACCTATTTGTGGTTAAAGAATTCTTTAATAATATTCTTTAATTTCTTTAAGAATAACTTTTAGTATTTGTGGTTAAAGAATTAAAAAATTATGATAAAAAAATAAAATATTATGTTTGAAATTGGTAAAGCCTTCGTTATAAGAACTTTTGAAAATTTTTTAAAAATTAAACTTTAGTCAGAATTTCTACTTGAATTGATAATTTGCTTATAACGAGATCCTTATAACGACGACTTTGCCAATTTTGGTTGGCATTCAAAATAATATAACAAACATTAATTCGCTTGTAAGTAATTCTTTGTGCATTGTGCATCAAAATATTAGAAGTCTTCGCAAAAATGTCGATTCTTTAGTGACACATTTGTATTCTTTTTCTAAATATGCTGATTTTATTATTGGCTCAGAAGTACTGATGATTTCTATATTCCTGGATACTATTTTTATTGTTCCTCTAATGAATCCCATGCTGCTGGTGGAGTAGATGCTTTTGTGAAACGTGATTATGACTGTCAATTTAGACGCTGTTGATGTAATTAAATTGTGTTGTTTTATAGATAATGAAAATTTTTGTTTTGTGGGCGTTTATAGACGACATTCTTGCTATGTCATTATGTTTTTAGAAGAATTTTCCCAACCTCTATGCAAGTTAAATTTAGATAATATTGTTGTTGTTGGTGATTTTCACTTAGATATTTTATTAAATAATAATATAACCAATTCGAATGTTTTAACATTTGCTGAGAATGGGTTAGTATCATTACTTGATGAACCTACTATATTAAATTTTAATTCATTCTTGAATCATGTTCTTGCTCGTTTCAAAAATTTTGTAATGAACTTAATAAATTTGCAAATAACAGATATACTATGACTAGTTTTATTTTTAATTGTTTTAGAAATGCTAAATTTGTCTCTTTAACAATTTATACCTAAAGTAAATTTAATAGATTTTGAGTAGTATAGGCTATGAGAGTTCTAGATATTGAAAATGTACATCTGGCAACTCTAAAATGGAAAAAGTTATGCATAAAAAGTGAAGTTTAGGGTGTACGGCAACCTTAATTATGATTAAAATGAAATGAAAAAAAAATGGTGGTAATAGCATAGAAAATTAAAATGACGTCAGGAATTTCATAATTGGTATTATCAATGAATAGTTTAATTAAAAAAGAAGACAAACAAATTTTTTTTATTTATTTTTATACCCTACACATTAATAATAGGGTATATTAACTTTGGTATAGTGTTTGTAACCACCAAAAGGAAGCGAGTTAGGTATAGACATGTATATATATTCTGAATCAGGATCACCTCAGGAGTCGATTTAGCGATGTCCGTCCGTCCGTCCGTCCGTACGCACGATACCTTAAAAAATAATGATGCTATCTTGATGAAATTTATACTGTAGGTTAAAAATGACTAAGGTAAGGCGGGGATTGTAAATGGGCAAAATCGGACCATGCGTTTCAAATTTGAGATGAATTGGAGTGGTTGTTCGTGTACCTCCCATAAAAATCTCAAAACCGAACAAGCATATATTCGAAATTAATAAAGATAGAAACTTCAAATTTGGTACTAGGGTGTTGTGTCCTGAATCCCTTATTTGTTGAAAATTTGAGATGAATTGGAGGAGCTGTTCGGGTACCTCCCATACAACTCCCAAAACCGAACAAGTATATCTTCGAAATTAATAAAGATAGGAACTTCAAATTTGATACGAGGGTGCTGTTTCCTAAATCCCTGATTTGCCTAAAATTTGAGATGAATTGGAGTGGTCGTTCGAGTACCTCCCATACAACTCCCAAAACCGAACAAGCATGTCTTCGAAGTTAATAAAGATAGAAACTTCAAATTTGGTACTAGGGTGTTGTTTCCTGAATCCCTATTTGTCCAAAATTTAAGATGAATTAGAATGGTTGTTCGGGTATCTGCCACACAACTCCTAAGACCAAACAAGCATATCTTCGAAATTAATAAATATATAAACTTAAAATTTGATATAAGAATATTCTACCCTTTTGATGTCTCGAAAATTTGAGATGAATGGGGGTGGTGGTCCACGTACCTTCACACACTTCCCAAGACCTAAGAAGCTTATTTTCGAATTTAATAAAGATAGAAATCTGAAATTTTGTACAAAGGTTGTAAAAGCATTTATTTTTTTAGCTTAGTTATATTAAATACTTAACTAAAATAACTTATGGATTTTTAATTTAATTTGAATTTTTTAGGTGTAGGGTATAAATAAGTCGGTTACATCGACTTACTGATACTTTTACTTGTTTTTAGAAAATGTTAGAACAGAATAAAGTTTTTTATTACATAGATAACATGAAAACTTTTCGATGTTTTGAGAATCATTTCTAAATGTTTCAGAAAAGCAATTTGTAGTCAAATGTTTTTTATATAAATATATTGCTCAACACATTTTTTACACATTCTACGTGACTATTGTGATTTGTACCAAGAATCCAATATTTGTAAATTATCTTTTCATTATAAAATATCTCTTGTGCTCTTCTTTTCAACTTGTTTGTCCTATCTATTGATGATTGTTTAAAAAATCTATATTATACATGGAGCTTTTCAAGACTGTTTTCTTGTGAAAAAAATTTATTACACTAAAACAAAAATTTTTCATACATGCGTACTTCTACAAGTTTCTTAGAAAATTAGAATATTGTAGAAGATTAAAAATTTGTTTTGTGGTTTCTTGAATTTGAAATTATGATGATAAGAAAATATGAATAATTAGGTTTGAAAATAATAGAATAAATAGAAAGTTCTTATTAGTTATACTTAATAATGTACAATATTTAAAACATTAAGCAAATGTTTTAAATTGCAAAATAAAAATCTGTAATGACGGCAGGAGGATTCCTTTAAAATTATATAAAAAGAAAAAAACACAAAATATATGTTCGAAAATGTTTAATTAATGTTTTAGTATTTCTTAGATATTTCAATTTTTATACCCTATCCCTAAAGTATAGGGTATATTAACTTTAGTATGGAGTTTGTAACGTCCAAAAGGAAGCGAGTTAGATATCGACATGCATATATATTCTGAATCAGGACACCTCCTGAGTCGATTTAACAATGTCCGTCCGTCTGTCAGTTCGCACAATAACTAAAGAACTAGTAAAGCTATCTTGATGAAATTTATATAGTAGGTTACTAATTACGGAAGGAAGGCTAAGTTCGAATCTGGACAAAATGGGCCATGGGTTTGGATTCTGGAAGCTACCGAATGATTCCGGAGCAAACGAAATTATCTCCAAAACCAACAAAGATAGAACCTTTAAATTTTTTACAATGATGTTCCTTCCCGTTTAATTTATGCCTCTGAAGTTCAAGAGGATTTGGAACATGGGTTTTTATTTTGGAAGCTTCCGAACGAGCCTCAGAGCAAACGAGTATTATATCTCCACAATCAACAAAGATATAACCTTTATTGTTAGTACAAGGGTGTTCCGTTATTTTTCCTTTTCTGTAAAATTGGAAATTGACGTTTGAAAGAATTTGAACCATGGCTTCGTACTTTGGAAACTTTAGGACGAGCACAAGAGCAAACGAGTATATCTCCAAAACCAACAAAAGTAGAACCTTTAAATTTAGTACAATGGTGTTCTGGCATGTTTTCTTTATGTCCCTGAGATGGATTTGATGAATCGGAGTGGCAATTCGGGTACCTGACACACGCCTCCCAAGGACTAACAAGCATATCTTCAAAATTAATAAAGATAGAAACTTGAAATTTTTTACAAGGGTGTCAAACATATCCCAAGAGGTTGCCTCTTTTACGTTCCTGAAATTCGAGTTGAATAAGACAGAAAAGGGAAAAAGTTCAAGCAGCTGGCAAAAAACTTATGGATTTTTAATTTAATTCGAATTATTCAGATGTAGGGTATTAATAAAGCGGTTGCATCGATTTTCTGTTACAATTACTTGTTTTCTTTAAATTTTTTCACAATTTTAGATAATCTTAAAAGACATTTCTTAGAGAATTCAAATGAATTGAGACCAAATAAATTTATCCATTTATCATCTTCGTCTTCTTTAAGCGAATTAAATTGAATTAGTTATGACTCCGCAGAATTGCTAAGAAACTTAATATGATACTTAATTTCCTTTTTATGCTTCTTTCTGAAAAGAGTTTTAGTTTCCAAATAAAATTTATTAAAGGCAAGAATTGTTCTTGCGAACTCCATTGTGTGGTTAAAACTAAAGAAAACTATTTAAGTAACTAAATATTTAGAAATAAAATACTAAAATAATAAGAATTAATTAAATTTTCTGTGGGTAAGAGTGCTAGGGTGTTAAGTAAGTATATGAATATATTATTTTTAGATTGGGTCCCACTTCTATGCTCTTACCCATAGAAAATTATTTATATTGAGTATCAGATTTTTTCAGGTATAAAGGGTTAATTTTAAGATTGAAAAAGGTCATAACATAATAAATTTAACAAGTGAAAAGATCATTGTGTTTTGGGCAGACAACATTCTATATGGATATAAATATTGTATTTGTGGAAGGAAATGGGCTTCAATCAAAATAATTAATTGGAAAATACTTCATGATTTTTTGGAGATATATTTTACTCAAGAAAGGGGGGAAAAGACATGTATTTTGAAAATTAGAAATGGAGAGATTAACTAACAAATTCGATTTATCTCCTTTGGATTCGAAACATATAAAAATTGAAGTTTATGGTGGTGATATTTCCATTATGGATAAAGTAAGAGATACACCAAATAAAAAAAGTAAATACCTAATCATTTTTATAATGATTGTCCATTTGCTGAAGAAGATTGCTGATTGAGAGATGATTGAGAAGAATATTTCAAATGTATTACCAAAAGATAAGAAAAAAAGTATTTCAGAACATATTGATTCATTGTCCATGAAAACAAATGAATATGAAGAAAATCGAAATGAATTGAAAAAGTTAAAGATACGAATTGAAGAGAGAATTACATTTATAGCGCCAATACAGAATGCATATAATGAAAAAAATAATAAATCAAAAATTAGTAATATGT
Organism: Poecilobothrus nobilitatus; assembly: GCA_947095535.1. Classification (NCBI taxonomy): domain Eukaryota; kingdom Metazoa; phylum Arthropoda; class Insecta; order Diptera; family Dolichopodidae; genus Poecilobothrus; species Poecilobothrus nobilitatus. Next base: position 171,308,155 of record OX352772.1, on the reverse strand, counting down.
TAACTAATTTTAGAAAATTACTTGAAATTTTAAAAGAGGAATATTTAGTTCACATGGAATCTTATGGAGATTCAAGAACTCACTGTTTACCGCTTTTTATTGATGTGTATTCTATTATAAGTCAAGTAAAATTGATACACAAGAAAGAAATTGCTAGAAAATAAAAAAAGTATAAATATATATTTTTTAATCACTAAAAAAACATTACTTCGTTAACCTTTAAAGAAGATACAACATATACTTATTTTTCATTAATTATGAAAACATTTATATTTTTCTTATTCTGCTTGTTAACTATTCAAACAAATTCAGCTCCAACTTCTAATATTAGATTAGATAAATCAGCTTTTCAGAGCACATACTTTAATATCTTACTTCCAAATAATGAGACTTTTAAGTAAATTTATCAGTTCAATTATTAAAACATATAATTTTCACAGAATCAAATTCTAATGAAATTACAACAATAACAATAATACAACCATTAACTACTTTTCAAGCAAACGATCAATTGTTATCAGATAAAGCTGATTTAGTACCACAATATGTGTTTATAGATGATGCTATTAAAGCTTTTAGAAATGAGTTAGTTTTAAAAGAACAGAATATTGGTGGAATAATAAATAGTGAATATATATTTTATAGACATTTTGTATTGAATATTGGTGAGAATCAAAAACTCACTGTGAGATGTGAATATGAAAGCATTTTTATTAAAAAGTATCTCAAAATTCAGTGTCATGAATATCGAGAAATATTAGCTGAAAGAATTACAGGTAATGGAGAAGTAGAAAAAATTATATTGGTAGATACGGAATATAAAATAGAATTCACCGTAATTGATTTACGAACAATCAAATAGGATCCATCATATCAAATGGAAATTCATTAAAATCATAAAAACATTTTTATAATCAAAATAAAAATAAATAAATAATATAATTAATAAAAAAATTTTTTTTTATTTTATATTAAATCAGTTTTATTAATCCATGAACTGTGAGCGATCCAAGCCATTTTACAAAAACCTTGTTATCTTTAATTTTAAAAACTTTTTCAACTAAGTAAATAGTATTAAATAATAAATATGTTACAGGATTATTAATTTGCACTTTTCTTATCTTAAATATTTCCGTCATTTAATTAGGAGTATAACTTTTCTCAAAAATATGCTTGTACTTGCTTATCCGAACTAAGTCACCAATTTTATATTTGGATGGTGGTGAAATTTTAATGTGATTATATACAGTTTTAAGAATATTTCCAGCATTATTTTTATTGACATCAGAAACTCGTTTCTGAATGGTACGATGTTTACTGTTGTTATATTGTTTAACTAGTTCTTTAATTAGGTAAATTCATTTATAATTTCCATTAAAACTAAATTCTTTCCACATCTTTGCTTTTAAAGTTCTATTAAAACGTTCTGCAACTGAGGCTTTTAATATGCTAAATGTTGAATAATGATTTACATGATATTTATTCATTAAATTTTTGAATATTTTATTAAAAAATTCTTTCCCATCATCTGTTTGTAAATTTTCTGGATGTCTTTTAGAAGTTCGAAAAAAATTTTGCATTGCTTGTGTGACGTTCTCTGAAGTTTTTGTTTTTATATGGATTACCCATGCATACTTACAAAACGTATCAATTACAGTTAATAAAACATTAATGCCTTTGTTTTCTTTAGCATATGAGCCCATTTCTACTAAATCAGCTTGCCATAGATCATCAAATCCTTTAAATATAACTCTACGTCGTTTAAAATTTCTCCGTGTAGGTTTATACAGCTCTTCAACAACCTCTCTTTTATTCATTTTTAAATAAAATAAATGTATATAATTATTATATAACTAATTAGAAAATCTTTGATTGAAAATGATATTTCGATGATTACTATCTAGAATCTTAGAAATAATATCATCGGTATTTTGAATTCTTTGATTAAATCTACAGCTATCCAGTGCTATCATTTCCCAATATTTTTGTCGAGCTAACTTGTATGCTGTGTTCCATTTGTATAGTATAATATTTGAGGCTTTCAAATAAATTTGACTCTCTTTTTTACTTTTTTCTCATCATTATCATAATTTTCTTCCTCGTGACTTTCTTCAGATGAATCTGAAATACCCTCAGAAACAACTGAAATATCATCTTCCTTCCCATTACTCTCATCAGATGAATCTGAAGCATCAAGCCAATCGAATAAATCAACAACTTCATTCTTACTCATCTTGAAAATAACTAATTAGAATATATGTACCTTCTTTCAGTGATTTATAAATAAAATAAAATAAATAAAACAAACAATAAGTGTTCAGAACAAATTAATGACTTACGAAAAAATCATGTAACTAATTCATCAAGTAAACAACAGCTTTTAACTAATTTTGTAATAAACAGAAATTACCATATCATAAATCGTTTAAGTACAATATCACTTTCAATAGTTTTGTCAAAAAATAATATTATCAATCCACTTTTGTTAGACGAAATTGAATTAAAACAAATAATCGATCTTAATAAATTACCTGTTAGTATAAATAATTTACTTGCTGTCACAAAAATAAAAGTCCTGTAAGACAAATATGTAATTCTCTACGTTTAAAATTTCTAAAAGTTCGGAAATATTGTGACTTCATAAATATTTATCCTGTAATTCAAAATCCAAAAGTCATCAAATTTGAAACAAACCAAGCAGCATACGCAACTCCTGAATCACAACAAGGCTTTCTGTGCTTCAGAAACGTCACACCACTTACAACCCATACATCCCATACACAATCAAAGAAGGGATTGTAATCCTAAACAATTGGTCGAAACAAAAATCACTGACCAACATCAAATTACAGTTAAAGGAACGTTTTTATTAACTTTCGATAAGCCAATACAAATTAACGATACTACATTCCAACCTGATCATTTAAGAAATTACAACGCATTTACTGAAGCACACCCACCAAAGTTATTATCAATCAACCAAATTGAACACAAATTAAAACTTTCATTACCGTATCTACATAAAATTAACATCAACAATACAAACCCCATTAGTACACTGTACAACGAAATATCAAATCAAGGCACATAGACATGGATCAGCTTTTCTACATCAACAATAGTCATCATCGCTGTCATAATTTTGGTCATAAAATACATCTTTCAGTTAGGAAGTCATAGGCTCAGCATCTCCAAAATCCAAATAAAAGAATTAACAGAAAGTGTTATATATCGAAACGAGGACGTTCGAACCTTAACAAGGGGAGGAGTTAACATACACACATGAAAAGCTTAAAAGTATACGCGTAAAGGATCAAATTTCCTTCAATGCATTGAAATTAATTTTTAATTTACTTTCACGTGGGAACAATATAATTTTTAATAATTGCTTATTAGACATTTTTGTATTGAAAATAATAACTTTGTATTTGTTTGTTAAATGTTAATATTTTTGTATTGACAATAATAATTTTGTATTTGTTTGTTAATAATGTTAATTTTAGTATAATTATAATTGAATTTAATTAAATAAATCAGAATAAAATTAGGTCTCAAAGAATAAGGTTCTTTTATTGTGAAACAAGCCATAACATACACATACACCTTCATACACCTAAGGTGAGGTTGCCTTAGGCACAATAACAAGAAAAAAATATAATACCTTATCTTAACTTATACTATGTTTATAGTAGATTATAAATAGTACCTTTTTATGAATTTTTAATTAATAGTAACTGCATTACCGTGAAGCAAAGAATTAAATTTAAAGTCAATATAACGTAATAAAAAAGTACAAAGTAATAAAGAAAAAATTTTTAAGTTTTTCTTAAAAATGAATTGTATAAATTAACTCAACGTAATTAAAATAAAACTTTAAGTACCTATTTGTGGTTAAAGAATTCTTTAATAATATTCTTTAATTTCTTTAAGAATAACTTTTAGTATTTGTGGTTAAAGAATTAAAAAATTATGATAAAAAAATAAAATATTATGTTTGAAATTGGTAAAGCCTTCGTTATAAGAACTTTTGAAAATTTTTTAAAAATTAAACTTTAGTCAGAATTTCTACTTGAATTGATAATTTGCTTATAACGAGATCCTTATAACGACGACTTTGCCAATTTTGGTTGGCATTCAAAATAATATAACAAACATTAATTCGCTTGTAAGTAATTCTTTGTGCATTGTGCATCAAAATATTAGAAGTCTTCGCAAAAATGTCGATTCTTTAGTGACACATTTGTATTCTTTTTCTAAATATGCTGATTTTATTATTGGCTCAGAAGTACTGATGATTTCTATATTCCTGGATACTATTTTTATTGTTCCTCTAATGAATCCCATGCTGCTGGTGGAGTAGATGCTTTTGTGAAACGTGATTATGACTGTCAATTTAGACGCTGTTGATGTAATTAAATTGTGTTGTTTTATAGATAATGAAAATTTTTGTTTTGTGGGCGTTTATAGACGACATTCTTGCTATGTCATTAGGTTTTTAGAAGAATTTTCCCAACCTCTATGCAAGTTAAATTTAGATAATATTGTTGTTGTTGGTGATTTTCACTTAGATATTTTATTAAATAATAATATAACCAATTCGAATGTTTTAACATTTGCTGAGAATGGGTTAGTATCATTACTTGATGAACCTACTATATTAAATTTTAATTCATTCTTGAATCATGTTCTTGCTCGTTTCAAAAATTTTGTAATGAACTTAATAAATTTGCAAATAACAGATATACTATGACTAGTTTTATTTTTAAATGTTTTAGAAATGCTAAATTTGTCTCTTTAACAATTTATACCTAAAGAAAATTTAATAGATTTTGAGTAGTATAGGCTATGAGAGTTCTAGATATTGAAAATGTACATCTGGCAACTCTAAAATGGAAAAAGTTATGCATAAAAAGTGAAGTTTAGGGTGTACGGCAACCTTAATTATGATTAAAATGAAATGAAAAAAAAATGGTGGTAATAGCATAGAAAATTAAAATGACGTCAGGAATTTCATAATTGGTATTATCAATGAATAGTTTAATTAAAAAAGAAGACAAACAAATTTTTTTTATTTATTTTTATACCCTACACATTAATAATAGGGTATATTAACTTTGGTATGGTGTTTGAAACCACCAAAAGGAAGCGAGTTAGGTATAGACATGTATATATATTCTGAATCAGGATCACCTCAGGAGTCGATTTAGCGATGTCCGTCCGTCCGTCCGTCCGTACGCACGATACCTTAAAAAATAATGATGCTATCTTGATGAAATTTATACTGTAGGTTAACAATGACTAAGGTAAGGCGGGGATTGTAAATGGGCAAAATCGGACCATGCGTTCGAGTACCTCCCATACAACTCCCAAAACCGAATACGCATATCTTCGAAATTAGTAAAGATAGAAACTTAAAATTTTGTAAGAGGGTGTGTCTTTCTGAATCCCTGATATGCCTAAAATTTGAGATGAATTGGAGTGGTTGTTCGTGTACCTCCCATACAAATCTCAAAACCGAACAAGCATATATTCGAAATTAATAAAGATAGAAACTTCAAATTTGGTACTAGGGTGTTGTGTTCTGAATCCCTTATTTGTTGAAAATTTGAGATGAATTGGAGGAGCTGTTCGGGTACCTCCCATACAACTCCCAAAACCGAACAAGTATATCTTCGAAATTAATAAAGATAGGAACTTCAAATTTGATACGAGGGTGCTGTTTCCTAAATCCCTGATTTGCCTAAAATTTGAGATGAATTGGAGTGGTCGTTCGAGTACCTCCCATACAACTCCCAAAACCGAACAAGCATGTCTTCGAAGTTAATAAAGATAGAAACTTCAAATTTGGTACTAGGGTGTTGTTTCCTGAATCCCTATTTGTCCAAAATTTAAGATGTATTAGAATGGTTGTTCGGGTATCTGCCACACAACTCCCAAGACCAAACAAGCATATCTTCGAAATTAATAAATATATAAACTTAAAATTTGATATAAGAATATTCTACCCTTTTGATGTCTCGAAAATTTGAGATGAATGGGGGTGGTGGTCCGCGTGCCTTCACACACTTCCCAAGACCTAAGAAGCTTATTTTCGAATTTAATAAAGATAGAAATCTGAAATTTTGTACAAAGGTTGTAAAAGCATTTATTTTTTTAGCTTAGTTATATTAAATACTTAACTAAAATAACTTATGGATTTTTAATTTAATTTGAATTTTTTAGGTGTAGGGTATAAATAAGTCGGTTACATCGACTTACTGATACTTTTACTTGTTTTTAGAAAATGTTAGAACAGAATAAAGTTTTTTATTACATAGATAACATGAAAACTTTTCGATGTTTTGAGAATCATTTCTAAATGTTTCAGAAAAGCAATTTGTAGTCAAATGTTTTTTATATAAATATATTGCTCAACACATTTTTTACACATTCTACGTGACTATTGTGATTTGTACCAAGAATCCAATATTTGTAAATTATCTTTTCATTATAAAATATCTCTTGTGCTCTTCTTTTCAACTTGTTTGTCCTATCTATTGATGATTGTTTAAAAAATCTATATTATACATGGAGCTTTTCAAGACTGTTTTCTTGTGAAAAAAATTTATTACACTAAAACAAAAATTTTTCATACATGCGTACTTCTACAAGTTTCTTAGAAAATTAGAATATTGTAGAAGATTAAAAATTTGTTTTGTGGTTTCTTGAATTTGAAATTATGATGATAAGAAAATATGAATAATTAGGTTTGAAAATAATAGAATAAATAGAAAGTTCTTATTAGTTATACTTAATAATGTACAATATTTAAAACATTAAGCAAATGTTTTAAATTGCAAAATAAAAATCTGTAATGACGGCAGGAAGATTCCTTTAAAATTATATAAAAAGAAAAAAACACAAAATATATGTTCGAAAATGTTTAATTAATGTTTTAGTATTTCTTAGATATTTCAATTTTTATACCCTATCCCTAAAGTATAGGGTATATTAACTTTAGTATGGAGTTTGTAACCTCCAAAAGGAAGCGAGTTAGATATCGACATGCATATATATTCTGAATCAGGACACCTCCTGAGTCGATTTAACAATGTCCGTCCGTCTGTCAGTTCGCACAATAACTAAAGAACTAGTAAAGCTATCTTGATGAAATTTATATAGTAGGTTACTAATTACGGAAGGAAGGCTAAGTTCGAATCTGGACAAAATGGTCCATGGGTTTGGATTCTGGAAGCTACCGAATGATTCCGGAGCAAACGAAATTATCTCCAAAACCAACAAAGATAGAACCTTTAAATTTTTTACAATGATGTTCCTTCCCGTTTAATTTATGCCTCTGAAGTTCAAGAGGATTTGGAACATGGGTTTTTATTTTGGAAGCTTCCGAACGAGCCTCAGAGCAAACGAGTATTATATCTCCACAATTAACAAAGATATAACCTTTATTTTTAGTACAAGGGTGTTCCGTTATTTTTCCTTTTCTGTAAAATTGGAAATTGACGTTTGAAAGAATTTGAACCATGGCTTCGTACTTTGGAAACTTTAGGACGAGCACAAGAGCAAACGAGTATATCTCCAAAACCAACAAAAGTAGAACCTTTAAATTTAGTACAATGGTGTTCTGGCATGTTTTCTTTATGTCCCTGAGATGGATTTGATGAATCGGAGTGGCAATTCGGGTACCTGACACACGCCTCCCAAGGACTAACAAGCATATCTTCAAAATTAATAAAGATAGAAACTTGAAATTTTTTACAAGGGTGTCAAACATATCCCAAGAGGTTGCCTCTTTTACGTTCCTGAAATTCGAGTTGAATAAGACAGAAAAGGGAAAAAGTTCAAGCAGCTGGCAAAAAACTTATGGATTTTTAATTTAATTCGAATTATTCAGATGTAGGGTATTAATAAAGCGGTTGCATCGATTTTCTGTTACAATTACTTGTTTTCTTTAAATTTTTTCACAATTTTAGATAATCTTAAAAGACTTTTCTTAGAGAATTCAAATGAATTGAGACCAAATAAATTTATCCATTTATCATCTTCGTCTTCTTTAAGCGAATTAAATTGAATTAGTTATGACTCCGCAGAATTGCTAAGAAACTTAATATGATACTTAATTTCCTTTTTATGCTTCTTTCTGAAAAGAGTTTTAGTTTCCAAATAAAATTTATTAAAGGCAAGAATTGTTCTTGCGAACTCCATTGTGTGGTTAAAACTAAAGAAAACTATTTAAGTAACTAAATATTTAGAAATAAAATACTAAAATAATAAGAATTAATTAAATTTTCTGTGGGTAAGAGTGCTAGGGTGTAGATATAATTATATTAGGTGTTAAGTAAGTATATGAATATATTATTTTTAGATTGGATCCCACTTCTATGCTCTTACCCAGAGAAAATTATTTATATTGAGTATCAGATTTTTTCAGGTATAAAGGGTTAATTTTAATATTGAAAAAGGTCATAACATAATAAATTTAACAAGTGAAAAGATCATTATGTTTTGGGCAGACAACATTCTATATGGATATAAATATTGTATTTGTGGAAGGAAATGGGCTTCAATCAAAATAATTAATTGGAAAATACTTCATGATTTTTTGGAGATATATTTTACTCAAGAAAGGGGGGAAAAGACATGTATTTTGAAAATTAGAAATGGAGAGATTAACTAACAAATTCGATTTATCTCCTTTGGATTCGAAACATATAAAAATTGAAGTTTATGGTGGTGATATTTCCATTATGGATAAAGTAAGAGATACACCAAATAAAAAAAGTAAATACCTAATCATTTTTATAATGATTGTCCATTTGCTGAAGAAGATTGCTGATTGAGAGATGATTGAGAAGAATATTTCAAATGTATTACCAAAAGATAAGAAAAAAAGTATTTCAGAACATATTGATTCATTGTCCATGAAAACAAATGAATATGAAGAAAATCGAAATGAATTGAAAAAGTTAAAGATACGGATACGAATTGAAGAGAGAATTACATTTATAGCGTCAATAGAGAATGCATATAATGAAAAAAATAATAAATCAAAAATTAGTAATATGTTAACTAATTTTAGAAAATTACTTGAAATTTTAAAAGAGGAATATTTAGTTCACATGGAATCTTATGGAGATTCAAGAACTCACTGTTTACCGCTTTTTATTGATGTGTATTCTATTATAAGTCAAGTAAAATTGATACACAAGAAAGAAATTTCTAGAAAATAAAAAAAGTATAAATATATATTTTTTAATCACTAAAAAAACATTACTTCGTTAACCTTTAAAGAAGATACAACATATACTTATTTTTCATTAATTATGAAAACATTTATATTTTTCTTATTCTGCTTGTTAACTATTCAAACAAATTCAGCTCCAACTTCTAATATTAGATTAGATAAATCAGCTTTTCAGAGCACATACTTTAATATCTTACTTCCAAATAATGAGACTTTTAAGTAAATTTATCAGTTCAATTATTAAAACATATAATTTTCACAGAATCAAATTCTAATGAAATTACAACAATAACAACAATACAACCATTAACTACTTTTCAAGCAAACGATCAATTGTTATCAGATAAAGCTGATTTAGTACCACAATATGTGTTTATAAATGATGCTATTAAAGCTTTTAGAAATGAGTTAGTTTTAAAAGAACAGAATTTTGGTGGAATAATAAATTGTGAATATATATTTTATAGACATTTTGTATTGAATATTGGTGAGAATCAAAAACTCACTGTGAGATGTGAATATGAAAGCATTTTTATTAAAAAGTATCACAAAATTCAGTGTCATGAATATCGAGAAATATTAGCTGAAAGAATTACAGGTAATGGAGAAGTAGAAAAAATTATATTGGTAGATACGGAATATAAAATAGAATTCACCGTAATTGATTTACGAACAATCAAATAGGATCCATCATATCAAATGGAAATTCATTAAAATCATAAAAACATTTTTATAATCAAAATAAAAATAAATAAATAATATAATTAATAAAAAAATTTTTTTTTATTTTATATTAAATCAGTTTTATTAATCCATGAACTGTGAGCGATCCAAGCCATTTTACAAAAACCTTGTTATCTTTAATTTTAAAAACTTTTTCAACTAAGTAAATAGTATTAAATAATAAATATGTTACAGGATTATTAATTTGCACTTTTCTTATCTTAAATATTTCCGTCATTCAATTAGGAGTATAACTTTTCTCAAAAACATGCTTGTACTTGCTTATCCGAACTAAGTCACCAATTTTATATTTGGATGGTGGTGAAATTTTAATGTGATTATATACAGTTTTAAGAATATTTCCAGCATTATTTTTATTGACATCAGAAACTCGTTTCTGAATGGTACGATGTTTACTGTTGTTATATTGTTTAACTAGTTCTTTAATTAGGTAAATTCATTTATAATTTCCATTAAAACTAAATTCTTTCCACATCTTTGCTTTTAAAGTTCTATTAAAACGTTCTGCAACTGAGGCTTTTAATATGCTAAATGTTGAATAATGATTTACATGATATTTATTCATTAAATTTTTGAATATTTTATTAAAAAATTCTTTCCCATCATCTGTTTGTAAATTTTCTGGATGTCTTTTAGAAGTTCGAAAAAAATTTTGCATTGCTTGTGTGACGTTCTCTGAAGTTTTTGTTTTTATATGGATTACCCATGCATACTTACAAAACGTATCAATTACAGTTAATAAAAAATTAAAGCCTTTGTTTTCTTTAGCATATGAGCCCATTTCTACTAAATCAGCTTGCCATAGATCATCAAATCCTTTAAATATAACTCTACGTCGTTTAAAATTTCTCCGTGTAGGTTTATGCAGCTCTTCAACAACCTCTCTTTTATTCATTTTTAAATAAAATAAATGTATATAATTATTATATAACTAATTAGAAAATCTTTGATTGAAAATGATATTTCGATGATTACTATCTAGAATCTTAGAAATAATATCATCGGTATTTTGAATTCTTTGATTAAATCTACAGCTATCCAGTGCTATCATTTCCCAATATTTTTGTCGAGCTAACTTGTATGCTGTATTCCATTTGTATAGTATAATATTTGAGGCTTTCAAATAAATTTGACTCTCTTTTTTACTTTTTTCTCATCATTATCATAATTTTCTTCCTCGTGGCTTTCTTCAGATGAATCTGAAATACCCTCAGAAACAACTGAAATATCATCTTCCTTCCCATTACTCTCATCAGATGAATCTGAAGCATCAAGCCAATCGAATAAATCAACAACTTCATTCTTACTCATCTTGAAAATAACTAATTAGAATATATGTACCTTCTTTCAGTGATTTATAAATAAAATAAAATAAATAAAACAAACAATAAGTGTTCAATGTATTAAAATTTTTATTCTTTATTTGTATAATAGTTTACAAGTATGTATACTTTTATTATAACCCATTTTCTATTCTTTTATATTATTCCATTAGTTTGGTAAAGCAGAACATGCATTGTTCTGCTGAATGGCATAGGCAAGTATCTGAAAAACTTTCTATATTTTCTGATGTATAGGGGCATATATCCCAATGATATCTATACTTCTTCGTTTCAATCTGTATAGAATTTTCAAATAACTTTAAAAATTTAAAATGGTCTTTAACTGCTCATAATGTTCTTCCAATAAAATATTTCATATTTATTTAAAAAAATATTTAAGGAATATCCGATTTGATGTATATCCATTTTTGAAGTTGAATGAAAACTAAACACAATAAATTCCTTAAATTATTAATTAAATCTAATGCTGATGGAGCTTTAGCTTCAGCGTTTTGTAGTCGTGCATTAATAAATCCAATTGGTTTTTAACTTCAAATTCAATAAAATGATTCATTTTTGAAAATTTTTCATTTAACATTCCAGAAAATTTGATCTGGATTTGCTCTAAACTATCTTGCATTTTTTCTTCTAATATTCTTAATTTTTCTTCTGCTAATTTAAGTTCTATAGACATTGCTGTCTCTGTATGATCAAACATTTTTCTTATCTCGTTTTGTAATAGTTCTTAGTTAAAGAAAATTTGGTTATTCACAAATGTTTGCGTTGCTGAATCATTTCCGTTAACTGGATCTTGAACATTTGATAAAATTTTGTTATCTAAATATTAATTTCCTTCAAAAGTTAATTTAAAACCTATACCTGGAGCACCTTGAGTATGTACTTTTCTAGAAGAAGAAGCTGTACTACGTCCAAACTTATCAAGTGGCATTTTGATTTTTACTGATTGTTAATGTAAAGTGTTATTGTATTATATTTGCTTCTCTCAATTCTTCAATTAGAGATACAATTTCATTGTGATGATTATTGTTACCAGCTGTTTCTGATGCAATTAAAAGCCTTAATCTATCAACTAACTCATTAGGATCATCCCAATAAATATACTGGTTTGATTGATTTATATAATTTAAACGAGTTTCTGGTGTAGAAAATTTATGAAAAAAATTGTTAAAATTTTTTTTCCAACTACCTAAGCCAGTTTTTTTATGTCTAGTGTAATCATGTTCATATAATTTTCTTAACATATTTTTGTATTTAAAACCTGTGTTTCCTTTTATTTGTTCTAAATGATTATAATTTCTTTTATGTGCATTCTTTTTGTTAAGTATTTGGTGATACGTTCTTAAATGACTTTCAGTATAGTTTATAGGTTTTTTTAAAATATTAATTCGTATAGACCATCAGTTGCTTTAAAAGTTTCATTATCAATCAATATATTTTTATTAATTTCATCTATTTCAAATTTAGCATTTCGAAGTTTTCGAACATTTAATGACTCATCAAAATAGGGGCCGTATGACCTATCAAGTTTGGATTTGATAAGAATGGAAAATTGTGAAGTTGGTGATTCATCATTAAACTTATCAGTTATAGATGGTGTTTGAAATTTTATAGTATTTGGTGTTGAAGTTTTAAATTTACTGTAAGAATTGCTATTGTTGCTAGACGTTTTAATTTCCGGCATGAATGATGTCATTGACTTAATGCTGTTATCAGTTCATTTAACTTCCGGTTTGATAAAATTATTTGAAAATTGTTGTTTGACAATATTTGCTAATTCTTTTAATGGTTTTATAATAGGGGTAAATGCTTTTTCTCGATTGTAATCTTCAGATAGCTTCTCAACTTTTAAAGATTGAAATTTTCTTTTTAAACTTTTACGAGTTTTAATTAAATTTTTCATAAGTTGTTCATCCATTTTCCAATCAATCCAATCTAATCCGCTCAATTATCAACTGACCTGTTCTGTTGCTAAATGCTAACTGCTATCTGTTAAATGATCTGTTCAGGTTGTAACTATCAACTGCTGACAGACCTATTCGCTTCTTAAAGTTTGATAACTGTATCAAAATTTTTTCTATAGTGGCCATCATTTAAACTGCTATCTTTATCAATTAATAGAAAACCATAATTATAATTCCAACAGCATGCATTCAACCTTTTAAAATCATTATAAGATATATCAGAATTTACATGATCATTATAATATTATGTTTTAAATTCAATTCATCTTGTTTGAATATAATCAAAAAATTAGCATTATCTCTAATTAATTGCTTTGGAATTCTTCTATATGACTGACAAATAAAAGCTATCTACTTCTTGGTGACGCCCCATACAAAAATATGCTATTTTGCTTATCGCAAGCTACATCATCAAAAATAAATATTGAGTTTGGTTGTGAGGCTGATGGTCCAATTACATCAACATTATTTGAAAATTCCTTGTATCCCATTCCTTTGATTGGTTTTATTAATTTTTTTAAATATTTATATTTAGATTGATGTAATGATTTCGAGTAGAAATATGTTTTGAAATTTAAGCTCTTTAGAATCTAAAAGCATACTTATCATAACATTAGTTTTACCACAATTTGAAAGCCCAACTATTAATCGTCTTATATACTATCTGGGAAGCATTTGCCATATCTTTTTATTTGTTTTTTTGAATTTTGATCAACATTTTTAACTTTAACTACATTATCTACTTTTATAAATTTAATTTCTTAAAAGATAACTAGTGTTTGAGTGACTTCCTGAAACTAAACAGGATATTATGCCTCTTCAAAATAAATATTGGAACAGTAATAAAAAACTGTTAATGGAAGAGGTGTTGTTAATTCTATAATTAATAAACTACCATTTGAAGCACATTTACCTGGTTATAATTATTGCGGGCCCGGAAGAAAATTATCAAAACGATTAGTTTGTGGCGACAAAGGAATTAATGGTTTAGATGAAGCTTGTCGAGAGCATGATATAGCATATTCTCAAAATCGTAATCAAAATCAACGTCATATAGCTGATCAAATATTTGCAGAAAAATCTTGGCAAAGGGTTAAAGCTAAAGACTCAAGTCTTGGTGAACGGTTAAATTCATATCTAGTTACAAACGCAATGAAAACTAAAGTTAAACTAGGTATAGGTTTAAAAAAAAAAAAAAAAAAAACTCAAAGAAAAAAACCCCTGAGAAATATTATAAAGGAATCTAAAGTAGCTGTTAAAACTATAAAAAAACTAATGAATGATAAAAACGTTATAAAAATTGCTTTGAATGCAGCTCGAAAGCTTTCTAGAGGGCAGAAAAAAATTATTGTTATATCTCAAATAATTCCAGTACCAAAAATTGGTGGAGTTTTACCTTTAATTCCAATACTTGCAGGTCTTTCAGCTATTGGGGCATTATCAGGTGGAGCTGCTGGGACAGCTATATGAAAGTGAACGCTATAATAAAATAATGGAAACTATTGCATTAAAAGGAGAAAAAGGATTACACTTAAAAGCATATAAGAAAGGATTGGGTTATTTAAATCCAATAAACCATTAAACAAGCTACTCAAAAGAGCACTTAAAGCATTTCCGTGGAGTTTTTATGCGAGATAATTTGCCAACACGCAAACCGTTGAAATATGAATATGGTATAATAAATTTAGATAATTCTATTGGGAATGGAACGCATTGGGTAGCTTATTATAAAAAACCACAAATCATACAATATTTTGACAGCTTTGGAAATTTGCAACCTCTATTAGAAGTAATTTAATATTTGGGAAATAAGCTTGTATATAATTGCAATAAATATCAAGACTTTAATTCATATAATTGCGGTCATTTATGTTTAGAATTTTTATTTTATATTGTTAACAAAAAAAATTATCAGTAAATAAAACATAATACGAATAAAATATAAAACATAACGAAAATAAAACCATTGATTTTATTATTATTATTATTAGTCTAGTTTTATCAAACATAACCTACATTAATAATTTTGTAACATTAATAACTTGAGTTCAAGGTTATTCTATTCATTTTGAATGAAAAAGAAACGAAAAAACTAACTGATAAAGATAATTTGAATTTAGTTGTAAAGAAATTAAAAGAAAAAAAAAATAGAATTAAAATATATTATATAAGTATATGCATTATTTTTTATTATGATGATGATTAACATGGGTTAAGCTCGAAAATCTATAAAAGCAGAAAATGCTTCAGAAATATCTCATTATTATTTTCCTCCTATAGACCTAAAGAGAAAGGAATATTCGTGCGGTTTTGTAGATTTCCAAACATATAATTCGATACCGAATATACATGACAAAAATAATAAATTTATTATTGATGATAAATCCATCATAAATCCCACAGGTTCATACGAAATTGAAGATATTGAAACATTTCTCAGAAAAAAGTTGAATATTGTTAAAACAGACAATGAGAAGTTAATTGTAAGACCTAATAATAATACATTAAAATGTGAAATTTACGCTAATAAAGAAATTGGTTTTGAAAGGGAAAGTACTATTGGAAGTTTATTAAGTTTTAGCAGAAAAAGATTATTACCAAACAAATATTCATACTTCAGATCTTTTTGTTGATACTAATAAAATAAACATATAAACACATATATAAATGGAAAAGAAGCTCATATTTTACATGAATTCTCTATTAATGTCAGTCCTGGCTATAAAATAATTGAAGTTCCTAAGAATGTAATTTATTTACCTATAACCATTAATCAGATAAGTTCTGTTACTATAAAACTGTTTGATCAGAACGGTAATTTCCTTATAACGACGACCTTGCCAATTTTGGTTGGCATTCAAAATAATATAACAAACATTAATTCGCTTGTAAGTAATTCTTTGTGCATTGTGCATCAAAATATTAGAAGTCTTCGCAAAAATGTCGATTCTTTAGTGACACATTTGTATTCTTTTTCTAAATATGCTGATTTTATTATTGGCTCAGAAGTACTGATGATTTCTATATTCCTGGATACTATTTTTATTGTTCCTCTAATGAATCCCATGCTGCTGGTGGAGTAGATGCTTTTGTGAAACGTGATTATGACTGTCAGGATTTTTATTACAATTTAGATGCTGTTGATGTAATTAAATTCTGTTGTATTATAGATAATGAAAATTTTTGTTTTGTGGGCGTTTATAGACGACATTCTTACTATGTCATTAGGTTTTTAGAAGAATTTTCCCAATCTCTATGCAAGCTAAATTTAGATAATATTGTTGTTGTTGGTGATTTTCACTTAGATACTTTATTAAATAATAATATAACCAATTCGAATGTTTTAACATTTGCTGAGAATGGGTTAGTATCATTACTTGAAGAACCTACTATATTAAATTTTAATTCATTCTTGAATCATGTTCTTGCTCGTTTCAAAAATTTTGTAATGAACTTAATAAATTTTCAAATAACAGATATACTATGACTAGTTTTATTTTTAAATGTTTTAGAAATGCTAAATTTGTCTCTTTAACAATTTATACCTAAAGAAAATTTAATAGATTTTGAGTAGTATAGGCTATGAGAGTTCTATATATTGAAAATGTACATCTGGCAACTCTAAAATGGAAAAAGTTATGCATAAAAAGTGAAGTTTAGGGTATACGGCAACCTTAATTATGATTTAAATGAAATGAAGAAAAAAATGGAGTTAATAGCATAGAAAATTAAAATGACGTCAGGAATTTCGTAATTGGTATTATCAATGAATAGTTGAATTAAAAAAGAAGACAAACAAATTTTTTTTATTTATTTTTTTTAGAAAATGTTAGAACAGAATAAAGTTTTTTATTACATAGATAACATGAAAACTTTTCGATGTTTTGAGAATCATTTCTAAATGTTTCAGAAAAGCAATTTGTAGTCAAATGTTTTTTATATAAATATATTGCTCAACACATTTTTTACACATTCTACGTGACTATTGTGATTTGTACCAAGAATCCAATATTTGTAAATTATCTTTTCATTATAAAATATCTCTTGTGCTCTTCTTTTCAACTTGTTTGTCCTATCTATTGATGATTGTTTAAAAAATCTATATTATACATGGAGCTTTTCATGACTGTTTTCTTGTGAAAAAAATTTATTACACTAAAACAAAAATTTTTCATACATGCGTACTTCTACAAGTTTCTTAGAAAATTAGAATATTGTAGAAGATTAAAAATTTGTTTTGTGGTTTCTTGAATTTGAAATTATGATGATAAGAAAATATGAATAATTAGGTTTGAAAATAATAGAATAAATAGAAAGTTCTTATTAGTTATACTTAATAATATACAATATTTAAAACATTAAGCAAATGTTTTAAATTGCAAAATAAAAATCTGTAATGACGGCAGGAGGATTCCTTTAAAATTATATAAAAAGAAAAAAACACAAAATATATGTTCGAAAATGTTTAATTAATGTTTTAGTATTTCTTAGATATTTCAATTTTTATACCCTATCCCTAAAGTATAGGGTATATTAACTTTAGTATGGAGTTTGTAACGTCCAAAAGGAAGCGAGTTAGATATCGACATGCATATATATTCTGAATCAGGACACCTCCTGAGTCGATTTAACAATGTCCGTCCGTCCGTCAGTTCGCAGAATAACTAAAGAACTAGTAAAGCTATCTTGATGAAATTTATATAGTAGGTTACTAATTACGGAAGGAAGGCTAAGTTCGAATCTGGACAAAATGGTCCATGGGTTTGGATTCTGGAAGCTACCGAATGATTCCGAAGCAAACGAGATTATCTCCAAAACCAGCAAAGATAGAACCTTTAAATTTTTTACAATGATGTTCCTTCCCGTTTAATTTATGCCTCTGAAATTCTAGAGGATTTGGTCCATGGGTTTTTATTTTGGAAGCTTCCGAACGAGCCTCAGAGCAAACGAGTATATCTCCACAACCAACAAAGATAGAATCTTTGAATTTGGTACAGTGGTGTTATTTCGTGTTTTAATTATGTTGCTGAAATTTGGGAGGATTTGCTTCAGGGGTTCGGATCTTGGAAGCTTCCGAACGAGCCCCAGAGCAACAGAATATATCTCCACAACCAACAAAGATATAACAAAGATATGTATTTTATAATAATACTATAAAATATATATATATATTTTATAGTATTCAGTGTTGAAGTTTTAAATTTACTGTAAGAATTGCTATTGTTGCTAGACGTTTTAATTTCCGGCATGAATGATGTCATTGACTTAATGCTGTTATCAGTTCATTTAACTACCGGTTTGTTAAAATTATTTGAAAATTGTTGTTTGACAATATTTGCTAATTCTTTTAATGGTTTTATAATAGGGGTAAATGCTTTTTCTCGATTGTAATCTTCAGATAGCTTCTCAACTTTTAAAGATTGAAATTTTCTTTTTAAACTTTTACGAGTTTTAATTAAATTTTTCATAAGTTGTTCATCCATTTTCCAATCAATCCAATCTAATCCGCTCAATTATCAACTGACCTGTTCTGTTGCTAAATGCTAACTGCTATCTGTTAAATGATCTGTTCAGGTTGTAACTATCAACTGCTGACAGACCTATTCGCTTCTTAAAGTTTGATAACTGTATCAAAATTTTTTCTATAGCGGCCATCATTTAAACTGCTATCTTTATCAATTAATAGAAAACCATAATTATAATTCCAACAGCATGCATTCAACCTTTTAAAATTATTATAAGATATATCAGAATTTACATGATCATTATAATATTATGTTTTAAATTCAATTCATCTTGTTTGAATATAATCAAAAAATTAGCATTATCTCTAATTAATTGCTTTGGAATTCTTCTATATGACTGACAAATAAAAGCTATCTACTTCTTGGTGACGCCCCATACAAAAATATGCTATTTTGCTTACCGCAAGCTACATCATCAAAAATAAATATTGAGTTTGGTTGTGAGGCTGATGGTCCAATTACATCAACATTATTTGAAAATTCCTTGTATCCCATTCCTTTGATTGGTTTTATTAATTTTTTTAAATATTTATATTTAGATTGATGTAATGATTTCGAGTAGAAATATGTTTTGAAATTTAAGCTCTTTAGAATCTAAAAGCATACTTATCATAACATTAGTTTTACCACAATTTGAAAGCCCAACTATTAATTGTCTTATACTATCTGGGAAGCATTTGCCATATCTTTTTATTTGTTTTTTTCAATTTTGATCAACATTTTTAACTTTAACTACATTATCTACTTTTATAAATTTAATTTCTTAAAAGATAACTAGTGTTTGAGTGACTTCCTGAAACTAAACAGGATATTATGCCTCTTCAAAATAAATATTGGAACAGTAATAAAAAACTGTTAATGGAAGAGGTGTTGTTAATTCTATAATTAATAAACTACCATTTGAAGCACATTTACCTGGTTATAATTATCGCGGGCCCGGAAAAAAATTATCAAAACGATTAGTTTGTGGCAACAAAGGAATTAATGGTTTAGATGAAGCTTGTCGAGAGCATGATATAGCATATTCTCAAAATTGTAATCAATCAACGTCATATAGCTGATCAAATATTTGCAGAAAAATCTTGGCAAAGGGTTAAAGCTAAAGACTCAAGTCTTGGTGAACGGTTAAATTCATATCTAGTTACAAACTCAATGAAAACTAAAGTTAAACTAGGTATGGGTTTAAAAAAGAAAAAAAAAAAAAAACTCAAAGAAAAAAACCCCTGAGAAATATTATAAAGGAATCTAAAGTAGCTGTTAAAACTATAAAAAAACTAATGAATGATAAAAACGTTATAAAAATTGCTTTGAATGCAGCTCGAAAGCTTTCTAGAGGGCAGAAAAAAATTATTGTTATATCTCAAATAATTCCAGTACCAAAAATTGGTGGAGTTTTACCTTTAATTCCAATACTTGCAGGTCTTTCAGCTATTGGGGCATTATCAGGTGGAGCTGCTGGGACAGCTATATGAAAGTGAACGCTATAATAAAATAATGGAAACTATTGCATTAAAAGGAGAAAAAGGATTACACTTAAAAGCATATAAGAAAGGATTGGGTTATTTAAATCCAATAAACCATTAAACAAGCTACTCAAAAGAGCACTTAAAGCATTTCCGTGGAGTTTTTATGCGAGATAATTTGCCAACACGCAAACCGTTGAAATATGAATATGGTATAATAAATTTAGATAATTCTATTGGGAATGGAACGCATTGGGTAGCTTATTATAAAAAACCACAAATCATACAATATTTTGACAGCTTTGGAAATTTGCAACCTCTATTAGAAGTAATTTAATATTTGGGAAATAAGCTTGTATATAATTGCAATAAATATCAAGACTTTAATTCATATAATTGCGGTCATTTATGTTTAGAATTTTTATTTTATATTGTTAACAAAAAAAATTATCAGTAAATAAAACATAATACGAATAAAATATAAAACATAACGAAAATAAAACCATTGATTTTATTATTATTATTATTAGTCTAGTTTTATCAAACATAACCTACATTAATAATTTTGTAACATTAATAACTTGAGTTCAAGGTTATTCTATTCATTTTGAATGAAAAAGAAACGAAAAAACTAACTGATAAAGATAATTTGAATTTAGTTGTAAAGAAATTAAAAGAAAAAAAAAATAGAATTAAAATATATTATATAAGTATATGCATTATTTTTTATTATGATGATGATTAACATGGGTTAAGCTCGAAAATCTATAAAAGCAGAAAATGCTTCAGAAATATCTCATTATTATTTTCCTCCTATAGACCTAAAGAGAAAGGAATATTCGTGCGGTTTTGTAGATTTCCAAACATATAATTCGATACCGAATATACATGACAAAAATAATAAATTTATTATTGATGATAAATCCATCATAAATCCCACAGGTTCATACGAAATTGAAGATATTGAAACATTTCTCAGAAAAAAGTTGAATATTGTTAAAACAGACAATGAGAAGTTAATTGTAAGACCTAATAATAATACATTAAAATGTGAAATTTACGCTAATAAAGAAATTGGTTTTGAAAGGGAAAGTACTATTGGAAGTTTATTAAGTTTTAGCAGAAAAAGATTATTACCAAACAAATATTCATACTTCAGATCTTTTTGTTGATACTAATAAAATAAACATATAAACACATATATAAATGGAAAAGAAGCTCATATTTTACATGAATTCTCTATTAATGTCAGTCCTGGCTATAAAATAATTGAAGTTCCTAAGAATGTAATTTATTTACCTATAACCATTAATCAGATAAGTTCTGTTACTATAAAACTGTTTGATCAGAACGGTAATTTCCTTATAACGACGACCTTGCCAATTTTGGTTGGCATTCAAAATAATATAACAAACATTAATTCGCTTGTAAGTAATTCTTTGTGCATTGTGCATCAAAATATTAGAAGTCTTCGCAAAAATGTCGATTCTTTAGTGACACATTTGTATTCTTTTTCTAAATATGCTGATTTTATTATTGGCTCAGAAGTACTGATGATTTCTATATTCCTGGATACTATTTTTATTGTTCCTCTAATGAATCCCATGCTGCTGGTGGAGTAGATGCTTTTGTGAAACGTGATTATGACTGTCAGGATTTTTATTACAATTTAGATGCTGTTGATGTAATTAAATTCTGTTGTATTATAGATAATGAAAATTTTTGTTTTGTGGGCGTTTATAGACGACATTCTTACTATGTCATTAGGTTTTTAGAAGAATTTTCCCAATCTCTATGCAAGCTAAATTTAGATAATATTGTTGTTGTTGGTGATTTTCACTTAGATACTTTATTAAATAATAATATAACCAATTCGAATGTTTTAACATTTGCTGAGAATGGGTTAGTATCATTACTTGAAGAACCTACTATATTAAATTTTAATTCATTCTTGAATCATGTTCTTGCTCGTTTCAAAAATTTTGTAATGAACTTAATAAATTTTCAAATAACAGATATACTATGACTAGTTTTATTTTTAAATGTTTTAGAAATGCTAAATTTGTCTCTTTAACAATTTATACCTAAAGAAAATTTAATAGATTTTGAGTAGTATAGGCTATGAGAGTTCTATATATTGAAAATGTACATCTGGCAACTCTAAAATGGAAAAAGTTATGCATAAAAAGTGAAGTTTAGGGTATACGGCAACCTTAATTATGATTTAAATGAAATGAAGAAAAAAATGGAGTTAATAGCATAGAAAATTAAAATGACGTCAGGAATTTCGTAATTGGTATTATCAATGAATAGTTGAATTAAAAAAGAAGACAAACAAATTTTTTTTATTTATTTTTTTTAGAAAATGTTAGAACAGAATAAAGTTTTTTATTACATAGATAACATGAAAACTTTTCGATGTTTTGAGAATCATTTCTAAATGTTTCAGAAAAGCAATTTGTAGTCAAATGTTTTTTATATAAATATATTGCTCAACACATTTTTTACACATTCTACGTGACTATTGTGATTTGTACCAAGAATCCAATATTTGTAAATTATCTTTTCATTATAAAATATCTCTTGTGCTCTTCTTTTCAACTTGTTTGTCCTATCTATTGATGATTGTTTAAAAAATCTATATTATACATGGAGCTTTTCATGACTGTTTTCTTGTGAAAAAAATTTATTACACTAAAACAAAAATTTTTCATACATGCGTACTTCTACAAGTTTCTTAGAAAATTAGAATATTGTAGAAGATTAAAAATTTGTTTTGTGGTTTCTTGAATTTGAAATTATGATGATAAGAAAATATGAATAATTAGGTTTGAAAATAATAGAATAAATAGAAAGTTCTTATTAGTTATACTTAATAATATACAATATTTAAAACATTAAGCAAATGTTTTAAATTGCAAAATAAAAATCTGTAATGACGGCAGGAGGATTCCTTTAAAATTATATAAAAAGAAAAAAACACAAAATATATGTTCGAAAATGTTTAATTAATGTTTTAGTATTTCTTAGATATTTCAATTTTTATACCCTATCCCTAAAGTATAGGGTATATTAACTTTAGTATGGAGTTTGTAACGTCCAAAAGGAAGCGAGTTAGATATCGACATGCATATATATTCTGAATCAGGACACCTCCTGAGTCGATTTAACAATGTCCGTCCGTCCGTCAGTTCGCAGAATAACTAAAGAACTAGTAAAGCTATCTTGATGAAATTTATATAGTAGGTTACTAATTACGGAAGGAAGGCTAAGTTCGAATCTGGACAAAATGGTCCATGGGTTTGGATTCTGGAAGCTACCGAATGATTCCGAAGCAAACGAGATTATCTCCAAAACCAGCAAAGATAGAACCTTTAAATTTTTTACAATGATGTTCCTTCCCGTTTAATTTATGCCTCTGAAATTCTAGAGGATTTGGTCCATGGGTTTTTATTTTGGAAGCTTCCGAACGAGCCTCAGAGCAAACGAGTATATCTCCACAACCAACAAAGATAGAATCTTTGAATTTGGTACAGTGGTGTTATTTCGTGTTTTAATTATGTTGCTGAAATTTGGGAGGATTTGCTTCAGGGGTTCGGATCTTGGAAGCTTCCGAACGAGCCCCAGAGCAACAGAATATATCTCCACAACCAACAAAGATATAACAAAGATATGTATTTTATAATAATACTATAAAATATATATATATATTTTATAGTATTCAGTGTTGAAGTTTTAAATTTACTGTAAGAATTGCTATTGTTGCTAGACGTTTTAATTTCCGGCATGAATGATGTCATTGACTTAATGCTGTTATCAGTTCATTTAACTACCGGTTTGTTAAAATTATTTGAAAATTGTTGTTTGACAATATTTGCTAATTCTTTTAATGGTTTTATAATAGGGGTAAATGCTTTTTCTCGATTGTAATCTTCAGATAGCTTCTCAACTTTTAAAGATTGAAATTTTCTTTTTAAACTTTTACGAGTTTTAATTAAATTTTTCATAAGTTGTTCATCCATTTTCCAATCAATCCAATCTAATCCGCTCAATTATCAACTGACCTGTTCTGTTGCTAAATGCTAACTGCTATCTGTTAAATGATCTGTTCAGGTTGTAACTATCAACTGCTGACAGACCTATTCGCTTCTTAAAGTTTGATAACTGTATCAAAATTTTTTCTATAGCGGCCATCATTTAAACTGCTATCTTTATCAATTAATAGAAAACCATAATTATAATTCCAACAGCATGCATTCAACCTTTTAAAATTATTATAAGATATATCAGAATTTACATGATCATTATAATATTATGTTTTAAATTCAATTCATCTTGTTTGAATATAATCAAAAAATTAGCATTATCTCTAATTAATTGCTTTGGAATTCTTCTATATGACTGACAAATAAAAGCTATCTACTTCTTGGTGACGCCCCATACAAAAATATGCTATTTTGCTTACCGCAAGCTACATCATCAAAAATAAATATTGAGTTTGGTTGTGAGGCTGATGGTCCAATTACATCAACATTATTTGAAAATTCCTTGTATCCCATTCCTTTGATTGGTTTTATTAATTTTTTTAAATATTTATATTTAGATTGATGTAATGATTTCGAGTAGAAATATGTTTTGAAATTTAAGCTCTTTAGAATCTAAAAGCATACTTATCATAACATTAGTTTTACCACAATTTGAAAGCCCAACTATTAATTGTCTTATACTATCTGGGAAGCATTTGCCATATCTTTTTATTTGTTTTTTTCAATTTTGATCAACATTTTTAACTTTAACTACATTATCTACTTTTATAAATTTAATTTCTTAAAAGATAACTAGTGTTTGAGTGACTTCCTGAAACTAAACAGGATATTATGCCTCTTCAAAATAAATATTGGAACAGTAATAAAAAACTGTTAATGGAAGAGGTGTTGTTAATTCTATAATTAATAAACTACCATTTGAAGCACATTTACCTGGTTATAATTATCGCGGGCCCGGAAAAAAATTATCAAAACGATTAGTTTGTGGCAACAAAGGAATTAATGGTTTAGATGAAGCTTGTCGAGAGCATGATATAGCATATTCTCAAAATTGTAATCAATCAACGTCATATAGCTGATCAAATATTTGCAGAAAAATCTTGGCAAAGGGTTAAAGCTAAAGACTCAAGTCTTGGTGAACGGTTAAATTCATATCTAGTTACAAACGCAATGAAAACTAAAGTTAAACTAGGTATGGGTTTAAAAAAGAAAAAAAAAAAAAAACTCAAAGAAAAAAACCCCTGAGAAATATTATAAAGGAATCTAAAGTAGCTGTTAAAACTATAAAAAAACTAATGAATGATAAAAACGTTATAAAAATTGCTTTGAATGCAGCTCGAAAGCTTTCTAGAGGGCAGAAAAAAATTATTGTTATATCTCAAATAATTCCAGTACCAAAAATTGGTGGAGTTTTACCTTTAATTCCAATACTTGCAGGTCTTTCAGCTATTGGGGCATTATCAGGTGGAGCTGCTGGGACAGCTATATGAAAGTGAACGCTATAATAAAATAATGGAAACTATTGCATTAAAAGGAGAAAAAGGATTACACTTAAAAGCATATAAGAAAGGATTGGGTTATTTAAATCCAATAAACCATTAAACAAGCTACTCAAAAGAGCACTTAAAGCATTTCCGTGGAGTTTTTATGCGAGATAATTTGCCAACACGCAAACCGTTGAAATATGAATATGGTATAATAAATTTAGATAATTCTATTGGGAATGGAACGCATTGGGTAGCTTATTATAAAAAACCACAAATCATACAATATTTTGACAGCTTTGGAAATTTGCAACCTCTATTAGAAGTAATTTAATATTTGGGAAATAAGCTTGTATATAATTGCAATAAATATCAAGACTTTAATTCATATAATTGCGGTCATTTATGTTTAGAATTTTTATTTTATATTGTTAACAAAAAAAATTATCAGTAAATAAAACATAATACGAATAAAATATAAAACATAACGAAAATAAAACCATTGATTTTATTATTATTATTATTAGTCTAGTTTTATCAAACATAACCTACATTAATAATTTTGTAACATTAATAACTTGAGTTCAAGGTTATTCTATTCATTTTGAATGAAAAAGAAACGAAAAAACTAACTGATAAAGATAATTTGAATTTAGTTGTAAAGAAATTAAAAGAAAAAAAAAATAGAATTAAAATATATTATATAAGTATATGCATTATTTTTTATTATGATGATGATTAACATGGGTTAAGCTCGAAAATCTATAAAAGCAGAAAATGCTTCAGAAATATCTCATTATTATTTTCCTCCTATAGACCTAAAGAGAAAGGAATATTCGTGCGGTTTTGTAGATTTCCAAACATATAATTCGATACCGAATATACATGACAAAAATAATAAATTTATTATTGATGATAAATCCATCATAAATCCCACAGGTTCATACGAAATTGAAGATATTGAAACATTTCTCAGAAAAAAGTTGAATATTGTTAAAACAGACAATGAGAAGTTAATTGTAAGACCTAATAATAATACATTAAAATGTGAAATTTACGCTGATAAAGAAATTGGTTTTGAAAGGGAAGGTACTATTGGAAGTTTATTAAGTTTTAGCAGAAAAAGATTATTACCAAACAAATATTCATACTTCAGATCTTTTTGTTGATACTAATAAAATAAACATATAAACACATATATAAATGGAAAAGAAGCTCATATTTTACATGAATTCTCTATTAATGTCAGTCCTGGCTATAAAATAATTGAAGTTCCTAAGAATGTAATTTATTTACCTATAACCATTAATCAGATAAGTTCTGTTACTATAAAACTGTTTGATCAGAACGGTAATTTCCTTATAACGACGACCTTGCCAATTTTGGTTGGCATTCAAAATAATATAACAAACATTAATTCGCTTGTAAGTAATTCTTTGTGCATTGTGCATCAAAATATTAGAAGTCTTCGCAAAAATGTCGATTCTTTAGTGACACATTTGTATTCTTTTTCTAAATATGCTGATTTTATTATTGGCTCAGAAGTACTGATGATTTCTATATTCCTGGATACTATTTTTATTGTTCCTCTAATGAATCCCATGCTGCTGGTGGAGTAGATGCTTTTGTGAAACGTGATTATGACTGTCAGGATTTTTATTACAATTTAGATGCTGTTGATGTAATTAAATTCTGTTGTATTATAGATAATGAAAATTTTTGTTTTGTGGGCGTTTATAGACGACATTCTTACTATGTCATTAGGTTTTTAGAAGAATTTTCCCAATCTCTATGCAAGCTAAATTTAGATAATATTGTTGTTGTTGGTGATTTTCACTTAGATACTTTATTAAATAATAATATAACCAATTCGAAGGTTTTAACATTTGCTGAGAATGGGTTAGTATCATTACTTGAAGAACCTACTATATTAAATTTTAATTCATTCTTGAATCATGTTCTTGCTCGTTTCAAAAATTTTGTAATGAACTTAATAAATTTTCAAATAACAGATATACTATGACTAGTTTTATTTTTAAATGTTTTAGAAATGCTAAATTTGTCTCTTTAACAATTTACACCTAAAGCAAATTTAATAGATTTTGAGTAGTATAGGCTATGAGAGTTCTAGATATTGAAAATGTACATCTGGCAACTCTAAAATGGAAAAAGTTATGCATAAAAAGTGAAGTTTAGGGTATACGGCAACCTTAATTATGATTTAAATGAAATGAAAAAAAAATTGGTGTTAATAGCATAGAAAATTAAAATGACGTCAGGAATTTCATAATTGGTATTATCAATGAATAGTTTAATTAAAAAAGAAGACAAACAAATTTTTTTTATTTATTTTTTTTAGAAAATGTTAGAACAGAATAAAGTTTTTTATTACATAGATAAC
This sequence comes from Poecilobothrus nobilitatus, assembly GCA_947095535.1. Classification (NCBI taxonomy): domain Eukaryota; kingdom Metazoa; phylum Arthropoda; class Insecta; order Diptera; family Dolichopodidae; genus Poecilobothrus; species Poecilobothrus nobilitatus. The sequence continues at coordinate 171,279,947 of OX352772.1, read as the reverse complement.
ATGAAAACTTTTCGATGTTTTGAGAATCATTTCTAAATGTTTCAGAAAAGCAATTTGTAGTCAAATGTTTTTTATATAAATATATTGCTCAACACATTTTTTACACATTCTACGTGACTATTGTGATTTGTACCAAGAATCTAATATTTGTAAATTATCTTTTCATTATAAAATATCTCTTGTGCTCTTCTTTTCAACTTGTTTGTCCTATCTATTGATGATTGTTTAAAAAATCTATATTATACATGGAGCTTTTCATGACTGTTTTCTTGTGAAAAAAATTTATTACACTAAAACAAAAATTTTTCATACATGCGTACTTCTACAAGTTTCTTAGAAAATTAGAATATTGTAGAAGATTAAAAATTTGTTTTGTGGTTTCTTGAATTTGAAATTATGATGATAAGAAAATATGAATAATTAGGTTTGAAAATAATAGAATAAATAGAAAGTTCTTATTAGTTATACTTAATAATATACAATATTTAAAACATTAAGCAAATGTTTTAAATTGCAAAATAAAAATCTGTAATGACGGCAGGAGGATTCCTTTAAAATTATATAAAAAGAAAAAAACACAAAATATATTTTCGAAAATGTTTAATTAATGTTTTAGTATTTCTTAGATATTTCAATTTTTATACCCTATCCCTAAAGTATAGGGTATATTAACTTTAGTATGGAGTTTGTAACGTCCAAAAGGAAGCGAGTTAGATATCGACATGCATATATATTCTGAATCAGGACACCTCCTGAGTCGATTTAACAATGTCCGTCCGTCCGTCAGTTCGCACAATAACTAAAGAACTAGTAAAGCTATCTTGATGAAATTTATATAGTAGGTTACTAATTACGGAAGGAAGGCTAAGTTCGAATCTGGACAAAATGGTCCATGGGTTTGGATTCTGGAAGCTACCGAATGATTCCGGAGCAAACGAGATTATCTCCAAGTAGTAATAGTAGCGCTTTGGCATGGGAAAATAATTATGCAAATTAGGTCAAAGTAATAGTAGCGCTTTGGCATGGGAAAATAATTATGCAAATTAGGTCAATGACCTTGGGCGTTTACTTTGTTGTTGAGAGCTTTTTTAAGGAATGTTGTAGTGTAAAAAAACAGGTAGCAAATTAGATGTCGTGATTGGCGTTTGCATAATTAGTTTCCGGAAAAGTGTTTGTAAATAATATAGAAGGTCAACTAGATAATGTGGAACAAGTAGATAGTGCAATGACCTAAACAGGTGTTGTACTATAATAACATAGACTATATAAATAATATGCAAGAATTTATTTTATTTTTTAATAAAAAGCTTTTACTAAGTGTGTTTGGAAATAATATTGAAAGGTAAACTAAATAATGTAGAACAAGTAAGTGCAATGATCTAAACAGGTGTTATAATATCTAGTATTTGTTACCGGTTGCATAATTAGTTTCTGGAAAAAGCTTTTGTAAATAATATAGAAGGTAAACGAGATAATGTAGGATAAGTAAGTGCAATGATCTTGTTATGATAGTATAGTAACATATAGGTTATTTTAAATAATAAAAATGTATCTTATTTTTTCAATAAAAAGCTTTCACGGTCAACCAGGTATTGTAACATAATATTAGCGCAAAAAATACAGTTGTTATTTATGAGATAAATAAAATGCAGATATTGAACTTGTTATTGTATCTTAGTTTTTATTTTAATCTGAACGATATAAAAAAAAGAAAAAAAAAACAAAAAATAATTTATAGTATAGGTTGTATGTATAAAATCGAGAGAAAAAATTTGTATTTAGTGATTAATTGTTATGTTTTATAAAAAAAAAATAAGAAAAAATTTAATATAGAACAAGATTTATTATAGATTCTTGTAAATTACTTTCTATTATGCAAATTTGAGATATGTTATTAATAACAACTATGTATTATGCAAATAATTTAATAATGAATTGTAAAACGAAAAACACGTAAATTAATTTTTATATAATATGAATTAATATAATTGAAATATAATTTGAAAAATTTTTATAATATATAACAAGAGTTATTATGTTCTAGGAAATTACTAGTATTATGCAAATTTGAGTTGTAAAATGTAAACAAGCTGTAATGTGGAGTGGCAATGTTAATTTTATTGTCTATTTGATTCATTTCCTAGTTTTTAAAAATATGTATGGAAAATTTCCTATCCCTTTTAATATTGGTATAAAAACATGGTTAATTAGTTATATATTATCATTAACAAAAAAAAAGTCGTATAAACATACCAAATCAATACTGAGAAAAATGGCCAAGAAACAAATATTAGAGAAATATTTAGAGGAGTCTTCCAAATTCATAATTATAGAAGAAAAAAGTCAGTTTTTGAAAAAGTTTGGAGTTATGTCGAGAAAAATTACATTCAAAATAAGAAAAGCTCCAAATGAAGAAGATATATTGGCATATACTAAAGAAGCCATTAATCAAATAGTTATATATTCGGTGGAAAACGTTGAACCGAATGATCTCATTGGTATAGTATTTTTTGCTGATAACTTTCAACAGAGAACTCCAGGTTGGATGAATTTTAAGCTTGCAAGTTCAGTGAAGTTTGAAGATATTTGGGAACTAATAAGTAAAATATTCCAAAGTAATTCGGAGGGCCTGAATACTGATTCTTTTCAACTAACAACTACAACTGTACGGTTGCCTTCTGGAAGTGGACGAGGGAGAAATTATTTTACTTTCAATGAAGAAAGTTTAAAACGAAAAGGCATTGTTGTCATTAAAAATAATGATAATCTTTGCTTACTCCGAGCTATTGTAGTAGGAAAAGCTTTTATAGATGGTGACATGAATTATAAAAAAATTCGCCAAGATACACAGAAGATGCAGAAAAATCTAGCATTAGAGCTGATGGTAAAAACAAAATTAAATATAACGCAAAGTGCAGGAATATCTGAACTTAAAAAAATACAGGATTATTATGGGGATGAATATAACATCGTGGTTTACGATTATGCTAATAACAAAAATATAATTTTTGAAGGTAAAAACGATGGCAAAAGAATTAATTTATTATATTACGAAAATCACTTTAACGTTATTATTTCGCTGACAGCGGTTTTTTGCATTAACCATTACTGTAAAAAATGTAATGTAGGTTACGCAAATTATCATAATTGTGAAGGTATCTGTATTTGTTGTCGACAGTCTCCTGCATGTAATAATATACCTACAACTATTACATGCAACTATTGCAAACGATCATTCCGAGGTGGAAAATGTTTTGAAAATCATAAAACAGTTACTACATGTCAAAAATTTCACAAATGCTTAATTTGTTTTAAAACATATTTTAGAAAGATTGATTCACAACATAAATGTGATACTGTTTTTTGTAAAAATTGTAACAAAAGTGTAGAAAAAAATCATTTTTGTTATATTATTGTAGATAAGAGCAAACCAAAAATTAATGATTTTGTGTTTATCTTTTACGATCTAGAAACAATGCAAGAAAAAACGCTAGTTAAAAACAATAATGAAGATATTAAACTACATGAACCTAATTTATGTGTTCTTAGTATAAGATGTCATCATTGCATAAAAGAAGAGAAGTTACATTTTTGTTCTAAATGTGGTTTTAGAACAACAGTTTTTGACACAAATGTAATTCCAAATTTAGTTGATTACATTTTTAAAATGGCTAAAAAATTTAAACAAGTTGTTGTAATAGCTCATAATGGACAAAGTTTTGATCACCAGTTTATTTTAAATGAATTGCTGCATAAAAGTGAGATAGAGCCAAAATTAATCATGAGGGGTACAAAAATTATTCAGATGCAGATTAAAAATATAAGGTTTTTAGATTCTATGAATTATTTTGCAATGCCACTATCACAACTTCCTAAAGCTTTCGATTTATCAACTGATTTAAAAAAAGGTTATTTTCCTCATTTGTTCAATACATCAGAAAATATAAATTATGTTGGGCCAATACCACTTATGCACTACTATAGTCCTGATACAATGACAGAAGAAAATCGAAAAATGTTTATTGATTGGTATGAACAAAGCAAAAATACCGAGTTCAATATGAAACGTGATTTGATAGAATATTGCAAAAATGATGTACATATTTTAACTGAAGCCTGCATTAAATTTAGAAAACTCCTATTGGAAGAAAATAATGTATGTCCTTTCACTGAGGCTACAACCATTGCTTCAGCATGCAATTTAGTTTTTCGAAGAAATTTTTTGAAACCGGAAACTATAGGATTGATACCCAAAAAAGGTTACAGATTTGCAGACAATCAATCAAAAATTGCTCTTCAATGGCTAATTTGGGAAGAGGATCAAAGAAAGATTAATATTCAACAAGCAGCAAAGAAAAAAGAAGCAATTATAAAAAATATAAAAGTAGATGGTTTTTGTTCAGAAACAAAACAAATTTTTCAATTCCATGGGTGCTATTTTCATGGCCATCCAAAATGTTTTCCATATAAGAGGAATGAATCAATACAAGGGAACAAACATGATACTCTTGATATCAGATTTGAAAATACCATAACAAGAACAGAACGATTAAAATCATTTGGATATCAAGTGATCGAAATGTGGGAATGTGATTTTAGAGAACAATTGATAGAAAAAGAAGATGAGATGTCATATCTTATAAATCACCCCCTTTTAAAAAACGTTCCTTTAGAACCACGAGATGCTTTTTATGGAGGTAGAACTGGAAACACTTTTATGTATTACAAAGCAAAAGAAAATGAAAAAATAAAATACATAGATATTTGCTCATTATATCCCTATGTGTGCAAATATGGGAAATTTCCAGTAGGACATCCTGAAGTTTTAGTGGGCCATGAAATATGTTCTAAAGTTGACTTAGAAAATACTAATGGTTTAATAAAATGTGATATTCTTCCACCAACTGATTTGATTCACCCTGTTCTTCCAATAAAACAAAATAATAAATTAATGTTTACGCTTTGTTTCACTTGCAGCCTTGAAACATATCAAGATGAATGCCTTCATTCTGATAAAGAAAGAACTCTGACAGGAACTTGGGTTATAGACGAAGTAGTAAAAGCTGTAAAAAAGGGGTATAAAATATTTGAATTTCATGAAATTTGGCGTTATAAGGTACAACAATATAACAAAGACAACTGTGAACCTGGATTATTTACAGAGATGATGGACAAATTTCTTAAAACTAAACAGGAAGCTTCTGGATGGCCTAAAGATTGCAACACAGAAGAATTAAAACAAAATTATTTGGAACAATTTTTCCAACAAGAAAATATTAAACTTGATACAGAAAATATTTACAAAAACCCTGGAAAAAGATCATACAGTAAGCTTATATTGAACTCTTTCTGGGGAAAATTTGGTCAACGAGAAAATCAGACAAAAACGCAAATAATAAAAAGTCCAGCTACTTTTTATTCTATATTGACAAATCCAAGCAAAGATGTATTGCACATAATGATTATCAATTCTGACACGGTTTTAGTTAACTGGAAATATAAAAATGAAGATTTAGATTCATTGCGTACAGTGAACGTATGTATTGCAAGTTATACAACTGCACAGGCTCGTTTAAAATTGTATGAATATTTGGAAAATTTACAAGAACGAGTTTTATATTATGACACTGATTCCGTCATATATGTGTCAAAAGAAGGTGAATATGAACCTGTCATAGGCAATTTTATCGGAGATATGACTAATGAACTAGAATCATTTGGATCTGACAGCTACATAAAAGAATTCGTTAGCGGTGGACCAAAAAATTATGCATATAAAGCATTTTCTTCTGACAAACAAAGCGATGCAGTAGTTTGTAAAGTAAAAGGAATTAAACTAGATTATAATAATTCAAAACTAGTCAATTTTGAAAAAATTAAGGAAATGGTTTTATTGAACGATAAAGCCGGTGTAAATATTCTGTACAAAAATTTTCGAAGAACAAATGATCATAGGGTAATTACAGTTCCAGAAACAAAGATATACAGGTTAAAAGCAGAAAAACGAAGGTTTTATGAAAATTATAGTTCTGTACCATTTGGATTTAAAAGAAAAAAATAAAGTTTTTTTTAAAAAGAAGTTTAATCAATTTTTTATTATTTCAATTTCGTAATTGAATGTTAATGTTCTTTCTAATTGGAAAATATCGCATTTTCCAATTATTTCTTCAAACGGCTCCTGTACTTCCATTATTAATTAAAAATAATTTAAAAACTTAAATCAATTTATACTTTTTATGCAACATACATAATATTTTGCATCATACATAATACTTTCTAAAATATTCAAATTATATTTTTGCATTTTCATTAATAATTAATGACTGTATATTCTCTAAACTATGTCTAAGATTTAAAATACTTTGTAGCTACCAATATAAAAATCACTATGTAGAGGAGTTAAAATATTAGTCAGCAAGATTTTTGTAACTCTTTGCACGTTTTTTTTTTTTTCCAGGTTAATCCATTTAAATCAACCCTTGTTTCTGGAGAGTCGATATCCGGTCCCCTGAGGTTCGGTCCCTTTAAAGCGGGGCCTGAATCAGGCGCCCCTTTTCTTGATTCTGGATGGGGTCCCCGGATGTCCGGTATCTGTCTTTGAGGGTCCGGTATCGGTTTATGCTACTGCTAAAGGCTCCCTTCCCCTTTTTTTTTCCACTCTTTTTAAATCGTATTAGTTATAAATTATAGGATTTCAAGCTATTTTAAAATAGTCAGGTACAAAATGAGCAGCAGGAAGGCAGTAGCAGATTTACAATTTACTGTTGGAAATAAAAAGCAATATTTCTTGAAGGAATTTGCTTTGATAGCTGATGGGTCACTGATACCAATGCTATTTATGTTTAAAGCACCTTATTCGTTCGAAGAGTTAAATACTGATGTTAAACAGCAAAATGAATTCAATAAAACACAAATAAATGGTCTTGACTGGGATGATGGTTTTATAGAATATTCAGCAATTAAAAATACCTTAAAGGAACATTTAAATTCATTCGACGTCGTTTACGTAAAGGGGTACCAGAAAAAGGAATTTTTAGATAAATTTGTTTCGAGTTCAGTAGAAGTTATCAACTTAGATAATGACATTCCATCTCTTCAGAAACTAAAGAATTTCACAACCATTTGCCCTCACCATAACATTACTGAAAATTTAAAAAGATGTGCTGTAAAAAATTGTATGAATTTATATATGTATTTAATAAAAGAAAATAATTGGTTTTAAAAAATATTTGTTTTATTTATTGTTGACCAAGATAATTTTTCTGACAAAAACATAGGTATTTCATAAAATAGTCTGGAATAATTACACTGAGCTATGTGTAAATTCATTGGAATGTAGAAATCTTCTTGTTCCAATCTTAGTTTATTCTTTTCAATACATCTCTCAAAATATTTGAATACATATTCTCTTATATTAAGTTCAGCTCCGTTGTTATATGACATCACTGCTTGTATAAAGTCTAACATAAGACAAAAGCGGGTGTACTCATCTAACTGCAATGTAATTTTTTTAGTTTTCCCGGTATGATTAAATGTTAGCGCAAATCCTTTTGAATTTAATTTATGTTGGTTGTTAGTAAAATCTTGATAAAAGGCATACCACGCCAAATAATTCATCTCACAAATGACTTTTTGATGACGTTGGAAAATTATTGTTGCAGCAAAATTTTCAACATTAAATCCAATTTGTATTTTTGTTGTTTGTTTTTTATCCAAATAATAGATATAGCTTAACAAAAGATTTTGCGGAGGTTCACTTTTTTGTTTTTCAATGACTTCCGAATTTGTTGATTGCTCCATTTTTCTTGTTTTAACTGATGAATTCTATTTTAGAATTTTGTATTTATATTTTTTCTCCCTCATTTTTTAAAAATTTTTCGAAATATTCTTTGTATTTTTTTATCGTTTTTAAGTGGGGATGATGTGTCGAATAAATTAAGAAAATATTTTATGCTTTTACAGGAACTTCGCATCCATAGATATACACAACAATAATGTCCGCAAACAGATGTTAAATTACTTTGTAAACGCTTATTGTTGAAAACAAAACATGTTGATTGATTTTGTAGAAATTTTATAATCTCATTGTGAAACGGGGGATTTCCAAATGAATCAAAATATTCTGCACACCCTTGAACTGGAACAAATATTGCTAACCAATGTGTTCCCTTTTCATTAGAATTATCGGTATTTACCACCAAAATACTAGGTTTTGAAACTTGTTTTGGTAATTTATCAAGAGCATAAACGCCTCTAAATATTTTATGTGTTAACTTATTACATTTCAGAACCTTTGAAATCTGAAGTGTATTCATTTTCTTGCAAACGGGAAATATCAATTAGTCGAGTATTTCCTCGTACAAATGTTGTTAAAAATTCTGCTTTAAGTTTTCCATTTGTTAAGACTATATCGAATTTTTCAAGCAAATTTATTAAGTTATTAGTTACTTTTTCGTTATCGATATGTCCAAAAGAGTAATTCTCAATATCTGTTTTTTTCAAATCTCTGACAGGAAATTTATACTTTAATTCTTTTACAATAGTTTTACATTTTTCTTTAATACCAGCCACAGCAATATTTTTTACAAATATTGTATTGTTATCGTCCGTACAGAACGATAAATCTACTAGAGCACATGTCATTGTGAAATGAATAGAGATGGTTCGCTAAACTTCCTTTTATATGTTCACGTAGACGTTACGATTTTTATCAATTTCGATATTAGCATCGAATTCTGCAAATACAATACAAGTTAATGTTGAAGTTAATGGAGAGCTGAGTCTTGCTTCAATCTTTACTACTCCCTGGTTTAATAAACTCTGACATGTATCTGTTCCCGAGCCGTCTGGTGATAAATCAAAAGCCAGTATTGTATAACCTTTTGAAAATAATTCTTTTGAAATTTGATGTCCTCTATCAGAATGATGTATACCTGTTCCGCTAAATAATGTTAAATATGCTCGAGAATTACAAGAATTATTCGGTGTAAAACTTGTTTCAATTGCAGAGTTTGGTGTAGGCACTCCATTCACATATAATTGAAATTGTGTGAGATTTTGATGGTCGAAATGGTATGGATTTTTTGATCTCTTACCATTGAAGTTTTCATTATTAACCATACAAAATACTAGAGCTTTTGGTATTTGCCCTATAAATATATTATCCAATGATATGTTAGATGTGTTAGCTGGAATTGTAAATGTTTTGATTTCACTTCTGGTATAAAAATATTTCGCGTTAGCCTTTTCCAATACAGTATTATGTGCTATCAATATACTAGGATTAATTGTTAAATGTTTCATGTATAACGTAGCTTCGAGAATTTTTAAATAGCTTTCATCGGCATCGTTAAAGAAAATAAAAAAATCCTGTTTTTCTAGGGCTAAAGCAATTCGAATGTCAACATTATTTAAAAGTAATTTAGGAGTATTGAAGAAATCTACATGTAATTTTCCCATTAATTCTACTACAGTAGAATTGTTGTATGATTTTTGTCTTGATTTAGAACCAGAATTACTAAAATCATTTACATTTGGTTTATCCAATTCCCAACCAGATGCTTCCAAATGTGTTTGACTGGAATCTGTACCATAATTTAGTAAAGTAGTTAAGTATGCTTTATAATGGTATAAGGAGTCTGAAGGAGTGATGTTTTTTCCGTTTAGAGTTACATTACATTGTTTAATTAAAGAGTGTAATAAATTATTTACAACACTGGGCTGCGGAGCTGGTCTTGCTTCAGTTCCGGTTCCTACTTTATCATTTGCACTCCAAACTGATCCATCTTTTTTTAATATTTGAACTTTAAATTTTATATAGGTGGAGGATAAATCTCGATATGTATCTCCATTTCCAAGGGAAACAAATTCAATAGTTGACGGTGATGCCTCTAAAGAAGCTAAAGGATTGTATGCTACCTCTTCTGAACGCAAAATACTTGTTTGTACGGGTAATGACGCAAAAAGATCAAGTTCAGATTTCATACATTCCATTTTTAGTTGAATATGTCGGATGTTTTACTTTGCTTTTTTCGTCGTTTCGACTTCAAATGTGTCTTTTTAGAAACTGTTTGTCTTTTAATAGCTCTTTGTCTTTTTATAGTTCTTTGTCTTCCACCATACATCGAATGCAGTTGGTTAACTACTGATTTCCGTAAATTTTTTATACCGCCTTTACTTTGATCAATTACAGCTTCTTTTATGTTTGCACCAGATGCTATATCATTAAAAATATTTTTACTTGTGTTTACAGCCTCTTTTTTAATTAAGTCCCAACCTGATGTAAAAACTGGCTTTAAGTAACGAATTAAACTTCCGAATATATTTCCAAAACCACGACCTTTTTGTATAGCTGGATAAAATTGTAATAAAGGCCCAATATCGTTGATTCCCCCTCCTACCTGAGAGGAATAATATCTCACGTAAGCTCTTTCCATGTTTGATAGGATATCATATTTGAGTAGTAGTATTTATATTGTTTTTGGGGAATCAATGCTTTTTAAAGTGTAATACAATTTTTGTTGGATAGTAACTGGAAACAAAATTTATTCCATCACCGTATTGATTGCAAATTTTAATTGCTATTGTTTCAAAAATATTTTTTTCTATAGGTATGTAATGGACGTTTTTAAATTCAGTATTTGTAGGTATTCTACAATTTTCTATGTTGATAGCTCTCAACGCCCGAACTTTGCTACTTCCAAAAACAGAAGATTGAACTATATCTGAATAAATCAACACCATTCCATTCAATTCATCTTTATTTTTAGCAACAGCTAATTTGAATAGTTCAGGTAATTTTGTTTTGAAATTTTTTATATTTTTTTTCTGTTGAAATAATTCAGTTAATAATGTTTTTACATTATAACTCTGATTAACTTTTATATAAAAACTATCTTCATCAAAAGTCTGCGATATTCGAATTAAGTCCCCTCGGTTAGATTCTGACACTTTTTTAAATGTTACATCATCATAATTTTTAGGATTAGAAATATATGTCAAAACTTCATTAAAAAATTCAGTAAAAACTTGGTTTCGAGTAAATCCGGGATTAGGAGTTATATTTTTAATAAGCGTTGGCAAAAAATTAAACTTCCAATCATCTAAATGTAATTCCGAATCGTTATATGAATAATATGTGTAGCCTATAGATTTGGTTACTTTGATTTTTTCAAGAGGTTTTTCAATGTTTCTTACATAAACATTATACTGTCCAATATTAATAAAAGCACAATTCTCTTTGTTAAATTGTTCTGTTTGTAGGAAATCGTTCATATAAATTTCTGAAAGACCAACTTTCCAATTACCATTTCTTAAATCAAAGTGAATAGGTAATTTATTTTCGAATGAAGCTAAAGTGTTGTCTGGAAACAGTTTTAGATTATCATTACTAAACAATGTTACATAGAAGTCATCTTGACTATCCATCTTTGTTAACTTCTTCTAAAACATAAAATGTTGTACTATTTATATGTTGTCCACTCCGGTGTTGATGAAGTTCTTAGTTTTGGACTTCTTAGTAAAGGTTTTAGTTTTCGTTTTTTTGTTTCAGGAAACTGTGAAAGTATAGTTGAGGAAATTGAACTACCAGCCGATCTTAGTGTCTTCTTTTTTTCAGGAGATGGTACAGCAACGGTAATTACATCACTACTTGGTGTTTCAAACATTCGATAATCAGAGCTTAGAGATGGTCTTTCGACTAATTTTTCATCTTTCAACATTTCAGTTTGAGCTAATTTTTTAAATGAATTTTCATCATCTAAATCGTAATTTGTTAAATCAACATCCATATTTGAATGTTCTTTTTTAGGGTCATATTCAAACACATCATCAGTAACTAATGGTAAAAATTTAGTTTGTGTTGACGTTGATTTGTATTTAGGTAATTCAGTTTCTGTATATGCATTTCGCTTAGAAAAGAATTTTGTTTGAGTACCTGTATTAAATGTAACATTATTTAACTTTTCTGGTAATTTTTTTGTATGCCTTTTGTTAATTCCGTATTTAATGAGATTTTGACGATATAAATACCATTTTTGCAATGGTTTTAATTTTTTATCATATAAAACTTTTTTCATTTTTTGATCCAATAAATCTAAGTTTTTATCATCTTGAAATAATTTGCTAAATTTTGAAAATATTTCTGGTGACATAACAATCATTCGCTGCATTATGTCTTACTGAGAAGTTTTCCTATTATACCAGATAATATAGTACCAATTAATGTAGGTAAAAATCCTCCATGTTGAATTAACATTTTTCGTTTAGCTTTTATACCTTTTTGTGGACACGCTAAGAGTCTTAATTGTTTTTTATATTTTTTTAGTTTTGTTTTTTGTGATGGTGATATTTTATTGTTCCCGTTTAACACATTAATTGCAATTTCAGCAATAGTTTTTATTATATCATCATCGCAATATTTTAGAATATTTTTACGAAAATTCTTGTTGTTGCATTTTTCTAGTACATGTAACATATGTCGGTTTTTCTTCAACCGTTTCATATTTTAAGCAATTGTTTAAATCTTTGGTAGCACAAAAACAAACGCAATATTCCTCTGAGAATATGTTGGTTCTAATTCGAAACAAATCGCTAATGTCTTGTGTTAAATCTAATACAATATAACCATGTGGGTTTGATGTTGATTCATTATATACCCCCAGGAAGCCTTTTATATTTTCCGGATATAGTTGTCTAGCTAGAGGAAAAATCTGTGATTTATCTCGAGGGTTTTTAAAAAGTACCAAATATTTACAATTTAATGAAATATCTCGTGAGAATTTCCCCTGATGAAAAATGTTTTGCGTTAATAATATAATAGACAAATTACGGTGGTGCGAACCTTTAGTAAAAAGTTCACATACTTGTTTGTTTGCTGAATCTAACATTAAATCATCTAAAACAATTAAAGTAGGTTTATTTTCATTTTCACTAAGCTTTTCCGGAATGCCGGCATAAAAATCTATATCAGGGAAATCTATATTTCTTGGAACCGCAGAAATTTCTGGGTTACACCATTTTATTTTTTCAATTTTGGGATGTATCAATCTAGTAATATTTTTGATCAAGTTGCAAACAAATGTTGTTTTCCCACATCCAGATGGTCCCGCCACCATCATTGTAAATGGATGATTAAAATATATCATTATTGGTTCGCGTTTTAAAAGTCATTGAAAGGTAATTAGATTTGCTCTTCAAATATATAAAAGCAAAAACGTGTATAACTTATTCTCAATTTAAAAGATGGAGGTAAAAGAAGTGGAAGAGTTTTTAAAATCATATTCCTCTGTGTTATTAAATGAGCATAAGCAACGTATTTTTCACATGTATAAATACATTAAAGAATTTTCAATAACAGAAAAATTTACGTCAATATACGGAACTCATTTTGCTCTTTGTCCTTGGGCTTACGACAACTCGTCATCTGGACCGGATACATGTAACTGTTGCTCTATAGAAAATTATAAAATAGAATTGGAAAATCTGATTAAATGGTACAAGTATAATGTCACGAGCACAAATAGTATCGGAAATACATAGACCAGCCAGACGAAACTTTCGTCGAAGAAAATTTAATCAGAAAGGTTTAAACGATACATGGCAAATTGATTTAGTAGAAATGATTCCATATGCAAAGTATAACAAAGGAAATAAATATTTATTAATTGTAATAGACATCTTTTCGAAATATGCTTATGCTGAACCAATTAAAACTAAAAATGCTAATAACGTTTTACTTGGTATGCAAAACATTTTCAAACGTGCTGGAACACTCCCAAAAAATATTCAATCTGATCAAGGTAAAGAATTTTTTAACAAAGAATTTAGAAAACTTATGGAAAGAAAAAAAATTAATCATTATCATACATATTCTGAAATGAAAGCATCCATAGTAGAACGTTTTAACCGTACTTTAAAAAATTCAATGTGGAAGCAGTTTAGTTTTCAGGGTAATTATAAATGGATATCTATTTTACCCTCACTTATTGAGAAATACAACTCAACATATCATCGGACAATTAAACTTCAACCTAAAAAAGTTACAAAAGCAAACGAGAAATATATTTTGAAGAACATTTACATGCAACCGAAATTTTATCAGAAAGCAAAATGTAAAGTTGGAGATTATGTACGCATAAGTAAATACAAAAGAAACTTTGCAAAAGGTTATCAACCAAACTGGTCAACAGAAATATTTACAATTAAAGAAGTAAAACGCACAGATCCAATTACTTACAACTTACTTGATTATACAAAAACACCGATTTCAGGTTCTTTTTACGAGTATGAACTTACTCGCGTCAAAAATCCTGACACTTTTCTTGTTGAAAAAATATTGAAAAGAAAAGGAAATCAGGTTTTTGTTAAATGGTTAGGTTTTGATAAAGATCACAATTCTTGGGTAAATAAAAACGATATTATATGAAACTAATTTGCTTTTTTATTTTTAATTTTTTTTTTTTGCTCATTTATAGCTAGCCATAACTCACTTCAAATTTGCAATGTAAAAATACTAATAGTTGACGTTTATTTATTCGCAAAATACAAAGTAGTTAATATAATAATTCAATTAACATTAACATAAATTCATATCAAACACCTGCATTTTTTCTTTAAAAATTTTGTCTGCAACACAATAAATCTATTTGATTTTATAATGCTTTAATTTGTATCTACAATAACAGAAAATTTAATTTACTTATACAAAGTAGCAAAAAATTTAAGAATAACTGACTTTTTTATTTGCAATATACGAAGTAGTTAATATAATAAATCAATTAACATTAACATAAATTTTTCTCAAACACCTGGATTTTTTCTTTAAAAATTTTTTCTGCAATAAACACAACAATTAATCAATAAATACATTTTTTTAAATTACTTTAAAAATAAGATACAATATCAAGGTCAATATCTGCATTTTATTTATCTCATAAATAACAACTGCATTCTTGTGTTAAAATAACTGATTGACCGTGAAAGCTTTTTATTAAAAAATAAAATAAATTCTTATTATTTACAATAATCTATGTTACTATATACTATCACAACAAGATCATTGCACTTACTTGTATTATTTACAAAAGCTTTTTCCGGAAACTAATCATGCAACCGGTAGAAATACTACACACCTGTTTAGGTCATTGCACTATCTACTTGTTCCACATTATCTAGTTGACCTTCTATATTATTTACAAACACTTTTCCGGAAACTAATTATGCAAACGCCAATCACGACATCTAATTTGCTACCTGTTTTTTTACACTACAACATTCCTTAAAAAAGCTCTCAACAACAAAGTAAACGCCCAAGGTCATTGACCTAATTTGCATAATTATTTTCCCATGCCAAAGCGCTACTATTACTTTGACCTAATTTGCATAATTATTTTCCCATGCCAAAGCGCTACTATTACTACTTCTCCAAAACCAGCAAAGATAGAACCTTTAAATTTTACAATGATGTTCCTTCCCGTTTAATTTATGCCTCTGAAATTCTAGAGGATTTGGTCCATGGGTTTTTATTTTGGAAGCTTCCGAAAAAGGCTCAGAGCAAACGAGTATATCTCCACAACCAACAAAGATAGAATCTTTGAATTTGGTACAATGGTGTTCTGGCATGTTTTCTTTATGTCCCTGAGATGGATTTGATGAATCGGAGTGGCAATTCGGGTACCTGACACACGCCTCCCAAGGACTAACAAGCATATCTTCAAAATTAATAAAGATAGAAACTTGAAATTTTTTACAAGGGTGTCAAACATATCCCAAGAGGTTGCCTCTTTTACGTTCCTGAAATTCGAGTTGAATAAGACAGAAAAGGGAAAAAGTTCAAGCAGCTGGCAAAAAACTTATGGATTTTTAATTTAATTCGAATTATTCAGATGTAGGGTATTAATAAAGCGGTTGCATCGATTTTCTGTTACAATTACTTGTTTTCTTTAAATTTTTTCACAATTTTAGATAATCTTAAAAGACATTTCTTAGAGAATTCAAATAAATTTATCCATTTATCATCTTCGTCTTCTTCAAGCGAATTAAATTGAATTAGTTATGACTCCGGAGAATTGCTAAGAAGTTTAATATGATACTTAATTTCCTTTTTATGCTTCTTTCTGAAAAGAGTTTTAGTTTCCAAATAAAATTTATTAAAGGCAAGAATTGTTCTTGCGAACTCCATTGTGTGGTTAAAACTAAAGAAAACTATTTAAGTAACTATATATTTAGAAATAAAATACTAAAATAATAAGAATTAATTAAATTGTCTGTGGGTAAGAGTGCTAGGGTGTAGATATAATTCTATTAGGTGTTAAGTAAGTATATGAATATATTATTTTTAGATTGGATCCCACTTCTATGATCTTACCCAGAGAAAATTATTTATGTTGAGTATCAGATTTTTTCAGGTATAAAGGGTTAATTTTAAGATTGAAAAAGGTCATAACATAATAAATTTAACAAGTGAAAAGATCATTATGTTTTTGGCAGACAACATTCTATATGGATATAAATATTGTATTTCTGGAAGGAAATGGGCTTCAATCAAAATAATTAATTGGAAAATACTTCATGATTTTTTGGAGATATATTTTACTCAAGAAAGGGGGGAAAAGACATGTATTTTGAAAATTAGAAATGGAGAGATTAACTAACAAATTCGATTTATCTCCTTTGGATTCGAAACATATAAAAATTGAAGTTGATGGTGGTGATATTTCCATTATGGATAAAGTAAGAGATACACCAAATAAAAAAAGTAAATACCTAATCATTTTTATAATGATTGTCCATTTGCTGAAGAAGATTGCTGATTGAGAGATGATTGAGAAGAATATTTCAAATGTATTACCAAAAGATAAGAAAAAAAGTATTTCAGAACACATTGATTCATTGTCCATGAAAACAAATGAATATGAAGAAAATCGAAATGAATTGAAAAAGTTAAAGATACGGATACGAATTGAAGAGAGAATTACATTTATAGCGTCAATAGAGAATGCATATAATGAAAAAAATAATAAATCAAAAATTAGTAATATGTTAACTAATTTTAGAAAATTACTTGAAATTTTAAAAGAGGAATATTTAGTTCACATGGAATCTTATGGAGATTCAAGAACTCACTGTTTACCGCTTTTTATTGATGTGTATTCTATTATAAGTCAAGTAAAATTGATACACAAGAAAGAAATTTCTAGAAAATAAAAAAAGTATAAATATATATTTTTTAATCACTAAAAAAACATTACTTCGTTAACCTTTAAAGAAGATACAACATATACTTATTTTTCATTAATTATGAAAACATTTATATTTTTCTTATTCTGCTTGTTAACTATTCAAACAAATTCAGCTCCAACTTCTAATATTAGATTAGATAAATCAGCTTTTCAGAGCACATACTTTAATATCTTACTTCCAAATAATGAGACTTTTAAGTAAATTTATCAGTTCAATTATTAAAACATATAATTTTCACAGAATCAAATTCTAATGAAATTACAACAATAACAACAATACAACCATTAACTACTTTTCAAGCAAACGATCAATTGTTATCAGATAAAGCTGATTTAGTACCACAATATGTGTTTATAAATGATGCTATTAAAGCTTTTAGAAATGAGTTAGTTTTAAAAGAACAGAATTTTGGTGAAATAATAAATTGTGAATATATATTTTATAGACATTTTGTATTGAATATTGGTGAGAATCAAAAACTCACTGTGAGATGTGAATATGAAAGCATTTTTATTAAAAAGTATCACAAAATTCAGTGTCATGAATATCGAGAAATATTAGCTGAAAGAATTACAGGTAATGGAGAAGTAGAAAAAATTATATTGGTAGATACGGAATATAAAATAGAATTCACCGTAATTGATTTACGAACAATCAAATAGGATCCATCATATCAAATGGAAATTCATTAAAATCATAAAAACATTTTTATAATCAAAATAAAAATAAATAAATAATATAATTAATAAAAAAATTTTTTTTTATTTTATATTAAATCAGTTTTATTAATCCATGAACTGTGAGCGATCCAAGCCATTTTACAAAAACCTTGTTATCTTTAATTTTAAAAACTTTTTCAACTAAGTAAATAGTATTAAATAATAAATATGTTACAGGATTATTAATTTGCACTTTTCTTATCTTAAATATTTCCGTCATTCAATTAGGAGTATAACTTTTCTCAAAAACATGCTTGTACTTGCTTATCCGAACTAAGTCACCAATTTTATATTTGGATGGTGGTGAAATTTTAATGTGATTATATACAGTTTTAAGAATATTTCCAGCATTATTTTTATTGACATCAGAAACTCGTTTCTGAATGGTACGATGTTTACTGTTGTTATATTGTTTAACTAGTTCTTTAATTAGGTAAATTCATTTATAATTTCCATTAAAACTAAATTCTTTCCACATCTTTGCTTTTAAAGTTCTATTAAAACGTTCTGCAACTGAGGCTTTTAATATGCTAAATGTTGAATAATGATTTACATGATATTTATTCATTAAATTTTTGAATATTTTATTAAAAAATTCTTTCCCATCATCTGTTTGTAAATTTTCTGGATGTCTTTTAGAAGTTCGAAAAAAATTTTGCATTGCTTGTGTGACGTTCTCTGAAGTTTTTGTTTTTATATGGATTACCCATGCATACTTACAAAACGTATTAATTACAGTTAATAAAAAATTAAAGCCTTTGTTTTCTTTAGCATATGAGCCCATTTCTACTAAATCAGCTTGCCATAGATCATCAAATCCTTTAAATATAACTCTACGTCGTTTAAAATTTCTCCGTGTAGGTTTATGAAGCTATTCAACAACCTCTCTTTTATTCATTTTTAAATAAAATAAAATGTATATAATTATTATATAACTAATTAGAAAATCTTTGATTGAAAATGATATTTCGATGATTACTATCTAAAATCTTAGAAATAATATCATCGGTATTTTGAATTCTTTGATTAAATCTACAGCTATCCAGTGCTATCATTTCCCAATATTTTTGTCGAGCTAACTTGTATGCTGTATTCCATTTGCATAGTATAGTATTTGAGGCTTTCAAATAAATTTGACTCGCTTTTTTACTTTTTTCTCATCATTATCATAATTTTCTTCCTCATAGCTTTCTTCAGATGAATCTGAAATACCCTCAGAAACAACTGAAATATCATCTTCCTTCCCATTACTCTCATCAGATGAATCTGAAGCATCAAGCCAATCGAATAAATCAACAACTTCATTCTTACTCATCTTGAAAATAACTAATTAGAATATATGTACCTTCTTTCAGTGATTTATAAATAAAATAAAATAAAATAAATAAAACAAACAATAAGTGTTCAATGTATTAAAATTTTTATTCTTTATTTGTATAATAGTTTACAAGTATGTATACTTTTATTATAGCCCATTTTCTATTCTTTTATATTATTCCATAAGTTTGGTAAAGCAGAACATGCATTGTTCTGCTGAATGGCATAGGCAAGTATCTGAAAAACTTATATAAACTTATACTTCTTCGTTTCAATCTGTATAGAATTTTTAAATAACTTTAAAAATTTAAAATGGTCTTTAACTGCTCATAATGTTCTTCCAATAAAATATTTCATATTTATTTAAAAAAATATTTAAAGAATATCCGATTTGATGTATATCCATTTTTGAAGTTGAATGAAAGCTAAACACAATAAATTCCTTGAATTATTAATTAAATCTAATGCTGATGGAGCTTTAGCTTCAGCGTTTTGTAGTCGTGCATTAATAAATCCAATTGGTTTTTAACTTCAAATTCAATAAAATGATTCATTTTTGAAAATTTTTCATTTAACATTCCAGAAAATTTGATCTGGATTTGCTCTAAACTATCTTGCATTTTTTCTTCTAATATTCTTAATTTTTCTTCTGCTAATTTAAGTTCTATAGACATTGCTGTCTCTGTATGATCAAACATTTTTCTTATCTCATTTTGTAATAGTTCTTTGTGAAAGAAAATTTGGTTATTCACAAATGTTTGCGTTGCTGAATCATTTCCGTTAACTGGATCTTGAACATTTGATAAAATTTTGTTATCTAAATATTAATTTCCTTCAAAAGTTAATTTAAAACCTATACCTGGAGCACCTTGAGTATGTACTTTTCTAGAAGAAGAAGCTGTACTACGTCCAAACTTATCAAGTGGCATTTTGATTTTTACTGATTGTTAATGTAAAGTGTTATTGTATTATATTTGCTTCTCTCAATTCTTCAATTAGAGATACAATTTCATTGTGATGATTATTTTACCAGCTGTTTCTGATGCAATTAAAAGCCTTAATCTATCAACTAACTCATTAGGATCATCCCAATAAATATACTGGTTTGATTGATTTATATAATTTAAACGAGTTTCTGGTGTAGAAAATTTATGAAAAAAATTGTTAAAATTTTTTTTCCAACTACCTAAGCCAGTTTTTTTATGTCTAGTGTAATCATGTTCATATAATTTTCTTAACATATTTTTGTATTTAAAACCTGTGTTTCCTTTTATTTGTTCTAAATGATTATAATTTCTTTTATGTGCATTCTTTTTGTTAAGTATTTGGTGATACGTTCTTAAATGACTTTCAGTATAGTTTATAGGTTTTTTTAAAATATTAATTCGTATAGACCATCAGTTGCTTTAAAAGTTTCATTATCAATCAATATATTTTTATTAATTTCATCTATTTCAAATTTAGCATTTCGAAGTTTTCGAACATTTAATTACTCATCAAAATAGGGGCCGTATGACCTATCAAGTTTGGATTTGATAAGAATAGAAAATTGTGAAGTTGGTGATTCATCATTAAACTTATCAGTTATAGATGGTGTTTGAAATTTTATAGTATTTGGTGTTGAAGTTTTAAATTTACTGTAAGAATTGCTATTGTTGCTAGACGTTTTAATTTCCGGCATGAATGATGTCATTGACTTAATGCTGTTATCAGTTCATTTAACTTCCGGTTTGATAAAATTATTTGAAAATTGTTGTTTGACAATATTTGCTAATTCTTTTAATGGTTTTATAATAGGGGTAAATGCTTTTTCTCGATTGTGATCTTCAGATAGCTTCTCAACTTTTAAAGATTGAAATTTTCTTTTTAAACTTTTACGAGTTTTAATTAAATTTTTCATAAGTTGTTCATCCATTTTCCAATCAATCCAATCTAATCCGCTCAATTATCAACTGACCTGTTCTGTTGCTAAATGCTAACTGCTATCTGTTAAATGATCTGTTCAGGTTGTAACTATCAACTGCTGACAGACCTATTCGCTTCTTAAAGTTTGATAACTGTATCAAAATTTTTTCTATAGCGGCCATCATTTAAACTGCTATCTTTATCAATTAATAGAAAACCATAATTATCATTCCAACAGCATACATTCAACCTTTTAAAATCATTATAAGATATATCAGAATTTACATGATCATTATAATATTATGTTTTAAATTCAATTCATCTTGTTTGAATATAATCAAAAAATTAGCATTATCTCTAATTAATTGCTTTGGAATTCTTCTATATGACTGACAAATAAAAGCTATCTACTTCTTGGTGACGCCCCATACAAAAATATGCTATTTTGCTTATCGCAAGCTACATCATCAAAAATAAATATTGAGTTTGGTTGTGAGGCTGATGGTCCAATTACATCAACATTATTTGAAAATTCGTTGTATCCCATTCCTTTGATTGGTTTTATTAATTTTTTTAAATATTTATATTTAGATTGATGTAATGATTTCGAGTAGAAATATGTTTTGAAATTTAAGCTCTTTAGAATCTAAAAGCATACTTATCATAACATTAGTTTTACCACAATTTGAAAGCCCAACTATTAATCGTCTTATACTATCTGGGAAGCATTTGCCATATCTTTTTATTTGTTTTTTTGAATTTTGATCAACATTTTTAACTTTAACTACATTATCTACTTTTATAAATTTAATTTCTTAAAAGATAACTAGTGTTTGAGTGACTTCCTGAAACTAAACAGGATATTATGCCTCTTCAAAATAAATATTCGAACAGTAATAAAAAAACTGTTAATGGAAGAGGTGTTGTTAATTCTATAATTAATAAACTACCATTTGAAGCACATTTACCTGGTTATAATTATTGCGGGCCCGGAAAAAAATTATCAAAACGATTAGTTTGTGGCAACAAAGGAATTAATGGTTTAGATGAAGCTTGTCGAGAGCATGATATAGCATATTCTCAAAATCGTAATCAAAATCAACGTCATATAGCTGATCAAATATTTGCAGAAAAATCTTGGCAAAGGGTTAAAGCTAAAGACTCAAGTCTTGGTGAACGGTTAAATTCATATCTAGTTACAAACGCAATGAAAACTAAAGTTAAACTAGGTATGGGTTTGAAAAATAAAAAAAAAAAAAAACTCAAATAAAAAAACCCCTGAGAAATATTATAAAGGAATCTAAAGTAGCTGTTAAAACTATAAAAATACTAATGAATGATAAAAATGTTATAAAAATTGCTTTGAATGCAGCTCGAAAGTTTTCTAGAGGGCAGAAAAAAATTATTGTTATATCTCAAATAATTCCAGTACCAAAAATTGGTGGAGTTTTACCTTTAATTCCAATACTTGCAGGTCTTTCAGCTATTGGGGCATTATCAGGTGGAGCTGCTGGGATAGCTATATGAAAGTGAACGCTATAATAAAATAATGGAAACTATTGCATTAAAAGGAGAAAAAGGATTACACTTAAAACCATATAAGAAAGGATTGGGTTATTTAAATCCAATAAACCATTAAACAAGCTACTCAAAAGAGCACTTACCAATTATGATTTAGAAGAATTTGGAAGAAAGCACTTAAAGCATTTCCGTGGAGTTTTTATGCGAGATAATTTGCCAACACGCAAACCGTTGAAATATGAATATGGTATAATAAATTTAGATAATTCTATTGGGAATGGAACGCATTGGGTAGCTTATTATAAAAAACCACAAATCATACAATATTTTGACAGCTTTGGAAATTTGCAACCTCCATTAGAAGTAATTTAATATTTGGGAAATAAGCTTGTATATAATTGCAATAAATATCAAGACTTTAATTCATATAATTGCGGTCATTTATGTTTAGAATTTTTATTTTATATTGTTAACAAAAAAAATTATCAGTAAATAAAACATAATACGAATAAAATATAAAACATAACGAAAATAAAACCATTGATTTTATTATTATTATTATTAGTCTAGTTTTATCAAACATAACCTACATTAATAATTTTGTAACATTAATAACTTGAGTTCAAGGTTATTCTATTCATTTTGAATGAAAAAGAAACGAAAAAACTAACTGATAAAGATAATTTGAATTTAGTTGTAAAGAAATTAAAAGAAAAAAAAAATAGAATTAAAATATATTATATAAGTATATGCATTATTTTTTATTATTATGATGATTAACATGGGTTAAGCTCGAAAATCTATAAAAGCAGAAAATGCTTCAGAAATATCTCATTATTATTTTCCTCCTAAAGACCTAAAGAGAAAGGAATATTCGTGCGGTTTTGTAGATTTCCAAACATATAATTCGATACCGAATATACATGACAAAAATAATAAATTTATTATTGATGATAAATCCATCATAAATCCCACAGGTTCATACGAAATTGAAGATATTGAAACATTTCTCAGAAAAAAGTTGAATATTGTTAAAACAGACAATGAGAAGTTAATTGTAAGACCTAATAATAATACATTAAAATGTGAAATTTACGCTGATAAAGAAATTGGTTTTGAAAGGGAAGGTACTATTGGAAGTTTATTAAGTTTTAGCAGAAAAAGATTATTACCAAACAAATATTCATACTTCAGATCTTTTTGTTGATACTAATAAAATAAACATATAAACACATATATAAATGGAAAAGAAGCTCATATTTTACATGAATTCTCTATTAATGTCAGTCCTGGCTATAAAATAATTGAAGTTCCTAAGAATGTAATTTATTTACCTATAACCATTAATCAGATAAGTTCTGTTACTATAAAACTGTTTGATCAGAACGGTAATTTCCTTATAACGACGACTTTGCCAATTTTGGTTGGCGTTCAAAATAATATAACAAACATTAATTCGCTTGTAAGTAATTCTTTGTGCATTGTGCATCAAAATATTAGAAGTCTTCGCAAAAATGTCGATTCTTTAGTGACACATTTGTATTCTTTTTCTAAATATGCTGATTTTATTATTGGCTCAGAAGTACTGATGATTTCTATATTCCTGGATACTATTTTTATTGTTCCTCTAATGAATCCCATGCTGCTGGTGGAGTAGATGCTTTTGTGAAACGTGATTATGACTGTCAGGATTTTTATTACAATTTAGATGCTGTTGATGTAATTAAATTCTGTTGTATTATAGATAATGAAAATTTTTGTTTTGTGGGCGTTTATAGACGACATTCTTACTATGTCATTAGGTTTTTAGAAGAATTTTCCCAATCTCTATGCAAGCTAAATTTAGATAATATTGTTGTTGTTGGTGATTTTCACTTAGATACTTTATTAAATAATAATATAACCAATTCGAATGTTTTAACATTTGCTGAGAATGGGTTAGTATCATTACTTGAAGAACCTACTATATTAAATTTTAATTCATTCTTGAATCATGTTCTTGCTCGTTTCAAAAATTTTGTAATGAACTTAATAAATTTTCAAATAACAGATATACTATGACTAGTTTTATTTTTAAATGTTTTAGAAATGCTAAATTTGTCTCTTTAACAATTTATACCTAAAGAAAATTTAATAGATTTTGAGTAGTATAGGCTATGAAAGTTCTAGATATGGAAAATGTACATCTGGCAACTCTAAAATGGAAAAAGTTATGCATAAAAAGTGAAGTTTAGGGTATACGGCAACCTTAATTATGATTTAAATGAAATGAAAAAAAAAATGGTGTTAATAGCATAGAAAATTAAAATGACGTCAGGAATTTCATAATTGGTATTATCAATGAATAGTTTAATTAAAAAAGAAGACAAACAAATTTTTTTTATTTATTTTTTTTAGAAAATGTTAGAACAGAATAAAGTTTTTTATTACATAGATAACATGAAAACTTTTCGATGTTTTGAGAATCATTTCTAAATGTTTCAGAAAAGCAATTTGTAGTCAAATGTTTTTTATATAAATATATTGCTCAACACATTTTTTACACATTCTACGTGACTATTGTGATTTGTACCAAGAATCCAATATTTGTAAATTATCTTTTCATTATAAAATATCTCTTGTGCTCTTCTTTTCAACTTGTTTGTCCTATCTATTGATGATTGTTTAAAAAATCTATATTATACATGGAGCTTTTCATGACTGTTTTCTTGTGAAAAAAATTTATTACACTAAAACAAAAATTTTTCATACATGCGTACTTCTACAAATTTCTTAGAAAATTAGAATATTGTAGAAGATTAAAAAGTTGTTTTGCGGTTTCTTGAATTTGAAATTATGATGATAAGAAAATATGAATAATTAGGTTTGAAAATAATAGAATAAATAGAAAGTTCTTATTAGTTATACTTAATAATGTACAATATTTAAAACATTAAGCAAATGTTTTAAATTGCAAAATAAAAATCTGTAATGACGGCAGGAGGATTCCTTTAAAATTATATAAAAAGATAATAATTAATGTTTTAGTATTTCTTAGATATTTCAATTTTTATACCCTATCCCTAAAGTATAGGGTATATTAACTTTAGTATGGAGTTTGTAACCTCCAAAAGGAAGCGAGTTAGATATCGACATGCATATATATTCTGAATCAGGACACCTCCTGAGTCGATTTAACAATGTCCGTCCGTCCGTCAGTTCGCACAATAACTAAAGAACTAGTAAAGCTATCTTGATGAAATTTATATAGTAGGTTACTAATTACGGAAGGAAGGCTAAGTTCGAATCTGGACAAAATGGTCCATGGGTTTGGATTCTGGAAGCTACCGAATGATTCCGGAGCAAACGAGATTATCTCCAAAACCAGCAAAGATAGAACCTTTAAATTTTTTACAATGATGTTCCTTCCCGTTTAATTTATGCCTCTGACATTCAAGAGGATTTGGTCCATGGGTTTTTATTTTGGAAGCTTCCGAACGAGCCTTAGAGCAAACGAGTATATCTCCACAACCAACAAAGATAGAATCTTTGAATTTGGTACAGTGGTGTTATTTCGTGTTTTAATTATGTTGCTGAAATTTGGGAGGATTTGGTTCAGGGGTTCGGATCTTGGAAGCTTCCGAACGAGCCCCAGAGCAACAGAATATATCTCCACAACCAAAAAAGATATAACCTTTATTTTTAGTACAAGGGTGTTCCGTTATTTTTCCTTTTCTGTAAAATTGGAAATTGACATTTAAAAGAATTTGAACCATGGCTTCGTACTTTGGAAACTTTAGGACGAGCACAAGAGCAAACGAGTATATCTCCAAAACCAACAAAAGTAGAACCTTTAAATTTAGTACAATGGTGTTCTGGCATGTTTTCTTTATGTCCCTGAGATGGATTTGATGAATCGGAGTGGCAATTCGGGTACCTGACACACGCCTCCCAAGGACTAACAAGCATATCTTCAAAATTAATAAAGATAGAAACTTGAAATTTTTTACAAGGGTGTCAAACATATCCCAAGAGGTTGCCTCTTTTACGTTCCTGAAATTCGAGTTGAATAAGACAGAAAAGGGAAAAAGTTCAAGCAGCTGGCAAAAAACTTATGGATTTTTAATTTAATTCGAATTATTCAGATGTAGGGTATTAATAAAGCGGTTGCATCGATTTTCTGTTACAATTACTTGTTTTCTTTAAATTTTTTCACAATTTTAGATAATCTTAAAAGACATTTCTTAGAGAATTCAAATGAATTGAGACCAAATAAATTTATCCATTTATCATCTTCGTCTTCTTCAAGCGATTTAAATTGAATTAGTTATGACTCCGCAGAATTGCTAAGAAACTTAATATGATACTTAATTTCCTTTTTATGCTTCTTTCTGAAAAGAGTTTTAGTTTCCAAATAAAATTTATTAAAGGCAAGAATTGTTCTTGCGAACTCCATTGTGTGGTTAAAACTAAAGAAAACTATTTAAGTAACTATATATTTAGAAATAAAATACTAAAATAATAAGAATTAATTAAATTTTCTGTGGGTAAGAGTGCTAGGGTGTAGATATAATTCTATTAGGTGTTAAGTAAGTATATGAATATATTATTTTTAGATTGGATCCCACTTCTATGATCTTACCCAGAGAAAATTATTTATATTGAGTATCAGATTTTTTCAGGTATAAAGGGTTAATTTTAAGATTGAAAAAGGTCATAACATAATAAATTTAACAAGTGAAAAGATCATTATGTTTTGGGCAGACAACATTCTATATGGATATAAATATTGTATTTGTGGAAGGAAATGGGCTTCAATCAAAATAATTAATTGGAAAATACTTCATGATTTTTTGGAGATATATTTTACTCAAGAAAGGGGGGAAAAGACATGTATTTTGAAAATTAGAAATGGAGAGTCATTAACTAACAAATTCGATTTATCTCCTTTGGATTCGAAACATATAAAAATTGAAGTTTATGGTGGTGATATTTCCATTATGGATAAAGTAAGAGATACACCAAATAAAAAAAAGTAAATACCTAATCATTTTTATAATGATTGTCCATTTGCTGAAGAAGATTGCTGATTGAGAGATGATTGAGAAGAATATTTCAAATGTATTACCAAGAGATAAGAAAAAAAGTATTTCAGAACATATTGATTCATTGTCCATGAAAACAAATGAATATGAAGAAAATCGAAATGAATTGAAAAAGTTAAAGATACGGATACGAATTGAAGAGAGAATTACATTTATAGCGTCAATAGAGAATGCATATAATGAAAAAAATAATAAATCAAAAATTAGTAATATGTTAACTAATTTTAGAAAATTACTTGAAATTTTAAAAGAGGAATATTTAGTTCACATGGAATCTTATGGAGATTCAAGAACTCACTGTTTACCGCTTTTTATTGATGTGTATTCTATTATAAGTCAAGTAAAATTGATACACAAGAAAGAAATTGCTAGAAAATAAAAAAAGTATAAATATATATTTTTTAATCACTAAAAAAACATTACTTCGTTAACCTTTAAAGAAGATACAACATATACTTATTTTTCATTAATTATGAAAACATTTATATTTTTCTTATTCTGCTTGTTAACTATTCAAACAAATTCAGCTCCAACTTCTAATATTAGATTAGATAAATCAGCTTTTCAGAGCACATACTTTAATATCTTACTTCCAAATAATGAGACTTTTAAGTAAATTTATCAGTTCAGTTAATAAAACATATAATTTTCACAGAATCAAATTCTAATGAAATTACAACAATAACAACAATACAACCATTAACTACTTTTCAAGCAAACGATCAATTGTTATCAGATAAAGCTGATTTAGTACCACAATATGTGTTTATAAATGATGCTATTAAAGCTTTTAGAAATGAGTTAGTTTTAAAAGAACAGAATTTTGGTGGAATAATAAATTGTGAATATATATTTTATAGACATTTTGTATTGAATATTGGTGAGAATCAAAAACTCACTGTGAGATGTGAATATGAAAGCATTTTTATTAAAAAGTATCACAAAATTCAGTGTCATGAATATCGAGAAATATTAGCTGAAAGAATTACAGGTAATGGAGAAGTAGAAAAAAATATATTGGTAGATACGGAATATAAAATAGAATTCACCGTAATTGATTTACGAACAATCAAATAGGATCCATCATATCAAATGGAAATTCATTAAAATCATAAAAACATTTTTATAATCAAAATAAAAATAAATAAATAATATAATTAATAAAAAATTTTTTTTTTATTTTATATTAAATCAGTTTTATTAATCCATGAACTGTGAGCGATCCAAGCCATTTTACAAAAACCTTGTTATCTTTAATTTTAAAAACTTTTTCAACTAAGTAAATAGTATTAAATAATAAATATGTTACAGGATTATTAATTTGCACTTTTCTTATCTTAAATATTTCCGTCATTCAATTAGGAGTATAACTTTTCTCAAAAACATGCTTGTACTTGCTTATCCGAACTAAGTCACCAATTTTATATTTGGATGGTGGTGAAATTTTAATGTGATTATATACAGTTTTAAGAATATTTCCAGCATTATTTTTATTGACATCAGAAACTCGTTTCCGAATGGTACGATGTTTACTGTTGTTATATTGTTTAACTAGTTCTTTAATTAGGTAAATTCATTTATAATTTCCATTAAAACTAAATTCTTTCCACATCTTTGCTTTTAAAGTTCTATTAAAACGTTCTGCAACTGAGGCTTTTAATATGCTAAATGTTGAATAATGATTTACATGATATTTATTCATTAAATTTTTGAATATTTTATTAAAAAATTCTTTCCCATCATCTGTTTGTAAATTTTCTGGATGTCTTTTAGAAGTTCGAAAAAAATTTTGCATTGCTTGTGTGACGTTCTCTGAAGTTTTTGTTTTTATATGGATTACCCATGCATACTTACAAAACGTATCAATTACAGTTAATAAAAAATGAAAGCCTTTGTTTTCTTTAGCATATGAGCCCATTTCTACTAAATCAGCTTGCCATAGATCATCAAATCCTTTAAATATAACTCTACGTCGTTTAAAATTTCTCCGTGTAGGTTTATGCAGCTCTTCAACAACCTCTCTTTTATTCATTTTTAAATAAAATAAATGTATATAATTATTATATAACTAATTAGAAAATCTTTGATTGAAAATGATATTTCGACGATTACTATCTAGAATCTTAGAAATAATATCATCGGTATTTTGAATTCTTTGATTAAATCTACAGCTATCCAGTGCTATCATTTCCCAATATTTTTGTCGAGCTAACTTGTATGCTGTATTCCATTTGTATAGTATAATATTTGAGGCTTTCAAATAAATTTGACTCTCTTTTTTACTTTTTTCTCATCATTATCATAATTTTCTTCCTCGTGGCTTTCTTCAGATGAATCTGAAATACCCTCAGAAACAACTGAAATATCATCTTCCTTCCCATTACTCTCATCAGATGAATCTGAAGCATCAAGCCAATCGAATAAATCAACAACTTCATTCTTACTCATCTTGAAAATAACTAATTAGAATATATGTACCTTCTTTCAGTGATTTATAAATAAAACAAACAATAAGTGTTCAATGTATTAAAATTTTTATTCTTTATTTGTATAATAGTTTACAAGTATGTATACTTTTATTATAACCCATTTTCTATTCTTTTATATTATTCCATTAGTTTGGTAAAGCAGAACATTCATTGTTCTGCTGAATGGCATAGGCAAGTATCTGAAAAACTTTCTATATTTTCTGATGTATAGGGGCATATATCCCAATGATATCTATACTTCTTCGTTTCAATCTGTATAGAATTTTCAAATAACTTTAAAAATTTAAAATGGTCTTTAACTGCTCATAATGTTCTTCCAATAAAATATTTCATATTTATTTAAAAAAATATTTAAGGAATATCCGATTTGATGTATATCCATTTTTGAAGTTGAATGAAAACTAAACACAATAAATTCCTTAAATTATTAATTAAATCTAATGCTGATGGAGCTTTAGCTTCAGCGTTTTGTAGTCGTGCATTAATAAATCCAATTGGTTTTTAACTTCAAATTCAATAAAATGATTCATTTTTGAAAATTTTTCATTTAACATTCCAGAAAATTTGATCTGGATTTGCTCTAAACTATCTTGCATTTTTTCTTCTAATATTCTTAATTTTTCTTCTGCTAATTTAAGTTCTATAGACATTGCTGTCTCTGTATGATCAAACATTTTTCTTATCTCGTTTTGTAATAGTTCTTAGTTAAAGAAAATTTGGTTATTCACAAATGTTTGCGTTGCTGAATCATTTCCGTTAACTGGATCTTGAACATTTGATAAAATTTTGTTATCTAAATATTAATTTCCTTCAAAAGTTAATTTAAAACCTATACCTGGAGCACCTTGAGTATGTACTTTTCTAGAAGAAGAAGCTGTACTACGTCCAAACTTATCAAGTGGCATTTTGATTTTTACTGATTGTTAATGTAAAGTGTTATTGTATTATATTTGCTTCTCTCAATTCTTCAATTAGAGATACAATTTCATTGTGATGATTATTGTTACCAGCTGTTTCTGATGCAATTAAAAGCCTTAATCTATCAACTAACTCATTAGGATCATCCCAATAAATATACTGGTTTGATTGATTTATATAATTTAAACGAGTTTCTGGTGTAGAAAATTTATGAAAAAAATTGTTAAAATTTTTTTTCCAACTACCTAAGCCAGTTTTTTTATGTCTAGTGTAATCATGTTCATATAATTTTCTTAACATATTTTTGTATTTAAAACCTGTGTTTCCTTTTATTTGTTTTAAATGATTATAATTTCTTTTATGTGCATTCGTTTTGTTAAGTATTTGGTGATACGTTCATAAATGACTTTCAGTATAGTTTATAGGTTTTTTTAAAATATTAATTCGTATAGACCATCAGTTGCTTTAAAAGTTTCATTATCAATCAATATATTTTTATTAATTTCATCTATTTCAAATTTAGCATTTCGAAGTTTTCGAACATTTAATGACTCATCAAAATAGGGGCCGTATGACCTATCAAGTTTGGATTTGATAAGAATGGAAAATTGTGAAGTTGGTGATTCATCATTAAACTTATCAGTTATAGATGGTGTTTGAAATTTTATAGTATTCAGTGTTGAAGTTTTAAATTTACTGTAAGAATTGCTATTGTTGCTAGACGTTTTAATTTCCGGCATGAATGATGTCATTGACTTAATGCTGTTATCAGTTCATTTAACTTCCGGTTTGATAAAATTATTTGAAAATTGTTGTTTGACAATATTTGCTAATTCTTTTAATGGTTTTATAATAGGGGTAAATGCTTTTTCTCGATTGTAATCTTCAGATAGCTTCTCAACTTTTAAAGATTGAAATTTTCTTTTTAAACTTTTACGAGTTTTAATTAAATTTTTCATAAGTTGTTCATCCATTTTCCAATCAATCCAATCTAATCCGCTCAATTATCAACTGACCTGTTCTGTTGCTAAATGCTAACTGCTATCTGTTAAATGATCTGTTCAGGTTGTAACTATCAACTGCTGACAGACCTATTCGCTTCTTAAAGTTTGATAACTGTATCAAAATTTTTTCTATAGTGGCCATCATTTAAACTGCTATCTTTATCAATTAATAGAAAACCATAATTATAATTCCAACAGCATGCATTCAACCTTTTAAAATCATTATAAGATATATCAGAATTTACATGATCATTATAATATTATGTTTTAAATTCAATTCATCTTGTTTGAATATAATCAAAAAATTAGCATTATCTCTAATTAATTGCTTTGGAATTCTTCTATATGACTGACAAATAAAAGCTATCTACTTCTTGGTGACGCCCCATACAAAAATATGCTATTTTGCTTATCGCAAGCTACATCATCAAAAATAAATATTGAGTTTGGTTGTGAGGCTGATGGTCCAATTACATCAACATTATTTGAAAATTCCTTGTATCCCATTCCTTTGATTGGTTTTATTAATTTTTTTAAATATTTATATTTAGATTGATGTAATGATTTCGAGTAGAAATATGTTTTGAAATTTAAGCTCTTTAGAATCTAAAAGCATACTTATCATAACATTAGTTTTACCACAATTTGAAAGCCCAACTATTAATCGTCTTATATACTATCTGGGAAGCATTTGCCATATCTTTTAATTTGTTTTTTTGAATTTTGATCAACATTTTTAACTTTAACTACATTATCTACTTTTATAAATTTAATTTCTTAAAAGATAACTAGTGTTTGAGTGACTTCCTGAAACTAAACAGGATATTATGCCTCTTCAAAATAAATATTGGAACAGTAATAAAAAACTGTTAATGGAAGAGGTGTTGTTAATTCTATAATTAATAAACTACCATTTGAAGCACATTTACCTGGTTATAATTATTGCGGGCCCGGAAGAAAATTATCAAAACGATTAGTTTGTGGCGACAAAGGAATTAATGGTTTAGATGAAGCTTGTCGAGAGCATGATATAGCATATTCTCAAAATCGTAATCAAAATCAACGTCATATAGCTGATCAAATATTTGCAGAAAAATCTTGGCAAAGGGTTAAAGCTAAAGACTCAAGTCTTGGTGAACGGTTAAATTCATATCTAGTTACAAACGCAATGAAAACTAAAGTTAAACTAGGTATAGGTTTAAAAAAGAAAAAAAAAAAAAACTCAAAGAAAAAAACCCCTGAGAAATATTATAAAGGAATCTAAAGTAGCTGTTAAAACTATAAAAAAACTAATGAATGATAAAAACGTTATAAAAATTGTTTTGAATGCAGCTCGAAAGCTTTCTAGAGGGCAGAAAAAAATTATTGTTATATCTCAAATAATTCCAGTACCAAAAATTGGTGGAGTTTTACCTTTAATTCCAATACTTGCAGGTCTTTCAGCTATTGGGGCATTATCAGGTGGAGCTGCTGGGACAGCTATATGAAAGTGAACGCTATAATAAAATAATGGAAACTATTGCATTAAAAGGAGAAAAAGGATTACACTTAAAAGCATATAAGAAAGGATTGGGTTATTTAAATCCAATAAACCATTAAACAAGCTACTCAAAAGAGCACTTAAAGCATTTCCGTGGAGTTTTTATGCGAGATAATTTGCCAACACGCAAACC
Organism: Poecilobothrus nobilitatus; assembly: GCA_947095535.1. Classification (NCBI taxonomy): domain Eukaryota; kingdom Metazoa; phylum Arthropoda; class Insecta; order Diptera; family Dolichopodidae; genus Poecilobothrus; species Poecilobothrus nobilitatus. The sequence goes on along the minus strand of OX352772.1, from coordinate 171,246,076 downwards.
GTTGAAATATGAATATGGTATAATAAATTTAGATAATTCTATTGGGAATGGAACGCATTGGGTAGCTTATTATAAAAAACCACAAATCATACAATATTTTGACAGCTTTGGAAATTTGCAACCTCCATTAGAAGTAATTTAATATTTGGGAAATAAGCTTGTATATAATTGCAATAAATATCAAGACTTTAATTCATATAATTGCGGTCATTTATGTTTAGAATTTTTATTTTATATTGTTAACAAAAAAAATTATCAGTAAATAAAACATAATACGAATAAAATATAAAACATAACGAAAATAAAACCATTGATTTTATTATTATTATTATTAGTCTAGTTTTATCAAACATAACCTACATTAATAATTTTGTAACATTAATAACTTGAGTTCAAGGTTATTCTATTCATTTTGAATGAAAAAGAAACGAAAAAACTAACTGATAAAGATAATTTGAATTTAGTTGTAAAGAAATTAAAAGAAAAAAAAGTAGAATTAAAATATATTATATAAGTATATGCATTATTTTTTATTATGATGATGATTAACATGGGTTAAGCTCGAAAATCTATAAAAGCAGAAAATGCTTCAGAAATATCTCATTATTATTTTCCTCCTATAGACCTAAGGAGAAAGGAATATTCGTGCGGTTTAGTAGATTTCCAAACATATAATTCGATACCGAATATAGATGACAAAAATAATAAATTTATTATTGATGATAAATCCATCATAAATCCCACAGGTTCTTATGAAATTGAAGATATCGAAACATTTCTCAGAAAAAAGTTGAATATTGTTAAAACAGACAATGAGAAGTTAATTGTAAGACCTAATAATAATACATTAAAATGTGAAATTTACGCTGATAAAGAAATTGGTTTTGAAAGGGAAAGTACTATTGGAAGTTTATTAAGTTTTAGCAGAAAAAGATTATTACCAAACAAATATTCATACTTCAGATCTTTTTGTTGATACTAATAAAATAAACATATAAACACATATATAAATGGAAAAGAAGCTCATATTTTACATGAATTCTCTATTAATGTCAGTCCTGGCTATAAAATAATTTAAGTTCCTAAGAATGTAATTTATTTATCTATAACCATTAATCAGATAAGTTCTGTTACTATAAAACTGTTTGATCAGAACGGTAATTTAATTAAATTTCGTGGAGAAACAATAACAATTAGATTGCATTTAAAGCCTCAAAATGATAGTATTTAACCAAAATCATCAATCCAATATAAATGCACAGAATAAAATACATCAGTCTAATTAATTAAAGTCAGTGAAAGTACTAACAACAAATCGAGATTTAAAATATACAAAACATTTATCATCTGAAAATAAAGAATTTCTAAAATCTCTTGGATGCCTAAAATAAATTAAAATGGATCTTTTTCATGACCTCATTTTTGATGAAAGTGTAACAATGGCATTCATATTCACCATACTTAAACTCATTTGGATTAAGTGATATTATACGAATAGTAATACAAAATCAAAACTTAAATATATTATCCTCAACGAGTTTAATCTGTGTTGAAGGTTATATAACAAAACATGATGGAACAACTATTGCTAATACTAAACTAGTTAATAATGCTATAACATTTTTATTTGATCAAATTAGTTATGAACTTAATGGTAAAGAAATTGATCATAATCGCTATTTTGAAATAACTTCAACATTAAAAAACTATATTTCGCTCAACAAAAATGAAAGTGCAGCTTTATACAATGGAAGTTGGTCATCTACCGCATCAATTAAGCTAAACAATTTATATTTTAATTTTTGTATACATTTACAAAGATTATTAGGATTTGCAGAAGACTACAAAAATATTATTCCAAATGCAAAACATGAATTAATTATATATCGTTCTCGATCTAATGATAATTCAATGATATGCGTTGCTAATACTGAAAAACCAAAAACTGTTATTACAAAACTATATTGGAATGTTCAACATATTAATTTAGCTGACAATCTCAAATTAAATTTATTCAAAAATATTGAAAAAGGGTCTGTTATGAAAATTCCTTTTAGAAATTGGGAGTTACACGAATATCCAACATTACCAACAGGAACTACTTATGGAATATGAAAACAACCTCACAACTAGAAAAACCTAGTTTTATTATTTTTGTTCGACAAACCGATAAACAACATAAACTGAATAAGAATCCATCAAAATTTGATAATACAGTAATATAAAAGTATATCCTTATGAAGATATGAATTTAGATTTTGATAAAAATCGCTTCACCTTAGCATATGAAAATTATTTTAATTTTAGAAATTTTTATTATAATTTCAGTGGCAGAACCTTTACACTGTACGGAATCACCACCTTCAGATTCTTGCTGTGTTTTTGAAATTCCATCATTTATCGGTGGAATATTTTTTATGATTGGACTACACTGTATAAGTTTTTTAATTTACAAACTCTATAAATATATTAAATTCTTTTGAAATTTAAATTAAAATGGAATATGTGATAATTGATATACAAGGTTTTCGAATAGTAAAAATAAATTTATTTTAAAAGAAATTGCTATTCTTTCATCAAATAATGAAATTCAACATTTTATAATAAGATCACCTTATGTCTATCATTATTTAGATACAAAATACACAAATAAATGGCTCACTAAAAATGATCATGTCTGACGGCAAAACACATTTTTGTGATGTTATCAATTTTTAAAAAATGTTTATATCCAATCAAACAAAAATTTTTGTTAAAGGAGAAGAAAAACAATCTTGGATTATTAATATATTGCAAAATAATTATAATGTTTTTGATTTGAATAATCATGATTCTACATGCTTGAAAATATTGAAGAATCAACAAATTCATTATTCTAAAAGATATTCTTGCTTTTTGTGCTTTAAAAATGTTTACTTGTTAAAATTGCTGATTTAGCTAATTCAAAAATATTTAAGAAGATAAATGATCAGAAACATATTCATTTTACTATTCACAGTCAATCGTTAATCAATTCAAAAAAGTAAATAATATGGATAAAATAAAAAAGATCTTCAATAAAAATCTATGTTCACAAGATTATCAAAAATTAGTGAACACTTCATCGGAGTCTACAAAGAAATGGAAGGCAGAATCTGATCTGAATACCATAAAAAAAATTTCAGTGAGCAGTACAAAAAACAATCTAAATAACTAATTAAATATTTATATCAATGTATTTGTTTGATTATAACATTTCTGAAAATTTTAAAATAAAAATTTAAATTGAAATAAGAAAATAATTTTTTTTTACCTTGTTATACCCTACACTTAAAGTATAGGGTATATTAACTTTGGTTGGTGTTTGTAATCACCAAAAGGAAGCGAGTTAGATATGGATTGTATATAATATTCTGAATCAGGATCAACTCCAGAGTCGATTTAGCGATGTTCCTCCGTCCGTTCGTACGATAACTCAAAAACTAGTGAAGCTATCTTGATGAAATATACATAGGAGGTTACTAATTACAAAAGGAAGGCTAAGTTCGAATCTGGATAAAATCGGTCCATGGGTTCGAGCACCTCCCATACAACTCTCTAAAAAAATAGAAACTTCAAATTTGATACGAGGGTGCTGTTTCCTGAATCCCTGATTTGCCTAAAACTTGCGATGAATTGGAGGAGTTGTTCGGGTACCTCCCACACAACTCCCAAAACCGAACAAGCATATCTTTGAAATTAATAAAGATAGAAACTTCAAATTTGATACCAGGGTGCTGTTTCCTGAATCCCTGATTTGCCTAAAACTTGAGATGAATTGGAGTGGTTGTTCGGGTACCTCCCATACATCTCTAAAAACCGAGCAAGCATATCTTCGAAATTAATAAAGATAAAAACTGCAAATTTGATACGAGGGTGTTGTTTCCTGAATCCCTGATTTGCCTAAAATTTCAGATGAATTGGAATGGTTGTTCGGGTATCTCCCACACAGCTCCCAAGGCCGAAAAAGCATATCTTCGAAATTAATAAATATAAAAACTTGAAATTCGAAATAAGAGTGTTTTACCCTGTTCTAATTGTAATGATGACTCTAAAATTTGAGATGAATTGGGGTGGTGGTCCGCTTGCCTTTACACAGTTCCCAAGACCAGGATATCTTCGAATTTAATAAAGACCTGAACCTGAAATTTTGTACAAAGGTTGTAAAAGCATTTATTTTTTTAGCTTATATTAAATACCTAACTAAAATTAGTTATGGATTTTTAATTTAATTTGAATTTTTTAGGTGTAGAGTATAAATAATTCGGTTGCATACTGTTACATTTACTTGTTTTTTTATTCAAAATAGTGACATATTAAACAGAAGTTTTTTTTATTGCTCAGATTGTAGAAGATAATGTTCCCACGGCAAAGTATTTGTTGAATCGGGTAAAATTTTTCGTTTATCATCACTTGCTGAAAGAGCAACTTTTTTTTGTCTTAAAGAATACACGTTATGCTTGTCGGAAATGATATTATTTTAATAGCAATTTTTTACAGTATTTGATGTTAAGCATTCTATGTAGTCTTCGAAAGTTATACTTTTTTTTTACTACGGAAGTTTTAATTCCCTTAGCTTTTTTACATGTACTTATTTACTCCATTTACCTTAATTGTATACAATTTTGCTCTTAGACTAATAAATTCTGTCATTATTTTACCATTGTTCTCATCTTTCATTAATCCAGAAACTTTTTTGTTCACTAAAGGTATATTGTAAATATTTTCAGGTTCAAAATCACTAGTATCAAATTTATGAATATTAGATTTCATGATTTCATAAATATCATTAAATTTTGTTTCGTATATAAGCGAATCTGTATCTGTATACAGTAACTTACACGTTAAACCAAACGTTTTTAGCATAAATTCAAAATGGAATTTTTTTCTAACATTTTCCATAAATTTACCAAATATGGCATTGATTATTAATTTACATAAATCTTTTTCAAAATTATTTTTTGCTAAAGTTCGTAATCTAGTATTAAGATCAAAATATGGCTTTAACCATTGTGATTGTTTAAACTTTAATATATTATGAATTCTTTTTAATTTTAGACCATAATTTAAGAGTTGTTTTAGATTTTTATAGTATATAATATACTTTTCCTTGTTATATAAGTCGCTAAAAGTTTTTCACTTTTACCTCCAGATGGTATTATATGTTCGGAACAAAATGGCAAGTCCTTGTGAATATCATGTATGTTTTGAATTCTTTTTAATTTCAGACCATAATTTAAGAGTTGTTTTAGATTTTTGTAGTATATAATATACTTTTCCTTGTTATATAAGGTCGCTAAGAGCTTTTCACTTTTACCTCCAGGTGGTATTATATGTTCGGAGCAAAATAGCAAGTCCTTGTGAATATCATGTAATTCTAAAGGATATACTAAATCAACTTCTAGTATATATCGCACAGACGAGTTATCCGAAACATTTTCAATACTGAATATAAAAATTTCTTCGGCACTAACCCATTCAAAATTGCTTAAAGGCAGATCTTGTGACATAGACCATCCATATAAATTATTGACATCGTAGTACATTAAAAAGGAATTTTCATCTTCAATATAATTACTCATATATTTATTGTTAGCTTTATATGGCGATTCGGGCATTGGCTTAAACCACCGCGGATTCCTCTTTCTGCAAATAAAATCATATCAATATATTCTAATAATTCTATTGTAACTTTAGTAAACAGCAGCATGCAATCCCGGTGTAGGGTAATAGTGAGCTGGATCTAATTTATAAATATTCATAGAATTTTTCCTAAAAGCTTCAAAAACATCTACAAGTAAGAGAACATCTGTCTTTAAATAAATATCTGAGTACTCGCCTAATGTTTTTACAGAAAATATATTCCAAATGTTTTGCGCATGTTTATAATCTTCATCTGATATGTTAGAGTCATTAAATGTATTATAAAAATCTTCTTTTCTTGGAAGAGTTCTCAATTTGTTAATAGAATCTTTAAAGCTGTAAGGTAAAACTCCTTTTTTTTATTATTAATTGAAATTCATTATCATTTAAGTCCTTCCATTCCTGTTTAGATATATATTTTTGATCATTTGGTAAATTAAAAGCTAATTTTTCTAATGATGCTAGTAAAAACCAAATGAGTCAATCAATTTAAATTTTATACATGTGTTATTCATATGTTTTATAAAAGATATATATTTTTCCATACTAGTGGGAATCAATGCTAATTTACCTTCAAATTCGAGAGCAATATCTTTTATTATTAAATGTGAATCATATCCAGAAAGATTGTGAAATACAACTGGTACTTCTATAATGTGACTGTATTCAAGGTTACAAGAAACGTGAGCAGCACCTCTACATTTTCCTGATAAATGACAGTGATCGTTCAATCGAATCTGACCATCTTCAAATTTTTTCTCACATATATAACAGAAATTAGAGTTTTTAAAAGAATTAATATCATTATTGTTAAATTTTATAATCAGGGGGCTACCATAAATTGAAATTATTTCGGTAGCAACTGCTTCTAATTCTCGTGAAAACCATTTTGAACTGTCATTACCTCTGCAGGATTTATAATATGATTTTTATCATCGTAAGAACATTTAAAATAATATCCAATGCTACATACTTTATGATGTTCATATAATAAACAGAATCAATTGCTTTTTGTTGCGATATTTTTTTGAGCATTGCCTCTAAATCTGCATATATAACGAAAGGAACTTTCTGTTTTCTCTTTAAATTTAAAAAAAAAATAGTTTTTTCCTTTGTCAGTAAAATGCAACAATAATTTTGGTTTTGACAAGTTTCGTCATGCCTAAGTAGATTTTCCTGAGAATAAAAAAATGTAGGCAGCGATCAAATATGAATTTTTTCCCATTATATTTAGATAATTTTGAAGATATAAGTCGAGATAAAGTTTTAATCCAACAAAAATGAAATTTTGATAACTGCTCGTAATAATTTTCATAATTAGCGTCACCATCATCATCATTGTCTCTATGATCGAAATCATTTTTAGCACATTTCCAAAAAAATTTTGAAAAAATGTGCTTATTAGTTTCACTCTGTCCGTCCGTCCGTCCGTCCGTCCGTCTGTTTACAAAACTTCTACACCGTTAAAGATAGAGAAAAAAAATTTTAACCATAGGTAGGTCTCATAAAAAAAATAATTTTGTGGAACAACTTTTTCATGTAGCCCCCCTCATTACGGAGCTACACCCCCACAAACTTTGAAAAAGCCCTATTTTTAAATGCATATATCTTATGTTCTGCTTAAGATTTTTTCAATCTGAAAACGTCATTCGACAGGTATTTCTTTTATCTTTGTAAATTAATATCAAAATTATACAATTTTTTTAAATTTAGTATTTAAATTTACCGTTATGTGAAAACCAAATTTTGCATGATTTTTCTACTTTCATAACTCCGGCACTCCGGCCGGACGGCACAGTTTGCTCAGAAAATTTTTTCGGACCACCCCCTGTTTATGAGCTATTAGGGCTTAAAAATTGAAAATTTGCTATTTTTAAACACCTGTAACTTAGGAACCTGCACACATTTTACTTCTGCAAGATGTAAAAATTAAAGCTACAGTAATATATTTTTACGTGTGTGAAAGGTTTATTTTAGTTGTAAAGGGTTCCAAAGCTGCAGCTCTTCAAAATTGTAAAAAAGCCCCATTTTCAGATGTATATATCTCGGGCTTTGCGTAATAGTTTTGCAATCTAAAACCGGTAGAAGATCGAAAATTTTATTATCTATATAAAACAATATCAAAATTATGTAATATTTTGTAATTTACGATTTAAATTTACCGTTATGTGAAAACCACATTTTGCATGAAATTTCTTTTTTCATAACTCCGGCACCCCTTTAGATAGGAACCTGAAATTTTGAGACAAGAAAGAACTTTTAGAATTAGTATAAGTTTCCTCAGAAAAGTTTTTGGTAACGCCCCCTCTTTAAGAGTTATTACGCCTCAAAAATTGAAAATTTGCTATTTTTAGACACCTGTAACTTAGGCACCTGTAAAAATTTTTTTTCGGAAAGACATAAAAATTAAAGCTTTGATAATATATTTTTACGTGTGTTAACAGCTTTTCTTAGTTATATAGGATTCCGGACTTACGGCCCCTCAAAATCTCAAAAATGTCCTATTTTCACGTTTTTTCTTATTACATGAAATTTTTGTGCAAGTCACAATTCTAAACAGTTTGTATTGAGTTTCGAAAATGTGCGCTTTTAAAAACCGTTGGTTTACATTCTACCTTGTTTTCTATTATATACATTTTTGTTATTAATTAAAGTTTAATATGTCTGTTAGGAATTTTTTGATTTGTTAATTTTATAGGTAAAACACGAAAGTTGGTAAACTTAGTTTTTTTCAAAATAAAAACATTAACAGACACATTATTCATTTTTTCGAATTTGGTAATATCTGCAACTTTTACAGGTTTTTCTATTCCACCAGTTATTAAGATCCCATTGTCATGTAGATATAAGCTAGTTGAACAAACGTTTGTATAACCAGGATATAAAGCAGAAACAACACTCCAAAAAAAAGCAAGCGTCATCATTATTTTTTATATTAATGTAAGCTTTTTTTTTTGATATTTGTTGAGGTAATTCTTTATAGCTTGAGCCAATCATAGAATTAAATGAATTAATATAAATGCTCAAACTAATAATACTTTTCAAACTCTATCCACTATTTCGTTCTTGAAATTCTTCCAATTTTGTTAATAATTTTTCGCTTACTTTATCTTCAAACCATTTTTGGAAATTATCAGATTGTAATAAAAGTTCATTTGATGTTCTTTTCCATCACAATTTGTTGTTCAATTCCTTGTTTTTTAAATTCACCACATAAATTTGTATTGATTATAAAAGAAAACAAATTTTTAGTAATTTCGAATTCTCGCATTTTTTTTGCAAACAAAACAGAACATTCATCCAAAAATATTTTCGGATCAATATGATGTATATTAATAATAGTAGCACTTTTAATGCGACTAGAAAACGCTGACTCTGTATCCATCCATTAAATTTTTTTCTTATTGTCAGAATTCAACGATTCACCACTAATTTCTTTATATTTATTTAGATTTCCCAATAGTATATTTCTACAACACTGAAGCCATTCTAATTTAGTTTCCATTTGCCTTTTAGTTCCAGTTTTAGAAACCAATTATAGTTTCTCTTCTAAGAGCTTTTTCACTTTTAAATTTTTATTAATTTTGTTCAAATTTTAAATTCTCGAAAAATAGTTTCCCTCAAATATGTAACACTCCATTGTGAAATTTCATTTGAACACATTTTTTTTTTCTTTAATTAGTACTTTCAATCTGAATGATAGATATAAACTGAAAAACCACCTATAAAAATATATATACTTTTTTTACTTTTTTTATCTATAAGGTGACCTATAAAAAAATAAAAAAATATTTAAAAATTTAAATTGAAATAAGAACACCAAATTTTTTTTTTTTTTATTTGTTTAATTGAATATAAACTAAAAACGTCTATAGAAAAAATTTTTTTTTCCTTTTTTGTTTTTTTTTTAAACAGAATAAGCTAATAACTTATGTAAATAAAAAAAAAATATTTGTTTAATTTAATTTTTACATTCTTCACAATAAAACTTTAACATAAATAATTTATCTATTTTTGATAAAACATTAAATTTATATATAGCTTTATTATTTTGAATTTTTTTATTTAAATCATTGATAATGTGTGTTTTATGCATATCAACATATCTCTTGGGTAAATAGAGTTAAAATTTGCTGATTTCAATTAACATGCTTCTTATTATTCCGTCATCCATGATTTCATGTTTTTCAGATAAAAATGTTATTGTAAATTCCTTCCCTATTGGAATGCTTGATACCGGTTTATACCGTTTTGGTGGTGCATTAATGTTAGATAAGAAATTAGTAAGAGTATCCTGATCCTCATCCTCATGCTCTTCTTCACTTTGAATGAACAGTGCATCCATTTCTACTTCATTATCATCATCATCCTTTCCGTTGATTTTTGTTGTTTTTTTATAATTATGATTCAAGCTGTTCATCTGTTCATCCTTAAAATCAAGTTTTCTCTTAAAATTATTTTTATTCATTTTTTGTAGCTTCTAGTACGCAGTTGAATTGGTACTAATGTTTTAAAGAAATTGTTTTTACCCTTTTATAGTACTTCATATCAAAGACTTCTTTAAAATTCTTATGAAATTATTACTTGGAAACAAAAATTTGGTGATATTATTTTCGATTAACTTTTTTTTGTTTCTAATATTGATATAAATCTGAAAGAATATTATATATTATTTTATAGGGGCTTCGGTAGCCTAGTGGGTAAGCGTGTGGCGTATTAATCGAAGGAGTGTGGGTTCCATCCCTGCACACGTCGTAAGTGTTTATTTCTTTACATACCTCCCTTACGATGAAATATAATGTAAATATATAGTATATAATATAAACAAAAAAAAAATATTAGTATATAATGTAATAATAGTATAAAAACCTATAATGGCCTTGGTAGCCGTTGGTTTAATAATATTGCATTACATTTATGCATTGCATTATATTTATTTATAATAAATTAATAAATATTATATATAAAAAAAAATTTAAAAAAATTAAATGGACACCTAAAAAATTTTTTTATTTTTTGTTATTTTTTTTTATTTTACACTCTGTTTAAAAGTTTTTTTTTTAATTTTTGAACTCAATGCTCACTTTAGCTGAAGTTATCAAGTTAAACTTCAATTTTTGACAGCCTAAGCATTGTGGACCATACTCTTCTTCAAATTCCTTGGCATCTTCCACAGAAACAAAAGATGCAACTTCAATAAATTTAAAAATTATGAATTTTTCACCAAAGGCTCCGTTTTTTATATCATATATAATACAAAATATATGATATAATTTGTCTGAATTATAGGCCATTATGCAGTATTCGTTGGGTGAATTATTTATTAAGTACCCCATTCTTTAACTGCTGATGTTCTTGGCATTTTGATTTTAATTATAATTTTCAGTAAAAGTATGGTTGATTTTATACTCATAAATTTTATCATATGTCATTAAACGTTAGATAACGCTTGAACCTTAATACTCTTAAAACTCAAACACAAAAAAATCACAATAAAATTTAAACAATATTTTTTATAAAACATATTTAACTTTGCACCATCAATTTTTTTTAGTATCAGAGGAACACATACTAGAAATTGAATTTGATTATTTTGCACACATAAAGTTAATATATCAAAGAAAAGAAAAAAAAAATAAATGGTTTCATAACAAAAGTGATTTTTTGTATAGATCAATTTAATTAGAATTTAGCATTACCGCTTTTCTATTAATTTTTAGTTTTTAAACAAATAAGAATTAGATTTAATTTTAAATTCTCTGCTCTTTTGGGCACTATAAAACCATATACATCCTAACTGAAATTGAATTAAAAAAAAACTTTTTTTGTTTAAAGAATTCCTAAGAAATTTAGTTTATTTCACCCAACACTTTTTTACAACTCTATTATTATAACTTTATGTTTTTTAAATTCTTAACCGCATACAAAAACTACTCATTAATAACACCCATTTATTTATTAAATAATTACAATGAAATTTATGATAAACGGATATATTTATTTACTCTCAATTCATTTGCATTTTCTAAGAGATGTCTTTTAAAAATAACTAAAATTGTGAACAAATTTAAAGAAAAAAATTGAAATATCGAAGAAATACTATGCATATATATAGAACCAAACGATATATATAGAAACTATTACCAATAAAGTCTGCCATATTTTTGAACGTAATTAACAATTCACATTACTACTTCACATTATATTATCATTTTTGGAAATAACGATATAATGGTAAATTTAACATTTCTACAAAAAAGGGAGCATAAGAAAAACAATTCAAAGTTTCACCATATTTAAAGTAACATTGAAGTAACAAAAATCTAAACTTAAACTAAAGTTATTTATTTGTTAAAATCAACAACATATACAACTAGATTACTACACAACATACACTAACATTATTACATTATGTTATTCTACTAGATTATATTACATAATTAAATTATATTACTACATTACACTATATTGCAAGTTTCCATATACATATTCAAAATTTTCTAACAAATCCGACAATTATATAATCACATAATTTATAATTTATTATAATATATAACAAAATTAAATTTGGCACAATATTGATAAGCTTCTCCACCAAATCGATAAGTGAAAAGCAGAAAGGTACTTCCAACATGAACAAATTATTAATGGTTCAAAAATAAAGAGTTGCATTGTTCGGAGCTATGGTGACGAGATACTAATTATTACAGTACTCGCATTCAGATAACGGAAATGAGTTGTTAAAATAGCCATACCTACAGAAAGACTGTTATGGTACACTGAGCGACTCATATTTTAAAGTGCACGAGCAGGCTTCAGATAATTTGCAAGCGATTACTTGAATTGGCCGTCGTTCACGATCTGTGTCAATCTGTAAGTCACGAAAACCTTGGATTGAGTCCTGGCCAAAAATTACAATATCTAAAAATGCATCTTGTAGGAGATCCGGCAAACCTGTTCCGGCATTTCCAATACACGTACAACAGCTATGGGCCAGCTTGGAACACCATAAAAAATCGCTAAGAAAACAAGTAATCGCTAAGAAAAAAGTAAAGATCGCTAAGAAAAAAACTAAATAACCACCTGAAAAGATTGTTTTCGAAAAAAATCATACAACAGGAAAGACCTCAAGAAATTTGAGCGATAATAGACTCTACAAATGAATGTTTGTTAGCGATACCAAATTTAGGAGCCGAAGTGGAAGGCTGGGAACCAATTATGATTTTTACTACTGTCCAGAAGTTGCCCTCTACAACCCATCAACTCTGGGACCAAGCGATGAGCCAGGGAAAGGAACTTGCATCGTTGCAGCATTTGGAAAAGTTTCTCGAAAATCGTTTTCGAGTGTTGGAAGGTGTGCCTGCGAGAGAGCAAATAATTACAACTCAGGGTAAGTCAAAACCAAACGTTCGTGCGTTCCATAATACCACTCGATCAACTTGTCTCCTGTGCGGAGGTCAACATCAGTTAAGAAAGTGTCCAAAATTTCTAAGTCTGAATAGCAACGCCAGATTAGAAATCGTAAAGAGCAAAAAATATGTTGTCTAGATGAAGGGCACACATTTGTCAATTGTCCAAGTCAGGGAATGTTTTGTACATGTGTTATTCATATGTTTTATAAAAGATATATATTTTTCCATACTAGTGGGAATCAATGCTAATTTACCTTCAAATTCGAGAGCAATATCTTTTATTATTAAATGTGAATCATATCCAGAAAGATTGTGAAATACAACTGGTACTTCTATAATGTGACTGTATTCAAGGTTACAAGGAACGTGAGCAGCACCTCTACATTTTCCTGATAAATGACAGTGATCGTTCAATCGAATTTCACCATCTTCAAATTTTTTCTCACATATATGACAGAAATTAGAGTTTTTAAAAAAATTAATATCATTATTGTTAAATTTTATAATCAGGGGGCTACCATGAATTGAAATTATTTCGGTAGCAACTGCTTCTAATTCTCGTGAAAACCATTTTGAACTGTCATTACCTCTGAAGGATTTATAATATGATTTTTATCATCGTAAGAACATTTAAAATAATATCCAATGCTACATACTTTATGATGTTCATATAATAAACAGAATCAATTGTTTTTTGTTGCGATATTTTTTGAGCATTGCTTCTAAGTCTGCATATATAACGAAAGGAACTTTCTGTTTTCTCTTTAAATTTAAAAAAAAATAGTTTTTTCCTTTGTCAGTAAAATGCAACAATCATTTTGGTTTTGACAAGTTTCTTCATGCCTAAGTAGATTTTCCTGAGAATAAAAAAATGTAGGCAGCGATCAAATATGAATTTTTTCCCATTATATTTAGATACTTTTGAAGATATAAGTCGAGATAAAATTTTAATCCAACAAAAATGATATTTTGATAACTGCTCGTAATAATTTTCGTAATTAGCGTCACCATCATCATCATTGTCTCTATGATCGAAATCATTTTTTTCTATTATATACATTTTTGTTATTAATAAAAGTTTAATATGTCTGTTAGGAATTTTTTGATTTGTTAATTTTATAGGTAAAACACGAAAGTTGGTAAACTTAGTTTTTTTCAAAATAAAAACATTAACAGACACATTATTCATTTCTTCGAATTTGGTAATATCTGCAATTTTTACAGGTTTTTCTATTCCACCAGTTATTAAGATCCCATTGTCATGTAGATATAAGCTAGTTGAACAAACGTTTGTATAACCAGGATATAAAGCAGAAACAACACTCCAAAAAAAAGCAAGCGTCATCATTATTTTTTATATTAATGTAAGCTTTTTTTTTTGATATTTGTTGAGATAATTCTATACAGCTTGAGCCAATCATAGAATTAAATGAATTAATATAAATACTCAAACTAATAATACTTTTCAAACTCTATCCACTATTTCGTTCTTGAAATTCTTCCAATTTTGTTAATAATTTTTGGCTTACTTTATCTTCAAACCATTTTTGGAAATTATCAGATTGTAATAAAAGTTCATTTGATGTTCTTTTCCATCACAATTTGTTGTTCAATTCCTTGTTTTTTAAATTCACCACATAAATTTGTGTTGATTATAAAGGAAAACAAATTTTTAGTAATTTCGAATCCTCGCATTTTTTTTTGCAAACAAAACAGAACATTCATCCAAAAATATTTTCGGATCAATATGATGTATATTAATAATAGTAGCACTTTTAATGCGACTAGAAAACGCTGACTCTGTATCAATCTATTAAATTTTTTCTTATTGTCAGAATTCAACGATTCACCACTAATTTCTTTATATTTATTTAGATTTCCCAATAGTATATTTCTACAACACTGAAGCCATTCTAATTTAGTTTCCATTTACCTTTTAGTTCCAGTTTTAGAAACCAAATATAGTTTCTCTTCTAAGAGCTTTTTCACTTTTAAATTTTTATTAATTTTGTTCCAATTTTAAATTCTCGAAAAATAGTTTCCCTCAAATATGTAACACTCCATTGTGAAATTTCATTTGAACACATTTTCTTTAATTAGTACTTTCGATCTGAATGATAGATATAAACTGAAAAACTACCTATAAAAATATATATACTTTTTTTACTTTTTTTATCTTATAAGGTGACCTATGAAAAAAATAAAAAATATTTAAAAATTTAAATTGAAATAAGAACACCAAATTTTTTTTTTTTATTTGTTTAATTTAATATAAACTAAAAGCGTCTATAAAAAAAATTTTTTTTCCTTTTTTGTTTTTTTTTTTAAACATTATAAGCCAATAACTTATGTAATTGAAAAAAAAAATATTTGTTTAATTTAATTTTTACATTCTTCACAATAAAACTTTAACATAAATAATTTATCTATTTTTGATAAAACATTAAATTTATATATAGCTTTATTATTTTGAATTTTTTTATTTAAAGCATTGATAATGTGTGTTTTATGCATATCAACATATCTCTTGGGTAAATAGAGGTAAAATTCGCTGATTTCAATTAACACGCTTCTTATAATTCCGTCATCCATGATTTCATGTTTTTAAGATAAAAATGTCTTTATCTGAAAAAAATGTCTTCCCCATTGGAATGCTTGATACCGGTTTATACCGTTTTGGTGGTGCATTAATGTTAGATAAGAAATTAGTAAGAGTATCCTGATGCTCTTCTTCACTTTGAATGAACAGTGCATCCATTTCTACTTCATTATCATCATCATCCTTTCCGTTGATTTTTGTTGTTTTTTTATAATTATGATTCAAGCTGTTCATCTGTTCATCCTCAAAATCAAGTTTTTTCTTAAAATTATTTTTATTCATTTTTTGTAGCTTCTAGTATGCAGTTGAATTGGTACTAATGTTTTAAAGAAATTGTTTTTACCCTTTTATAGTACTTCATATCAAAGACTTCTTTAAAATTCTTATGAAATTATTACTTGGAAACAAAAATTTGGTTATATGATTTTCAATTAACTTTTTTTTGTTTCTAATATTGATATAAATCTGAAAGAATATTATATATTATTTTATAGGGGCTTCGGTAGCCTAGTAGGTGGGCGTGTGGCGTATTAATCGAAGGAGTGTGGGTTCCATCCCTGCACACGTCGTAAGTGTTTTTTTCTTTACATAGCTCCCTTACGACCAAATATAATGTAAATATATAGTATATAATATAAACAAAAAAAAAAATATTAGTATATAATTTAATAATAGTATAAAAACTTATAATGGCCTTGGTAGCCGTTGGTTCAATAATATTGCATTACATTTATGCATTGCATTATATTTATTTATAATAAATTAATAAATATTATATATAAAAAAAAATTAAAAAAATAAAATTGAAGCCTAAAAAATTTTTTTATTTTGTTATTTTTTTTTATTTTACATTCTGTTAAAAAGTTTTTTTTTTAATTTTTGAGCTTCAGTGCTCACTTCAGCTGAAATTATCAAGGTACACTTCAATTTGTGATAGCCTAAGCATTGTGGACCATACTCTTCTTCAAATTCCTTAGCATCTTCCACAGAATCAAAAGATGCAACTTCAATAAATTTAAAAAAAGTTTCCATGCAGAGTTCTTCTTTTTGTTTCATTGTGCAGCTTCTCTGTCGATTCGAAACATTCCTCACAGTATACTAGTTCTTTCGAATTTTGATAGCATGATTCCATGAATTTTTCACCAAAGGCTCCGTTTTTTATATCATATATAATACAAAATATATGATATAATTTGTCTGAATTATAGGCCATTATGCAGTATTCGTTGGGTGAACTATTTATTAATTACCCCATTCTTTAACTGCTGATGCTCTTGGCATTTTGATTTTAATTATAATTTTCAGTAAAAGTATGGTTGATTTTATACTCATAAATTTTATCATATGTCATTAAACGTTAGATAACGCTTGAACCTTAATACTATTAAAACTCAAACACAAAAAAATCTTAAATTTCTTTGCATTTTAGTACCAGAAAATCAAAAACATCCTGACTCTGAATTTTAAAAAATAAAACTTAAACAATATTTTTTATAAAACATATTTAACTTCGCTCCATCAATTTTTTTTAGTATCAGAAGAACGCATACTAGAAATTGAAATTGATTATTTTGCACACATAAAGTTAATATATCAAAGAAAAGAAAAAAAATAAATGGTTTCATAAGAAAAGTGATTTTTTGTATAGATCAATTTCATTAGAATTTAGCATTACCGCTTTTCTATTAATTTTTAGTTTTTAAACAAATAAGAATTAGACTTAATTTTAGATTCTCTGCTCTTTTGGGCACTATAAAACCATATATATCCTAACTGAAATTGAATTAAAAAAAAACTTTTTTTGTTTAAAGAATTCCTAAGAAATTTAGTTTATTTCACCCAACACTTTTTTACAACTCTATTATTATAACATTTATGTTTTTTAAATTCAAAAACTACTCATTGATAACACCCATTTATTTATTAAATAATTACAATGAAATTTATGATAAACGGATAGATTTATTTACTCTCAATTCATTTGAATTTTCTAAGACATGTCTTTTAAAAATAACTAAAATTGTGAACAAATTTAAAGAAAAAAATTGAAATATCGAAGAAATACTAAAACATAAATAAAACGTTTTCGAACATGTATTTTATTTTCTTTTTATATAATTTTAAAAGAACCCCCTGACGTCATTTCAGATTTTTATTTTACAATTTAAAATTTTGCTTAATGTTTTAAATATTGTACATTATTAAGTATAACATAAAAGAACTTTCTATTTATTCTATTATTTCAAAACCTAATTATTCATATTTATATTTTCATATTAAGTAAAGTTGATATAATTAATAATAGAGTTTTTTATAATAAAATTAAAAAATAAGTAATGCAATTTGAGTTATTTGAAAAATTGGTGATTTATTTTTTTTTTATATCTAGAAACACTTTTTAAGCTTTGTGATAAAACATTTTGGTCTTTTAAGCCGGATCTTAAAAAAAAAAAAAGGTTATAAAAAATAATATATTGGCCATATTATCTGTTGTAAACTATTAACTTTTTTTTGATTTATGAATTAGAATCTATGACAGTAAAAGTGCACATAACAACTAAAAAACTATCTTATGTGTGTTTAAAAGAAAAAAAATTAAAAACAGTGACAAGCTAAAATTTCAACAAACTAAGTGATCATAATTAGTCAAGAAAAACGAGTCTTTATTTTTTTTTCTACAAGCGGTACTTTGGGTAAAAACACTCGGTTCCGGTATCAAGATATCGAGAGAAGGCAAAAGGGAGATTCTACAAGCAAAGTAAGTCCATTCCAATTTTTTTTTTATATTACTAGCAAAACGCACATTCAAAAATACACACTTATCATTATATTTTAATTGATTCAAAATTAATCATTAATACAAAGTAGATGCAACAGTCAAAATTTTTGAATTGTTCAAGAAATCTGGTTAAATTCCATTACGCTATACATCACTACCTAACGTTATATATAAATCAGAATATATGTACCGCCATCTGGCTTTTGTTATAGATATAGATATAGACAAAAGCCAAATGGCGGTACATATATATATATGCATATAATATAGAACTAAACGATATATATAGAAACTATTACCAATAAAGTCTGCCATATTTTTGAACGTAATTAACAATATAACTACTTCACATTATATTATATTATATTATCATTTTTGGAAATAACGATATAATGGTAAATTTAACATTTCTACAAAAAAGGGAGCATAAGAAAAACAATTCAAAGTTTCACCATATTTAAAGTAACATTGAAGTAACAAAAATTTAAACTTAAACTAAAGTTATTTATTTGTTAAAATCAACAACATATACAACTAGATTACTGCACAACATACACTAATATTATTACATTATGTTATTCTACTACATTATATTACATAATTAAATAATATTACTACATTCACTATATTGCAAGTTTCCATATACATACTCAAAATTTTCTAACAAATTCAACAATTATATAATCACATAATTTATAATTTATTGTAATATATAATAAAGTTAAATTTGGCACAATATTGATAAGTTTCTCCACCAAATAGATGCATGAGCAAGTAAAGTGAAAAGCAAAAAGGTACTTCCAACATGGACAAATTATTAAAGGTTCAAAAATAAAGAGTTGCATTGTTCGAAGCTGTGGTGACGAGATACTAATTATTACAGTACTCGCAGTCAGATAACGGAAAGGAGTTGTTAAAATAGCCATACCTACAGAAAGACTGTTATGGTACACTGAGCGACTCATATTTTAAAGTGCACGAGCAGGCTTCAGATAATTTGCAAGCGATTACTTGGATTTGCCGTCGTTTCACGATCTGTTCCGATCTTTAAGTCACGAAAGCCATGGATTGAGTCCTGGCCAAAAATTACAATATCTAAAAATGAATCTTGTAGTAGATCCAGCAAACCTGTTCCGGCATTTCCAATTCACGTACAACAACTATGGGCCAGCTTGTAACACCATAGAAGATCGCTAAGAAAACAAGCGAATTTTACTAAATAACCATTTGAAAAGATTGTTTTCGAAAAAAATCATACAACAGGAAAGATCTCAAGAAATTTGAGTGATAATAGACTCTACAAATGAATGTTTGTTAGCGATACCAAATTTAGGAGCCGAAGTGGAAGGCTGGGAACCAATTATGATTTTTACTACTGTCCAGAAGTTGCCCTCTACAACCCATCAACAATGGGACCAAGCGATGAGCCAGGGAAAGGAACTTGCATCGTTGCAGCATTTGGAAAAGTTTCTCGAAAATCGTTTTCGAGTGTTGGAAGGTGTGCCTGCGAGAGAGCAAATAATTACAACTCAGGGTAAGTCAAAACCAAACGTTCGTGCGTTCCATAATACCACTCGATCAACTTGTCTCCTGTGCGGAGGTCAACATCAGTTAAGAAAGTGTCCAAAATTTCTAAGTCTGAATAGCAACGCCAGATTAGAAATCGTAAAGAGAAGGCAAATTGTCTAGGTGAAGGGCACACATTTGTCAATTGTCCAAGATAAGGAAGATGCATGTTTTGTAAGAAACCATATCATTCGTTACTGCATTGGACACGAGATGCAACAACCCAACAGGTACAGCTTGTGGCACAGACTTCTTCATCACAATAAGCAAGTGAAAATAGTCAGATGTCGGCACAGGGTTCATGGTTCAATTCAAGTTGAGACGTGCATATTCATGTAACGCATCACTAGAAGCATACAACCACATTTTTAGCACCCGCACTAGCTAAAATGGTTGCACCCTCAGGTCACAATATAATTGCTCGCGCACTCATTGACCCTGGTTCACAAGTGTCCTTCTTCACAGAAGTGATGGCTTAACAATATCATTTGCCTAAAATAAAAAGCGACGTGCAAATTCATGGAGTCGGATGGAACAAAATTAAAAAATCAAAGACATAAGTAAATATTACAAATACTTTCAGGTTTATACAAGAGAACTGTTGTGGGATTGTTGGTAAAAAAGATCACTAACACATTACCAGATAAAGAAATAACACAACCCTATTTAGACAGAATACGTTGAGAATTGGCAGTTTCAAAATATTACAAGCCGTCAAAAGTTGATATATTGCTTGGGGCCGATTGTTATTCCTACATTATGCTAGAATTGGGTTACAACATAGAGTAAATGGCAATCTACTTGCGCAAAAAGCTATATTTGGATGGATCCTATGTGGTAATGATAACACAACGGCAACATGCACAAGGTCCATTAAGAATTTTGATATCAACACGTCATTGGAAAACCAACTTAAGAAATTCTTGGAAATAGAATCCATACAAAACGAAATGATGTTCCAAACAGAAGAAGAACAACTGTGTGAAACCATTTATGACAAGACTACTGTTAGAGATCCATCACGAAAATATCGAGTCTAAATAATCATTGCCGTTTCGTGAGACCACCTCCACATATTTTCTAGGAGCTTCTCGTAACATTACATTGCGACGCTTGTATCATTAGAACATCGATTTGAAAGAGACTATAATTTTAAAACTGAATATAAGAAAGTTGTCAACAAATATCTACAATTAGGGCACATGGTAGAAGGTAGCAGTGAAGAATGTATTCATAATCCAAAAGATGAGCTATACACCCATTCAACATGCTACCTTCCTCATCACGGACTCATTAAAAAGTCCAGCATGACAACGAAGTTAAGAGTCTTTTGACGCTTAAAAAACCAGAATTAGTGGAATTTCTCTTAAGGACATGTTATTGAAAGGTCCTGTTGTGCAAAATGATTTGGTACAATTATTCATTCGTTGGTGCAAACATAAAATCACAGTTAACGGGGAAAACACAGTTACAGTTCACAGTTAACGGGGAAAAGATGTACCGGCAAGTATTAGTTCAAGATTCCCATGCTAAGTACCAAACGATATTATGGTAAGATAATGCAGACGAGTTTGTGAAGGACTTCGTCAAAGTATTTTCTGATGAGCTTAGATGTTATTATTGCAGAGTTGAGAGCCGCAATTTCTGCTTGTCTGTCCGTAACTATTGCAGTGCTTCCTCCCAGAGAAGTATTGTTTCCTAGTATTTGGCATGCTTTCCAGATTCCTAGCATTTCAGCTTGAAATATACTCGCTTTATCTGAAAGGCGGAAAGCATGTTCTTTTTTTAGTGACTCTGAATAGACACCCGCACCAACACCACACTCCATCTTTGAACCGTCAGTGAAGAGTGTGGTGTCAATTTCTCTCAAGGGGTTTTGCTGTTTCCATTATCTTCTTGATGGAAGCTTGACTTTAAAGTTCTTAATAATTTGCAAACTTGGAATTACGTAGTCTGTGGAATCTGGCAGATCATGATATATCTAGCTTAGAATACTGTTGTGTCCATAGGGTTTTGCACGCCAGTATCCATTCTCTCGAAGTCTGATTGCACTACAACAGGCTGGAGGTTTAATATGAAGGTATAGAAGTGCATCCAGTGCGTTGCTTGGCGTTGATCTTGACGCACCTGTGATACTTACACATGCACTCTTCTGTACTCTACAAAGCTTGATTCGAATATACTTCTTCTCCAGTGCTGGCCACCACACTAGTGATCCGTAGGTAAGGATGCGGCGTACCATAGCTGTGTAAATCCATAAAGCCATTCTTGGCTTTAATCCCCATTTTTTACCTAACATTTTCCTACAAGAATGCAGGGCTTCATAGGCCTTTTTGGCTCTTTCTTCGGTATTTCCTTTTCATTTCAATTTTGGGTCAAGTACCACTCCTTGGTATTTAACACTCGAGGGTAGATTCATACTCGATTAAATAACATAGAGCAGTTACTTTGGAAGAGTATGTGCCTTATGTAATAACGATTATCATTCCTTTATTATATGATGAAATGTAATTCGTTACTGCTAAGATCAATGAACTATATTACATAAGAAACTATATGATTCCCTATATGTTAATAGCATTTTTTCAGTTAAAATAAAATTATTATGCTAATTTTTATTTTTTTAATTTTTAATTGTTACCGAGTCTCCGGCAAAGAAAGATTAAGAAAAGAAATAATTAGAATTGTAATTAATATTATTAAGTAAAGTTCATATAATTAATAATAGAGTTTTTTATAATAAAATTAAGAAATGAGTAATTAATATTATGAATTGTGAATGAATTGTAATTAGTATTATTAAGTAAAGTTCATATAATTAATAATAGAGTTTTTTATAATAAAATTAAGAAATGAGTAATTGAATTTGAGTTATTTGAAAAATTGGTGTTTAATTTTTTTTTACGTCTAGAAATATTTTTTAACCTTTGTGATGAAACAATTAGGGTTCCTCAAGGATCTCTACTAGGCCCCATACTATTTTTATTCTCTATTTTTAAGCAACAGTTTATTGGAAAAATTACTGCGTTTGCAGACGATCTTGCATATTCTTATGTTCCCAGTAACTCCTTCAATTTAATTGTGGACTTAAATCATGATTAAGCATACTCAGAAAGTGGTTCTTTGAACATAAATTAACAGTTAATAGCAAAACTAAAGCAGACATTTTTTGTAGATTTAATAAGTTGTATAAATTTCCAATAAAGAATACAGATTGAATTAAAAATAAGTAATATATAAAAATAACATAAATGTAATACAGGTAATAAGAAAATTGATTTTTTAATAAAAATCACATTTAATTTATCCTTCATATTCTTTCATCTATACTTTACATCTATTTCCTACATCTATTTTCTTACATCTATTTTCCTACTATAAAAGCTGTTGTTACTATTTCAAAAGCTATTATAAAACCGTCTTTCACTATTTTTTTTTACAAAATATGAAAATGTCGAAAAACTTAATACTAATTTTGTTCAAATTTTGATTTTAAAGCTGAATTTTTGAATAGAAATATTTAAAATTTTATTTTAATTTTAAATTCGCCATATTGAAGTAAATATTCATAACGAAAATTATTATACAAATTGATGAAAATAAATAATGGAACAGAAATTTCTTACAAAATAATAAACACATAATAATAATAAGTTTCTTAAAGAGGATTCTCTGAAATTTATTTACAAATTTACGCTAATATGTATATTCAATCCTCGCGATGATATCTTAATATTGTTAGCTGTGCATAAGTAAACAAAAAAAAATATCAAAAAAATAAAATAAAAATAGCAAATAAAAAATAAAAATAATAAAGGGGCTTCGGTGTCCTAGTGGGTAAGAGCGTATAAAATACGCTGTAAACAACTAGGGGTCTGGGTTCAAATCCCATACACGTCGTAAGAGTTATTCCCCCTTACAACATTTACAGCCACATCTGAACAGAAAGGCTGTGTAATTTCCTGTCCACATTTATGTGGCAGAGAAATGCACAAAAAAAATATATATATAAAAATAACAGAATATTTGATGGCGCCAGGTTTGATGCATCAACATAATAATTGACCTGCACTATACTGTACACAAACATTTTCAATATTTTGATAACTGTGCAGAAGAACATATGATCAACATTATTTTTATGATTGATCATCTTTTATATTTATATCCATAAAACCATTATGTGTCTATGTAATTCTAGTTCCAAAACCCTGGATAAAATGTCCTCCAATATTCCAAAAAGACTTTCTTTTCAAGTTGTATTGGTTTACTTATGTAATAGTAGTATTGGTTTGGAAATTTTCTAAATAGTATAAAAATTACAGAAGTTGTTCCTATGTTAAAAAAAGATGATTCATTTGATGTCAATAATTATCGTTCAATCTTCATACATGACAGTTTATAAAATTGTGTCCTTTACTTATTTCAAAAATACGAATTAAGAATTTTGAGTTGGGTAGATCGTCTACATCCTTCTTCTGAACTTTTTATAGAATTTAACAACCTTCCTATTAGAAATCTACTAAATAACAGTTGGCTATAACATCAAATATATGTTCCTCGAGCTTACGGATTAAATTTCTGTCATTTATACAGTATTATTGCATTTAAAATTTACAATAAATTACCATCACAAATAAAGAATTTAAATGTGTTTACACATTGTTGAAGTAAATTAAGATTTGATTTTAAATATCAATATTGAGAATTTACTTTTGAGAAATTATTGAGAACTCCAAGTGATGAACTGTATTGAATTCTCAGTTTTACGCATTAAGTGTATTTTGTTTTGATAAAACTGAATTAGTTTGTTTTACTTTTATTTTCTCTTGCTCATATTTACTTACATATTTACTTACTGTATTCATTCATTATTGTAGTATCACTCCTTATTACAACATTGTGATTTTTTTTTTTTTTTTTAATAAATAAAATCTATATTATAACTTTTGTTTTTGCTTTTTTTATGAACTTGTTTACTAAGTACTTTAACAAGTAATTGTGTTTTAGTTTCCCTCTACTTACACTAATATATGTAGATTATTAATTAGTTATTATATTATATGTTTTTATAATCATTTTTTTCTTGGTTCCTTATCAATTGAATGCCTTATCATATTTTTTTTTCTTCTAATCCTTAGTTTGAATTTGCTTATTTCAATTTTAGTTTTAGGTTAAGCACTTTGTATATTTTTTGATTTTTAAATTATGACATTTTGTTTATATTATAAGAATAATATAATAAGAATATTTTATTATTTAATAAGAATATTAAAATAAAGTATTAAATTAAACGAACAAAAAAAAAATATTCTATTGTATTTTACTCTGTTTCGGAAATCCGTATATTATATTATTGGATTTTTTTTAATAAGAAGGTAGGTATTGCAAGTTTATTAAAGTTAAAAAAAAAAAATATAACAAGTAAATGTAATATGTAAATAAATGTAAATGTGTGTAAATGCTCGTTTGCTTTTCGGCTCGTTCAGAAGTTTCCAAAATCCGAACCCATGAAACGATTTTTCCCAGGTACAATCCCCATCTTTCTTTCGTAATTAGTAACCTACAATATAAATTTCACCTAGACAGCTTTATTAGTTTCTGAGTTATCCTGCGAACGAACGGACCGATGGACATCGCTAAATAGACACAGGATGTGACACTGATTAAAAATATAAATATGTACATGACCATATCTAAGTTGCTTCCTATTGGTAGTTACAAACACCATACCAAAATTAATGTATTTTAGATAGGGTAAACCTATACTTTAGGTAGAGGGTATAAAAAACGATATGAGCTAGAATAATTTTAATGTTGAAAAATTAATAAAAAAAATTATAATACTTGGAAAATTAATGTAAATAAAATTTCTATATATTATGATGAACTATGGAATTTAGTAGATAGTTTGAGAATAAAATCAGCTAAAACAGAGGAATAGGCCGAATGGGTGGCCAAAGAGATTCTAAGGTGCTGGTCGGTATAACGCTATGTGAAAGTTATCATCAATTATCATCATCTATCTAAATGTAATACATCTCAAGAAACATGGTTAGTACTGGAAAAATAAAGAAAATGATTAGAAAAAATTTTGAAAATGTAAAAAGTGATGAAGCAAACAAATTCGAACTAAAGTGTTTGGTTTGCAGCGAAATTACGCAACAACCACATATTA
The DNA here is from genome assembly GCA_947095535.1 of Poecilobothrus nobilitatus. Taxonomy (NCBI): domain Eukaryota; kingdom Metazoa; phylum Arthropoda; class Insecta; order Diptera; family Dolichopodidae; genus Poecilobothrus; species Poecilobothrus nobilitatus. The sequence goes on along the minus strand of OX352772.1, from coordinate 171,219,881 downwards.
TATCATCAACGACAAAAGGCTGTGAAATTCTTGGTACAGTACATTCTCACGTATATTTATGTATATGTACCTTTTCTTTTTAACTAAATATTTTATTTTTTCCTGAATTTGATTGAGGAAGAAGTGTACTTTTGTTTGCAATAATATTGCAATAATAATGATTCGTGTGATATACCTTTACAGTCGCGGAAACATTATTCAATTCAATTCAATTTTATTTCCAACTAAAAATACATATGTGATATAACTAATAATAACAAAATATATATAATACAAGTTATAGTTAGCTTAGGAATACTATTTAAAATTAGGAAATAATTAAAAAAAGTCCATCTTTTATACTAATATGTATAAGTAGCGATGGATCCGTCTAAAACTAAATAAAAGTAAAAGATATGTTTAAAATAAAATAGAAACTTACAAACTTACTAACTAACTGTGGGGTTAAAAAGAAGTAATAAAAAAATAGAAAAATAAGTGTACAGTAATATAAAATTTTTAAAACAATTTTATGAATTTTAAAAATAATTTTATAAGCATTTCAAGATTTCAAAATTTGAGAAAGAACACAAAATATAATAAAAATTACAAGAAAAAATAAAGATAAAAAAAATAATTATATTAAAAATTAAATTTATGTTAAAATTATATTAAATTCAGAGATAAATATTCAACTTCTGATATGCTAAATTGAAAAAGCCATTGACGTACATTAGAAGGAAAAGAAGATGGATTCCTGTCATTTCTTATAAAGCTAGGAAGTTGATTAAAAATTTTTGGAGCAAGAATATCGAAGAAGTGGCCAAAATGAGAAGTACGGGCTCGAGGAATCACAGCAAAATTACTATGATTAATTCTTAAATTATAGTTTGAAATATGACGTTGAGTTAAATAGCCCGCCTTTGTAAAGAATATTTTCAGAGTTTTATAGAAATACAGGTGAAGGAGCGGAAGAATATCAAGTTTTCTAAAAATAGGAAAGCTGGAAGTGAAACGATATTTTCTTGAAATTATTCGAATGGCATGCTTATGACAATATAACAACCCACATATTCTGCTAAAATAAGTTCCCCCCCAAACAACTATACCATATTGAAGTTTAGAGTTAAATATACCAAAGTAAACCGTTTTTAAGAGGACCAAAGAGCAAAATTTCTGCAAGTAGTACAGGTGACGGTTGACATTGTTTAGACTTTTTTTTTAAATAAGAACAGTGATCTGACCAATTTAAACTATTATCAATTAAAATTCCAAGATATTTAAAGATTTTAACACAATCAATAGTAAAACAAGATTCACAACAGGAGAAGTTCTCTATAAAAGAAAACTGTGTGTGTAATCAGGAGAAATTGGGAATTTTTTACAACTAGGAGAATAATACATTAGAGAATAATCTATATTGGAAAGATTTGAAAGACTGAAACACATATATTTAGTTTTTGGACTGATAACTAATTTGTGCAAATGAAACCATTGTCTAATTAGGTTTAGATCAAAGTTTAAGTTACAACAATATCGAAAAAATGTTTACAAAAATAGGTGAGACAGGTGTCGTCAGCAAATGCTGTAAGTTTACCATAGAGTTTCTCGGAGAATAGAGAATTAATATAAAAGTTAAACAAGATAGGCCCCAGGACTGATCCTTGAGGTACACCAACCCGAACATGTTTTAAAGAACTAAAACTTCCCTTAATTTTTGTTCTCTGTTTTCTATCATTGAGGTAGGAGCTAAACCAATCCAAAATGAAGCCGCGAAAACCAGCTTTATATAGTTTCACTAAAAGAATCCGATGGCAAACAGTGTTTTATGCTTTAGAAATATCAATAAATAAGGCAGAAGTAGAATTACCATTATTTAAGCTATCGTATATTTCCCCGCAAAATTTTAAGAGGGCATTTTCAGTGCTTTTTCCAATAGTGAAACCAAATTGATTAGTATTAAAAAATTTAGTATTATTTAAAAAGTTAACAATGTGTTTTTTGATAGCCTTTTCAAAAATTTTAGATATTGGAGAGAGAAGAGAGATAGGTCGATAATTATTTACATTCAACGAAGAACCTTTTTTAAACAAAGGAATAACTTCAGCAATTTTTAAACCTGCAGAAAAATGACCAGAATGAACGCTGAAATTAAATATAAAGCACAACACATCTACAACATACAAAGAAATTTCTTTGAGAATTCTATTTGAAACTTTATCGTAAGAGATAGAAAGACTATTATCCAAATTACAGATTAGCTTGTGTACTTCCAATGAAGTAAAGTCAACGAAATGAAAACTATTGCACTGAAAAGAAAAATCGATAATTAAAGGAAAGGAGGACAGATCTATACTAATCAGAATTTAAAACTAAATCATTTGTAACATTAATAAAGTATGTATTAAAATAATTAGCAATAGTTAAAGGATTAGTTACAATATTATTTTCAATCTCAAGCGTGATATCATTATATAGAAGATTTTTATTTAAAATTTCATTAACTACTTTCCATTCATTTTTAGGATTACCACGATTCCTGTTCATTTTTAAAATAAAATAGTTATCTTTACACCTAATTACATTTGTTTTAATTTTTTATTTTCTAACATAGTTTAAGACGAATATTATTAGAATGAGATTTAACTAAGGAACTCATTTTATTTCTACGTTTTATTAAATTTAACAAAGAACGAGTCATCCAAGGTTTTCATTTTGTTCCAGAATTACGAAAAACTTGACGAGAACAATTTATTAATATGTCTAAATAGAATCTCACAAAAATTAGAATAAGCAAGAGAAGCATCAGCCGAATTATATACACTAGGACAGCACTCAAACTTTAACCTTCCCTAAGTTCAGAAAAATTGATTACGGAAAAATTATAAGAATTATTTTTCCTTTTAAGAACTTTAATATTATTAAATAAATGAATAGATAGAGAAATTAAGCAATGAAGTTATAAGCAAATCTAATACTTCACAGGAATAAGAAAAATTATTATTAATTACCTGTCGTATAAAAAGATGGTCAAGGCAAGTACCAGAGGCTGGTCGTGCAGGTTCACAAATAACAGAACAGAGACCAAAGAATGACATAAGTGATAAATAATTATCAACATCAGAATTATTGATCAGTAAAATATTAATGTTGAAATCACCTAATAAAATTAGATTTTTTGAAGAAATTGAAGATAAAAAACTTGATAATTCTTCCACAAAGACACCAATACTTATACCGTGTAATTTATAAATGCAAACGAAACAAAAACTCACTCCATTAAAATCAATTATAACTTTCAGCAAATCACACGAAACAAAATTGAAATTGAAAAACTTACAATTAAGATCACTTCTAAGATAAACAGCTACTCCACCAGCAGAATATGAATTATTACAGCAAATTTGAAGATTGAAATTAGGAATACAGTAATTCTCCTTTTTCTCGTCAAAAATCCAAATTTCAGTAAGAAATATAATGTCAGGCAAAATAACGAGTGACTCAAGATAGCTTACAAGATGAATAAAGTTCTTTCTCAAACTTCTGATATTTTGATGAAAAACTAAAATATTAGAAGGAGAGTTAGACATTATAATGTAAACAAATATAATAACAATAAGAAAAATATTAAATTAGTTGTTTTGAAGGCTATGTAGGAAAGTAAAAATTAAAATATCAAAAAGTTAAGCTATAATAAGACAAGGATAAGAATTAAAGTTTAAGTAAATCGTCAAAACAACTAATTTCCACACTATTATCACCATCCTGTTTGCGTAAGTAAATTTTTGAGTTCCGGATCCAAAGGTATTTATAACCTTTTTCCTTTTTTAATTCCCGTGCACGATGGAACAGCAATCTCGTATACTTTGTCAAGGAATCGTTAAAATAGACAGGAAACTCCTTATTTTTATCCTTATTAAAAATGAGCAATTTTTTTTCTCCATAATTAATTGTTTTTTTACAAAAGAACTAAGTGCAACACACACAATATTATTGTTTGATTTATTGAAATTTTTACTTGTTTGTTTTGAATTTACATTTTTTATGAAACAGTATGAAATGTCACTTTCATTAATATTTTTATCCACCTTTGAGAAAAGTGATATAACCTGCTCTTTCATATTGCATACATTGACATTAGAAATTCCAATTATGTCAATATCTTTCCTTTTTCTGTGTAGTTCAAGTTTATTAACTTTAAGTTCAAAAGAATTAATTTTCTCTCTTAAAAGCTCTCTTTCTTCAAGTAAACTCTTAATTTGAGAATTATTTTCAGCAATTAAGTTTCTCATCTCTAAGTTTAAATAGTATAGAGAAGAGAGAGAAATATTCTCTTCAATATTAGTATTTTGAGCTGAAGTGAAAGAGCTTGTTGTTTTTATCAAATTAAGATGATCACTAACTATTGTTAGTGGTGGTGAAACAATATCAGTATTAGACGGTATATCCACATTTGAAATTGTAGTTTGTTGAGTAACAGCATTAGAAACAGCATTAGAGAAACTCGGAGTGATAGTAGTTGAAGGTGGTGGTATACTGCTATCTCTGACAAAAGAGTGTCGTCTCTTCATGCTGCATATGTTACATCTGTAGCCGCTCGGAGAAGCTTTAAAAAAATCCAAATCTTCACTCGTAATATTGGCACAACTACAGTGAAAAGACTTTTTGCAAACACCGCATGCTATATATGAAATATGGCGTCCAATCTTCAACTTACAAATTCCGCAATTCATTATATTAATATAATTTATACTTTTCCAGCAATAAAAGATACAATTTTTGCAACAACAAAAATCAAAATCCCAATCTCAGTCCAAGACAAGTACAATAAATCCAAAGTTAAGTTTATAGTAGAAAAAAATTCAAATTAAACAATCTCTCGCAGATGTTACCCCACATAGCGTTACTAAGACCCACATAATGGGTCTTTATTGACCCTCTCTTACTGTTATTGGGTCTTAATTGACCCTCTGGGCAAATATTACATCAATAGAATAAATATAAATATTTTAAAAAACATAGAGAAGACAAAGTTTACTTTTGTTTAACAATACATTTCTTGGATTTACATTTCAACACTATGGCATTCTCAAAAAGTTTGAACACTTTTGAAATTTTGGATAGGTTAGGCAAACATGTGACAGTGAAGATGTTCAAAATATTGATAAAATAAAGATTTGCCCACTCAAAAATAATGATAATATTTCAGATTGTGATTCTGGGGAAGAAGATTGTATAATAGCGCTGATACTTTATCTTGTTATCAATTAAATGGCGAAGCCGAAATCGTGATTAGTAGAAGGAGAGGTTAAGTGATTAATGAAATTAATATTTTCTAACCGTAAAATAAGAAAAAGAAGAAACGTTAAAATATCTTTTCCACAAAAAGAATGGATAACTAATTGTTGATATTTTAATCCTAATCCTAGTAATATTTGATACCATTAATCCATAAGAAATGCGGGTATTTATTGGAATATTAATTCTCAGTGGATATATTACTTTACCAAGACGTCTCTCCAAGAAAGCCCTGATACTCATAATACCGTAGTAGCACATTATATGCGTGCTAATCGATTTGTTTGGCAATTTTTCGTTATTTGCATGTATTTGACAATTATAATTTAATACAAGGTGTAGCATTGATGAAGCGATGATTCCATATTTTGGAAGTCATGGTTGTAAACAGCTAATTCGTGAAAACCTATACGTTTTCCAAAAAGGAAAAAATTGTTCTATGAATGGAATTAGGAGAAAATATGGTGTTGAACCTTGTAAAGTAAATCCAATTATAAAAACCCACGCACTAAATGTTAAATTTTAATAGATAATTTTTTTACACATTTTACACTTAGACTTATCGACAAATTATCAAATTAGAATTATAAACTCACTGGAAATAATCGTACGGAAACATTTACCATACAAAAATTTTAAAAGGTGTGATACTTCTATATATATAACCACAATTTCAGACAATTCAGAAATTAGTTATATTTTAGAGATAGATTTAGAATATCCTGAAAGAAACTTACCGTTTTGTCCAGTTAATGACACTCCTTTAAATGGAAAGTTTAAAAAGCTTCTTACAACTTTTTTTTAGCAAAACGAGATGCCTACATTATAGAAATCTGAAACAATGTCTACAAAATGCGTTGATATTAAAAAAGGTTATAGAGTATTGCAATTTTCACAATCTAATTGGTTTAAAAAGTATATTGATTTAAATAATAGTTACAAGAAAAACGAGAAAACTTCGTTTGAAAAAAATTTTTTTAAATAAAAAATTCTGTATATGCTAAAACGTTGGAGAACATAGACAAAACAAAAGATAACGTACATGGGAGCTTATTTCTGCTTAAAAATAAAAAACTGCTATAAATTTGGTTCTAAGTTGAAAAATTTCTCAAATTCCTGGCCAATAACTTTGTATTTAATTTTAATTTAATGAAAATTAAAAACTCTCTTGTACGATTTTCATTACAATTATATGAAAAAACAAGGTAGAATGTAAACCAACGGTTTTTAAAAGCGCACATTTCCAAAAGACAATTCAAACTGTTTAGAATTGTTACTTACACAAAAATTTGAAAATTTCATGTAATAAGAAAAAACGTAAAAATAGAACTTTTCTGGAATTTTGAGGGGCTGTAAGTCCGCAACCCTATATAACTAAGAAAAAGCGTTAGCACACGTAAAAATATATATATTACTGGACCTTTAATTTTTATATCTTGTCGAAGAAAAATTTGTACAGGTGCTTAAGTTACAGATGTTTAAAAGTAGCAAATTTTCAATTTTTCAGCCCTAATACCTCTTAAACAGGGGGTGGCGCAAAAAAAATTTCTTAGGAGCTCATTCTTATAGCTCAAAATTTCAGGTTCCTATCTAAAGGCATGCCAGAGTTATGAAAAAAGAAATTTCATGCAAAATGTGATTTTCACATAACGGTAAATTTAAATAGTAAATTACAAAATATTGCATAATTTTGATATTGTTTTATGAAGATAACAAAATTTTCGGTCTTCTAGCGGTTTTAGATTTTAAAATCAATCAGGTTTTAGATTTTAAATTCAAGCCTCTATCTAAAAGCGTGCCGGAGTTGTGAAAGTAGAAAAATTATGCAAAATTTGGCTTTCACATAACGGTAAATTTAAATAATAAATTTAAAATAATTGTATAATTTTGATATCTTAATATAATAAAAGACAATCTTCTGCTGCTGCTGCTGCTGCTATTTGCGTGCCCTTTTTTTAATTTTAGAGCACAGAATCACAATGCTTCTTAGCTAATACTAATAAAATACCCAATATTTCTTACTTTAGTACTAATCCTAACAAGTAAAGAGAGAAAAAAATATTAAAAGAAATGGTTTGATTCTTAAACGCTATCTTTACTCTTTATTCTAATTCTACTACATATGTACGAGCGCCGGATCGAGGGATTTCAGCGCCGGGTGCGGATTAGGTAAATGGCGTCTTCATTACTAAATATATAGAATATAATTAAATATAAAAAATGTAGTACCTTTCAATTGCAATACACGTTATACTATTGTCTAACTTATATGGATACTTGTAAAAAAAAAATATATTAAATTTGTTCTCAATATTCAAAAATATTAAAAAAAATTCAATAGAAAATGCTGTTGTAATTATGTATAATACGTATATTAAATTGATTATACATTTAAAAGAACACAACATAAAAGAAAATAATATAATTTAAATAATTCACATTTTCTAAAAGTAAAATAAATTATAAGAATAAAAATAACATTCATAGACATATCAAAAAATTAAAAGATAAAAATAAGTCATATTATATTCATTTTCCTTGCTTTAATTTCGGCAAACTCTTTTATCAATTTGCCGTATTCTAAGGAACCAGAAATTTCGGATTCGATTGATATAAGTGACCAACCAATCTCTCCTGGCTCATACTTGATCTCAAATAATTTTTAATTATTTTTAATTTAGAGAAGCTCCTTTCAGCGCTTGCTACTGTTACTGGTAATGTAAGCAGGATCCTAATAGCTATAAATAAATTTGGAAAAATATCTTCCTTGTTTTGCATGTTTAGACAATTTAAAATTTCAAGTGGAGTTAGTGTTTTGTTTATTATCACATTGAAATTTTGTATTTCTTCGCAGAGTTCTAGAGCATCAATATCGCTATCCAATGAATCCGTCAAAAACAATTGTAAATCTTTACAGAAATTTATAATATAATCTTTTGTCTGGCTCTTTAATGCAAATATATTATATAAAAATCCAAATGTATCATTGTGTTTCTCCATTTGAATAAATCTTTCTTCTAGTGAATTTATAACAACATCAATAACGAAGTAAAAGAAATTTACTTTAAAATTTCGTTGAGGATCTACGATCTAACATTACATCATCTTGTGATTCATATTCAAAAAGTTTTGCTTTACGACGAATTCGTATTTGACTTGGATGAGGGAAATTTGTTTCGCTTTCTAAGAGATCAGCCATCTTTTTTGCTTCATTAATTACTTCAACAAATTTTTCATCTGTCCGATAACTTTTTAAAAAATTGCAAATATTTTTATGCAGAGAAATGCATTCAAATACATTCAAGTTCGGACTTTGCATCATTTTGGAAACAATATTAGTTTTGGAAAGAATGTCGTGCCATAAAACTAAACTGCAAAGAAATTTAAAGCATGAAATTTGCTTAGATAAACCTTTTGCAGTAGATTGTGTTGTGCTGTCATGTGTCTTGTCTAAATGACGTTGCGTAATAGCTGATATTCGGCTTTCCCAACGAGTTTGACAAACTGGCTACAAATTAAGCTTTTTTACGTGTTTATTTAGAACATGCCAACGACTAGTAGATTTCGAAAAAAATACATATAACAATCAAATTGAAGAATCAAATTGAAGAAATTAATTGTCACTCCGGAAGATGACGCTGCATCATTTATCACTAGATTTAAAGAATGAGCTGCACAGGGAATGAAAGTTGCCCTAGTGTTAAGAAGCTTTATTCGATTTTGAACTCCGGCTTTCTTTCCTTTCATGTTTGATCCGTTATCATATCCCTGTCCTCTCATGTCACTCATTGGGATCTCCATTTCATTTAGCTCTTTTAATAAAGACTCCGTTAAACCTTCACCGGTTGTATCAGTTATTGGAATAAAACCTACGAAATGTTCACGGATTTCCATTTTTCCAGCACATTTTGTTACAAATCTTATTACAATAGACATTTTCTTTATATAACTTATATTGGGTGTACAGTCAAGTATAATGGCATAATATTTGTTTTTTTTTACTAAACCAACTATATGATTTTTGATATGTTTTGCTATAAGGGATATAAGTTCATTCTGAATTCCATGGCTAAAATAGTGAAAAGCCGATGGTTTACTTCTAAAGTTATTTATATGTACTTCTGTACTTTTATCAAACTTTGCCAATAATTCCATTAATTTTAGAAAATTTCCGTTATTTCGGTCATATAAATTCTCACTGGATCCACGAAGAGCAAGATTGTGAGAACCAAGAAATTGTAACACAGATATTATTCATTTCAAAATTTCTTGCCACTTACGTGTCTCAATTTCTATTAAGTTCTGATGGACATTGTCAATAGTGGTTGCGCTTTTTATTCTTAAATCTAATTCCATCCAGCATTTCTTACTTTCGAAGTGATTGGAACTAACTTCGTGCCGTTCTAAGTCACGTGATAAATGAATCCAATCTGAATTTCCACACACACTCCAGTTTGTTGTAGTTTTTAAAAACAAAATACAAGCAAAGCAAAAAACTGTATCTTTGGAGGTGGAATATACTAACCAGCGCCTAGAATACTTTTCGTCATTGGGCAATATACGGCTATAATATGAAGCCGAAAAATGACGGCCTTTATCGTCAATGGGAAAGTTAATGTCCAAAATTTGAGTAGGCGGACCTCTTTTTACCAAAACTTGTCTCATTTTATCGGTTATTGTTTGCCAGTTACCTGGATTAGTAGGTATTTCAGATACGTTTGAAATAGAACAATTTGATGCAGATCTAGCAAAGGTAACGCTATCCGATTCATCTTCAAAACAAATCTCTTGAGCATTTGTTTCAATTGAGTCGTTGTTAGTATTTTCACTATTAGTTTCTTGATTAGCTTCATTATTTTTTTATTTTTATTTTGTGGTTCATTTTCATTAGAATCTTTGGGTATTTCACGTGAACATGAAGCTTCTTATTTTCTCTCTCCCTGAATTCTTTCTGCTTTTTAAATTCCAAACCGGATTTCCTTTTTTTATTGCTTTGTGACATAATTTAGATGTTCGTATTTTTTTTTTAAATCAAAGTTTATATTTCTCGCCCTAACTATATATGTATTTAAAATTGGTGAAATTCTTAAGTTATAGAATTAAAAAAAACATTAAAATTGAAATTTTGGTAGCGAAAATGAATGTTTCGCTTTAACCTTTCTAACCTTCGAAGTGACAACACTTCTTCTAGTTACGGATTAAAATTTTTTTTTCTTTATTTTAAAAGTTATTAATATTATTAATATTTTAAATTTTATTTTTTTTTTTTATTAAATTATATCAAAATTAAAATTTGTGCACTTTTTAATTAAAAATTTTTTTTTTTTTTTATTTATCTTAAAACGTTTTAAAAGTGTAGTGTGTAACTAAATATATTGAATTATACGGCTGCACTTCAATGGGGGCAGGATAAGTATTTTTTTTTTTTTTTTATAACTTACTATACAAGAACTATACATTTTTTTCTTATTCTAAAATTATTTACACATTACAATTTTTTTTTTTTTTATATTAAAATATTAAAATTTTTTTTTTATTTTATTTTTAGCACATTTCCAAAAAAATTTTGAAAAAATGTGCTTATTAGTTTCACTCTGTCCGTCCGTCCGTCCGTCCGTCCGTCTGTTTACAAAACTTCTACACCGTTGAAGATAGAGAAAAAAAATTTTAACCATAGGTAGGTCTCATAAAAAAAATAATTTTGTGGAACAACTTTTTCATGTAGCCCCCCCATTACGGAGCTACACCCCCTCAAACTTTGAAAAAGCCCTATTTTTAAATGCATATATCTTATGTTCTGATTAAGATTTTTTCAATCTGAAAACGTCATTCGACAGGTATTTCTTTTAACTTTGTAAATTTATATCAAAATTATACAATTTTTTTAAATTTAGTATTTAAATTTACCGTTATGTGAAAACTAAATTTTGCATGATTTTTCTACTTTCATAACTCCGGCACGCTTCTAGATAGAAGCTTGAAATTTTGAGGCAAGAAAGAACTTTTAGAATCAGTATAAGTTTGCTCAGAAAATTTTTTCGGACCACCCCCTGTTTATGAGCTATTAGGGCTTAAAAATTGAAAATTTGCTATTTTTAAACACCTGTAACTTAGGAACCTGCACACATTTTACTTCTGCAAGACGTAAAAATTAAAGCTACAATAATATATTTTTACGTGTGTGAAAGGTTTATTTTAGTTGTAAAGGGTTCCAAAGTTGCAGCTCTTCAAAATTGTAAAAAAGCCCCATTTTCAGATGTATATATCTCGGGCTCTGCGTAATAGTTTTGCAATCTAAAACCGGTGGAAGATCAAAAATTTTATTATCTATATAAAACAATATCAAAATTATGTAATATTTTGTAATTTACGTTTTAAATTTACCGTTATGTGAAAACCACATTTTGCATGAAATTTCTTTTTTCATAACTCCGGCACCCCTTTAGATAGGAACCTGAAATTTTGAGACAAGAAAGAACTTTTAGAACTAGTATAAGTTTCCTCAGAAAATTTTTGGTAACGCCCCCGCTTTAAGAGTTATTACGCCTGAAAAATTGAAAATTTGCTGTTTTTAGACACCTGTAACTTAGGCACCTGTAAAAATTTTTCTTCGGCAAGACATGAAAATTAAAGCTTCAATAATATATTTTTACGTGTGTTAACAGCTTTTCTTAGTTATATAGGATTCCGGACTTACGGCCCCTCAAAATCTCAAAAATGTCCTATTTTCAAGTTTTTTCTTATTACATGAAATTTTCAAATTTTTGTGTAAGTCACACTTCTAAACAGTTTGTATTGAGTTTTGGAAATGTGCGCTTTTAAAAACCGTTGGTTTACATTCTACCTTGTTTATTTTTGATTTTAATTTTTTGAACTACATATCTATTTATTAAATTCGAATAATTTTTAGTTTTACAATTATAACTTCTAATTAAACGCGCTCGGTTGGTTTTGTTTACTTTAATTTACATTAATTTTTTATTTCTTATTTCATCTTAAAATCAGTTTGTCGTAAACAAAACAATTTTATATCTATCTCCCTCCCACCCGTATGAAGGATACTGGAGTTCTTCTTTCATTCTCAATTCGCTCAATTTTTTTTAATACCACCATAGTATTACCGTAATTTAATTTATTAGTTTCTGGTGGTAAGTTTTGCTTTTAGTGAGTTTTTGGTTGTACCTGCGTTCAATAAGGTCACTTAAAAGTGTATATTAAAAACCGTTTGCTCGCTCAAAGCAAAATATTAAAATATTAAAATTATTAGTACGATATCAAGGTATTGATATTGTTAATAATTTATTTTAAAGTGTTGTCAAGATCGGGTTATTTAAATCGTACACTTTTACTTTTGATTTCGATTTTAATTTTGATTAAATTTTAATTTTTGTTCATTTCAATTTTTACTGTAATCTTAAATTACATACTTTAATTTATTTTAATTCAGATTTTGATTTTGGTTAATCTTGGTTTTAATTACAATTTGATTCTATTTTAATTCCGATTTTGATTATAATTTTAAATTAAATTTAAATTTTAACGTTATTCTAGTTTTTTTTATTGCTTTTTTGTTTTGCATTAATTGTTTTCCAACAAAATTACCAATTTTAATATTAATTTCTGTAATATACGCGGGTTGCAAACGAATTTTCATACCGTCGAGTGCCATCTTAGTTCAATTAAACCAGCAATTTTAGCCACAAGTCAGTAATCACAATGGTAACTTTAATGTTACCGGCTACTCACTTATTTCACACTTCGTACCCAAAAGAGGGTATCGCTATCTATATAAAAAATAACATTGCTTTCAACACACTTCCAAAATATAAATGTTCTAGCCCAAACTTCCACTACATTTGGGTAAAAATTCTCGTTGGAAAGCATGTCATACATTTCTGTTTTCTATACAGATCACCCAACTTAAATGAACAAGAAACTGCTATGGAAATTGAAAATCTATCGAACCAGATCAATGAAATTTTGGACGCATCTCCAGAATCTGAAATTGTTCTGGCGGGAGATTTCAACATTCATAACAGGGACTGGCTTCATTTTTCGAGCAACATCTCCCCGAGTCAAAACTCAATTAGGAAATAAGTTGAACAATTCTCCACACTGTTCCACCTTTCTAAACTTGTTAAAAATCCCACTAGGATCCCGGACCGTGCTAATCAAGAAGGTCACCTCTTGGATCTGTTTCTCACCTCACACCCTGAAAAATATGTGGTTTTAGTTGGTTGCCCCCTGGGTAATTCCGATCATTGTTTGGTTAAGACAAGTTTCCGGGTAAGCCCAATCCTCAATCAGAGGTCCCCTCCCAAAAAATTAGTTTGGCGCTACAGCCATGCTGACTGGGAGGGTCTTAACAACTTTTTTAAAACATTTGATTTGTCATTCTGCTTCCGTAATAAGAATGTTAACTTTGCTGCAAATGCGATTAGTGAAACTATTTTACTTGGAATGAGGTTATTCATTCCTCATTCCATGAAATCTGTTAAGAGGAGGCCCAAATCTTGGTTTAGTCGCATTTGCAAAGAAGCCATTTTTAGAAAAGAGGAGGCTTTTAAACTGTATCAAAACAATAGATCGGAGGCTCTCAGGGCCAACTATATAGTGGTGAGAAACCGATGCAAGAGAGTTATCAACAAGCAAAAATTCTTGTTCAAAAAGGTTGGAACGTAAAATCATCCACATGCCAAAGAATAGCAAATCTTTTTGGTCATTTGCCAAAACTCTAAAGGAAGACGTTAGAGGGTCTTCTTTTTCACCACTTGTTGATAATAATAGCAAAACAGTATCAGATTCTAGAGAGAAAGCGAACTTATTTGGCAAGCAGTTCGCTTCTAATTCGACACTGCCACAGTCAGCTCAGATGCCACCTCCTGTTCCCCGAGTTGGCTGCTCCTTTGGAAAAATTTACTTTAGGACGCGGGCGGTGATGAAAATCTTGAAAAATCTTGATACAAATAAGGCAGCCGGTCCAGATGATATAACCACCATGGTGCTTAAAAATACCTACTCCAGTATTTCAAAACCTCTGCGCAACCATTTCTACCTCTCCTTCACTTCGGGTATTCATCCTACCCAATGGAAGGTTGCACATGTTTTCCCAATTCCCAAAAAAGGTAATAAAAGCGATTCCTCCAACTACCGCCCTATTGCTATAACTTCGGTCCTCTCCAAAGTAATGGAGAAAATTGTGAACCAAAAGCTTCTGAAATACCTGGATCACAAAGGTCTGCTTCATGATCGTCAATACGGGTTCAGAGCCCGTCGTTCAACCCGTGATCTCATGACTTACCTTTGTGAGAAGCTAAGCATTAGCCTTCATCAATCTGGTGAATCTGATGTTGTGGCTCTTGATATTTCTAAGGCATTCGATCGAGTTTGGCACGATGCTCTATTGGCAAAATGCAAAGCAATAGGTCTAGGCAGGGTCTTTCTAAAATGGATTGGAGATTTCCTTTCGAATCGTACGATTCGTGTACTGGTCGATGGATATTCATCTGACAAATTCAAAATAAATGCTGGTGTCCCTCAAGGATCAGTTTTATCCCCCACTCTTTTCTTAATATTTATTAATGACCTACTTTCTTTAACCTCCAATCCGATCCATAGTTTCGCGGACGACAGCACCCTTGTAGCTTCCTATGAATTTCATAGCCGCTGTAACACTAATCACCACATTAATACAACAGCAAAAAATTTCACTATTAGTGAGCTAAATAATGATTTAGCCAAAATTCAAAAATGGGGTGAAGTCAACAGAATTGATTTCAACATGAAAAGAACCCAATGCTGTCTGATCTCGCGAAAAATTGCCACTACTATTCCTAACCTATTATTCCAGGGAGAGGTTTTGCAGCATTCAACAGATTTAAACATGTTGGGTATCGAGTTAATCCAAAAATTGACTTGGTCAAATCACATTTTTGGTATAGCTAAGGATGCAGCTAAATGTGTGGGTTTTTTGTATCGCTGCAAAACTTACTTTTCTGCATCTGACCTTCTCAATATCTATAAAACGTACATTCATCCGAAAATGGAGTATAATGCACACATTTGGGCTGCAGGCCCTCAAACAGCGCTGGGTTACCTAGATAATGTGCAAAACAGAGCTATTCGTCTTATCAACGACCCCAGTGTAACTTCAATGCTCACTTCACTCAGTCATCGTCGCACAGTTGGGTCACTAACCTTGTTTTATAGATATCTCGTAGGGATTAACACCTGCTCGAATGAATTAAAACAGTTAATGCCTCCGCTCAAAGTTTTCCAGCGAGAAACAAGGCGGGCAGCAGAAGCTCATCCCTACCATGAAGAGATTTCAAGATGGCGAAATACAGCTTATGGAAATTCGTTTGTCATGCACACGTCCCGCCTGTGGAACCATATACCATCGCATGTGTTCCCTAAAGTGGGTAATTCTTATGTGTACGATTTACTTAAGTTTAAGAAGAACATCAACATCTTTCTTCAAAATGTCCCTCAAAATTTTCCTACCTATCCCCCATAATCCAAATTTCCCAATTCCAATTTTCCCAATTATCCTTCCCACATCCCTATCCCCAAAACCAACCTGTACATTCGTATTAAAGGTTTCATCCTAAAGTTTGGTTTAAAAAGGGGGGTGGTTTTGGTTGGTTAAAGTCCAACACTACCATGAGGAAGCACGTGCAGTTCCTCTTGGTGACTTTCGAGTTTTCCACCAACCCTCGTAAAAAAAAAAAAAAATATACACAATTTAAACAACCGCAATGTATACACAATATACACATACAATTACTTAATATTTCTTTCTGAAGATAAAATATATTATGTACACAAAATATACATACATAATAGACGTCATATTTGTTTACAAAACTTAGAAAAAAAATTTTTCCTTAAACCTACGCAAGTATACACCCCCAACCATATATAAATAGATATCTAAAGAAGTATACACACTCAATCGTACATAAATAAATATCTACACAAGGATACAGTATATCCATTCAAGAAAAGTTGAAATTTGTGTTTTTTTCATTTACATTGCATTTATACATCCCCATAACCATATAGGTTATATGATCTTTGGTATACATGTATCTATTACAAATTACAAGTGGTTGCAATTGCAATAACCACGTGACTTTACATCTCTTTTATCTAGCTTTTTTTTGATTTAGTATATGTAAATAATTGCATTTGGTTTACGTAAATGAAGAGTTTGGTTTAATTATACTTATTACCAATAGATATACTTTGGTAATTATTAACCATTATTTAACTGCATGTTAATATACATACATACATATATATTATAGAATTAACAAAATCGGAATTGTTTAATAGTGAAATGAGAAATTCATATTGTACATACTATGTATTGTAATTACAAAAGAGAAAAACAGGCAAAAAATATTCAAACGCTGGCAAACGTAAATCGTAATACACGCATTTTCATCAGGATTGCCACTTTGGTAATTTTCTACCAAATTTGGTAATTTTATTCATAATTTTTTTTGGTAATTTGGTAATTTTTTGAAATAATTTGAAGAATGAGAAAAATTTAAATCAGGGATCAATTTTGAAAAAAATCTCCATTTTTTAAAATATTGAACTATAAGTTAAAATATTGTGTAGGCACCATATAATTACACAACTTTTACGTCATTACAAAACCTTAACTAAATGTCAACAATTTTTAATTTTATTAAAAATCTAATTTTTTTACGTTTGCTTAAAATGGAAAAGTAAATTACAAATTTGCTAAAATAATTTAATAAACATAATTCATAATAAACTACATACTTCCTAAAAATATCTTGTGAAGAAAAAACTCGACTTGTAGATGTGAATGAATATCACTCGCAAGGTGAACAAGATAATGGATCTACTACGGTATTTGCAAGGAAAAATAGATGAATTTGATTATGAAGAATTAAGTTCAGTTCAGCAAGTAGTGAACGTGAAAAATACTACAGGAAATTCCAGATGCAGTGGGCAGAGAAATTATCATAGCTAAAAGAGAAGAACAAAAGTGGCTAAGGGACTGGATAAAGGAAATAAAGCGGCTCATAGAGTTTGGTCTGCCAAAAATTAATTTTAGTTTAAGTTATAAATATAATATATAAATATAATTTTATGCGTTGAAAAGGTTTTACATATTTAACTTTAAAAATTTTATGTTCTTTGACAAATACTCAAATAATTAATAATAATTTTATATTCCTTCAAATACTGTTTGTTGATAAATAGTTTAAGTTTTAACATTTTTTGTTCCTTTAGAATTTGTAATTTTTTTTTAGTTTTTATATACTTAAAAAATTTTAATATCAGGCAAAACCATTGTTTTTAAATACCCAGCATATTTTGGTAACTTTTTTTATCAATTTGGTAACTTTTCAAAACAAATTTGGTAAACAAATTTTTTTCTGAGTGGCAACCCTGATTTGAATATGTGTTTCAATCAAAGTTATCTAAGAAGATAAGCCACTCCCAGCATGTGACCGATTTTTTTTTGCAAAGAACAAAGAGAAAAACATTGTTATTATTTTGTTTTGTTTAAAAAAAAAAAAGAGAATGATCATAATTGTAATTCATAAATTTCATAACATTGAATATTGGTTGACATTTGTTTTAATCAGCAAAGAGAAAAAAATTGTTAATACATATTTTGTTTTGTTTAAAAAAATAAAAAAGGGAAGAGTCAGAAAAGAAAATTTCATAATATTGGTACTATTGGTTGACATTTACTTTTATTAACAAAGAGAATTCCTTCAATATTACCTAGAAGAATTCCTTCAGATTCAGATCAAATATTACATAGAAGAGTTCCTACATAGAGAATTCCTTCAATTATACATAGAAAATTTTTAATATGTATAAAGAAATATTTTTGAATGAAAAAAGTATCATATATTCGTATATTGATATACATATATACATTGATATAAAAAAAATCAATAAAAATTTTTTAATAAAAATTTGATTCTTTTTATAAAATTTTTGTAAGAAAATTATCTAGAAATCTTTAGTAATGAAAATTCGGCCCAATGATTTGAAACTTGGAAAATGATTGGGTCCGGATTAGCAATATCATACAGCATTTAAAAAATACGAAAAAATACTTAAAAAGGGCGAAACTAGTTGAGAAAAAAAATATATATATATATATATAAAAAAATAAACTATTAAATAATTTGTGAAACAAAAACAGGTGTTTTAATTAATTATATATAATAAAAAAAAAAAAAATTATATATAAATATTAAATAGAAGAAATTTGATTAATTATTTAACAAATATGTTTCACCAAGTGCCTACAAAAAAATCAATTGATTTTTTATTAAATTTAGAAATACACAGGATTATTGTGTACTATAGAAGATTACTCATCAAATTTAAATATACTTGCAATCATATTTGGTTCAATAAACAATGTATTTTAAATAAGATTTTTCCTAAATATATTCATTTTAATAGTAAAAACACTTCTAGACCAGTTAAAAACATTGTATTTAATGCGAAATTAAATTGGTTAAAAAGCGAAATGAAAAAACAATATCATATTAGAGATAATTTGGGCATTCATTTAAAAATTTTGCATTCTGAACTTTCCTACCATCTCCACGCAATAGAACTAGATGAAATACTAAATCATGCACATGAAAAAGCTAGAGTACTTTCTTATATCCAATTTAAAACACAAACAAAAAAGATTAATAAATTAATACTACTAAAAAACCCTGCTAAATATTTTAATAATAACCACAATAAAACATTTCACTCCAGAATAGTCAATACAACCAATACTATCTTCTCTGAGAGGGAATTATGTGTACTAAACAACGGTTTAAAATACGCTCCACCACCATATAAAATTAACAAGAGTGAACTAATAGACTAAGCCTTTTATACAGATGCTGCCATCTCAGACAATAACATTGAATGTAAAACTGCTCAAATTATTAAAAATACTTACAAACAGATAGCTAAATGCAACAACAATGACCATCCGAATAATACTAATATCAATCAATTTACAAAAGTATCAACACAATCAAAACTAAATTAAAAAATGAACACTTAATTCTCTGCAAAGCAGACAAAGGCAATACAATTGTAGTAGTGGACAAAAAAGAGCGCATCAGAGTTACCAGCTGACCCAACTTTTAGATATGAAAAGGAAATCAATCTAATAATAAGTAAATCGAATCAAATAATTGACAAAATACATAAGATAAAATTAAAAGCTAACAAATCTTCAGCGACCATACTATATGGTTTACCGAAAATACATAAGTTAGGTGTGCCATTACGTTCTGTTGCTTCTGGCCAGTTATTTAAGTTTTACTTTACCTGATTTGCTTAATTTCAAAGACAAATACTCTATAAAAAATTCCACAGAATTAATTAATAAATTGAAAAATATTAAATTACCTAATAATGCTAAACTGATTTCATTTGATGTCTCAAGTTTGTTTACTTCTGTTCCTACCGCTAAACTGAAGAAGATATTTTATGACAAAATAACAAATAAATTTAGAGATCTAGACAAAGCAGTCGAATTACAAAATTTAATTAACATTTGCATAGACCAGAATTATTTTGAATTTAATAACAAGTTTTATTCTCAAACAAATGGTTTAGCTATGGGATCAAGTTTGTCCCCTCTAGCCGCTGATAATTTTTATGGATAACTTTGAAACAACTTTATTTGATTCCAAACACCATCTCTTGAAGAATATTTTAACCTGGTTTCGATATGTAGATGATATATTCTGTATATGGACTGGTACAGAAAGAGAAGTTACTATTTTTTTGGAAAAATGTTTAAATATTTTGGATAACAACATCAAGTTCACTTTAGAATATGGTGGAGTTAAGCTGAATTTTCTAGACTTAAAAATAATTAATAACAAATTTGATTTCAACATATATCGAAAGGAAACATTTTCAGATGCTATTATCCCTGCTTCTTCAAATCATCCATGATCAATAAAAATGGCATCTTTCCATTGTTTATTACACCGTATGTTATCTGTACCATTAACTGGTGATAATTTCAAAAAAGAACTAAATAGCATTATTAATATCGCTATTAACAACGGTTATAAGAAACACACTATATATAATCTATTAAAACGAAAGTCGAATAAAATGATGATGAACAAAATTTTCCCAGTACCTGTTAATGACGCAATTGAAATAAATTATAAGACATTGTTCATACATAAAACATTGTTCGGAACGTTTATCAAAACAACTCAACACAGCTGATATAAAACCTGCCTTCTTCAATAAAATCACATTATATAACTTATTAGTCAACAATAAATTAAAATTACAAAAACCATGTAACTTTTTGTCAAAAAGTGGAGTATACGGAATTAAATGCAATGATTGTGATGGTATTTACATAGGAAAAACAAAAAGGTCATTGCAAATTAGATTTGCGGAACATATTAAATCAATAGCTCTTTCTGACCCATCATCTGGACTTGCTCAACATCTGAAATCAACAGGACATATCACAGATATAAACAATGTCAGACTGTTAAAAGAATTGAAAGGCGGCTTAGTTCTAGATAAACATGAAATTTTTCAAATAAATAAATGTAAAAATGATATATTACTTTGTTTAATAACCAAATTGACTTAAGTAATAATAATCTTTTACTGGACAACATATTTTTATTTAGCTAAATGTAAATTTACATTTTTGTCACTTATGCCAGTTTGTTATTTTGTTGTAGTTGTATTATGTTTTTGCATATTGCTCTTAATCTTTTTAAATAATTTTATTTTTTTTTTTTTTGTTAGTTAAATTTTAAACTGTTTTTCTTTTTTCCTTTCTTTTTTTTAAATATTTTTTAATATTTTTTTTTTTAAATAATAAAATCTTTTATTTGTATATATGATGAAAGGTATATTTTTAGGTAGTATCTTCCTGATGATGCCTTTAAAAAGGGCGAAACTAGTTGAGAAAAAAAAAATAAAAACTATTAAACTATATAATAATTTAATAATTAAACTATATAATTAAATAATTTGTGAAACAAAAACAGGTGTTTTAATTAATTATATATAATAAAAAAAAAAAAAAATTATATATAAATATTAAATAGAAGAAATTTGAATACATAAATAATACAAATTTTTTTTATTTGACGTGCGCCCATCATGTGATGGGCTTTTTCACTAGCTAATTAATAAAGCTAAACAAAGTACCTGTCGAATGCCGTTTTCAGGTTGAAAAAATGTTAAGCACAACATGAGGTATACGCATTTAAAAATGAGGCTTTTTCAAGGTTTAAGGGGCTCTAGTTCGGCAATGGATGGGGCTACATGAGAAAATTGTTTCACAAAATTAATTTTCTTATGAGACCTACCGATGTTTAAAATTTTTTTTTCTCTATCTTTAACAGTGTAGAAGTTTTGTAAACAGACGGACGGACAGAGTGAAACTAATAAGCACATTTTTTCAAAATTTTTTGGAAAAATGCTAAACAAGAATATTATTTTTAACTGGACACCAACTCATGAAAAGTACTTACACAGCATACAAAATATAGTGGTGAAATCTCCTATTTTACAAACCTTCGATGAAGCAAAAGAAATAACTATTCAGGCTGATGCTTCCAAATTTGGTTTGGGTGTTTGCCTTATGCAAGAACGAAAACCAATCAGGTTTGCTTCAAGAAGTC
The DNA here is from genome assembly GCA_947095535.1 of Poecilobothrus nobilitatus. Taxonomy (NCBI): domain Eukaryota; kingdom Metazoa; phylum Arthropoda; class Insecta; order Diptera; family Dolichopodidae; genus Poecilobothrus; species Poecilobothrus nobilitatus. Next base: position 171,197,910 of record OX352772.1, on the reverse strand, counting down.
ATACCATAGTTCCATCAGTATATTTATGGCCGTGATATAGTTGTAACCACTACTTGATATAATGATCAAAGAAATCGGTGAGATTCTAAGTCGCCGCCTCCAAAGAATTTGATTAAGATTGCTAAAATATAAAATTGTAACACTCTCCGGGGAAAGAAATGTTAATTACCGATCTTCTTTCCAGAAATATTAGTAAAAAAATGCACCCCGGAAATACAAGATATTAATGACGTAGTTTACACTATTAGTATGAGTACAACTAAAATTGATAAATTAAAATCAGAAATAGCTAATAATCCAAATCTTAGAAAACTAAAAAAATTCTCCAAAAGGGATCGCCTAAAAAATTAAGAAACGTAGACTACGGTCTGAAAAAATATTGGAAAGTAAGAGTTTTTTTTTTTTTTTTTCTTTATTATTTTATAAATTAAATATAAAGTTAAGTATAATACATTATTTTAAAAATTTAAATAAAATGTTTCGGACCTTAGCAAAAAGAAAATGCTGTGTGGTCTAATAAGTTTTTAATGAATACAAAACATGTTAAAAGAGAAATAATATTAAAAATAAAAAACAAATAAAAAAGTTTAAAAATTTGAAATTTAAAAGCATAATTTAACATTTATAATTCAGCTTAAATCTAATAAGTATATTACTCATATGTAATTTAATTCTAATTATGCAAAAACAGTAATTTAACAATAGTTTTATGATGTAATAATTAAATAATTCATTTAATACAATAATTCAATATGATAAAAAAAAAATATATATATATATATAATCGTAATTTAGTAAAAATAGTTAACAACTAAATAGAAAATTTAGATAGATTTAATATTCTAATGCTATTATTATTATTGTTAGTATTATTAGTATTTTATGTACTACATATCAGCTACAAAACTAGTTACATAATAGTTCTTTCACTCTTTTTTTAAATAAACTAATGTTATTTATTTCCTTTAGAGAGGTTGGTAAATCATTAAAGACTTTTAAACAGTTATATAAGCAGCTATTTTTCTGTTTATCTGTGTTGAAAAGCGACAAGTAAAAATTAGATTTATTTCTAGTATTATATGCATATATATCAATATTTCTATTCAATATAAATTTGTGTTTAATTAAATTATTCACTATTTTGAAAGCAATAATATAAAGTTCTTTTTTGCCAATATTTTCTAGACTCATGTACTTACTTGTGTACAGTAAGTCAGTAGGATACATCTGAGGATAGTTATTAATTATTTTAATAGCTTTTTTGTTAAGTTTATCTAACTTAGATAAGTGTATAGCAGATGCTCTATTCCATATGGGATTTACGTAAACTAAGTGTGAAATTATATACGACGAATAAATACAGTACAATCAGTTTATATTTAAATTTTTCTTTAGCCTTTTTAGGAAAAAAACATACGGTGCAATTTTTTTTGAAATATTGTTTATGTGATCCTCCCATTTAAGTTTATTGTCAATAATTAGCCCTAGATAGTTAAAAGATTTTACAATCTCAATAACTTCGTTCGTATTAAAAATAATTTCCGTATCAGAGAATGCCTTATTACCAAACAATATTATTTTATATTTTTTTGCATTTAATAGCATACGATGTTTTAGAAGCCACTCATTGATGAGTCCTAGATCACAATTTATTGCTTCCCTAGTATCTGTTTCACTGCTACACGCGTATTTTATTACTGTGTCATCTGCATATAGTTGTACAATACCTTTAAGCCGTAATGATGCTATATCGTTGATGTAAATTTTAAAAAGGTCCGGCCCAAGAATGGATCCTTGTGGTACTCCCTTACTAATTACTCTTTTGGTACTTAGAAAATTGCCGATACGTACCCTTTGGTTTCAATTTATCAAATACGATTTAAAACAGCTTATCTGGCGGGGCTCGAATTTTAACAGATCTAATTTGTGCAATAGGATTCCATGATCCACACAGTCAAAAGCTTTTTTTAGGTCCAGGAAGACACATGCGTTATACTTTTTTCCTTCCAAACTATTCGTGATAAACTCATTTAACTCCAGACATGCAGCCACAGTATTAGAATTTTGTTCGAAACCAAATTGTGACTCGGATAGTACTCCATTTGCGCTTAGGAACAGTGATAATCTATACTTAATAACTTTTTCAAATATTTTTGAAAAGGAGGTTAAGACTGATACAGGAGGATAGTTGTTTGGATCAATTTTGCTGCCACCTTTATGAATAGGTGTTACTATTGCTGACTTCATCGAATCTGGAAAGACGCCCGTTTCAAAAGATTTATTAACAAACTTATCTATTAAAGGAATTAAACGAGCAGCGAAAAATACTATAAATTTAGTTGATATGCCGTCAGATCCATTAGCAGCAGAAGTATTTAGTGTTTTAATAATTTCTTCAATTTCTCCATAGTTTGTAGGTGTTAATTCAAACTTTGATAGTATATTATGATCAAACTTGTTGAGATAGGTTGTATCAATCTGGTCTGAGGAAAGTTTAAGTTCGCTTATAATATTACTGAAAAATTCATTCATCGCCTCCGAAATAATAGATTTTTCCGATATTAGTGTATGTCTATACTCGATTATTTTTAGCGTTTCTAAGCTTGAGGGGTTCCTATTCAACATAATCCTTTTGTAAACGCCCCATAGATTTTTTCCACTTCTCGGATTTTTATTTATTTATCCTGAATAAAAATTTCGTCTTTCTTTTTCGATTTCATTTTTAACCTTGTTTTTATATATTTTTAGTAAATTTTTTATATGATTATCCTCTGGGTATTTTTTTGAGTATTTTACATACGTATCTCGAATTTTAATAATTTTTAAGATATTTTCAGTCATCCATTCACGATTTTTCTTTTTTTCAATGCTGATAGTTTTAGTATATTTGTGAATCATTAGGGTTAGACTGGTAACAAAGGAGTCGAAATCATTACAATTTCCTAACTCATTCCATAGGGTATCGTTTCCTAGGGCTTCGTAATTAAGAATGGTTTTGATAGAGCTGAAGTAAGGATCTGAGATTGGTTTACGATTTAAATTTAATAGTACCAGTCTGTGATCAGATAAACTTGTGTCTGATATATCTAAGTTATAGCTATATCTTATCAAATCAGTTATAATATGATCTATTATAGTTTTCGATGTATTTCCTATCTTTGTTGCATAATCTATTAATATTTTGTTGCATATTATAAATCCGTTCGAGAGGAGTGTTTCAGTATAATGTTTTACTTCATTGTTATTTTTATTTAATACGTTTATGTTAAAGTCGCCTAACATTATCGAATTTTTGAATTTTGAGGTAATATTATCTAACTTATCAATAAAATTGAAATTTCCTGAGATTTATATATTGCTATAATATTCATTTCTAACATTGGAAGTCTAACTATTAAAAAACTACAATTGTGGTATTCTTCCTGGTGCGAAAGAGTGCTACAGATTTCATACACTACATAAATTGCTGCACCGCCATAAGCATTTTTCCTATTAGAGAAGAAACCCGTATATCCTGGTAAATTAAAGAATTTATTTTCATGTTCGGTTAACCATATCTCTGTTAATACTAGTATGTGAATATTGAACTTAAAGGAATTTATTAAACACTCCGAACTATGTAATTTACCACGTAAACTTTGTATGTTCAAGTATAGAATATTAGTTCCATTCCTACATTTCTGCAACAAATTATAAGACAGATCTAAATAATGATTTATGAGAATGTAGCAGCTGTGAGCAGAAGTGTTGAAGAAGATTTTAAACTTCCATTCGTCATCGTTCGCAGCAATTAAACATCAAACCATCCACATTATTCAACATTTTGCATCGTGATCTCCATTTAAAGGCTTATAAGATCCAGCTGACGCAAGAATTAAAACCAACTGACCATGCATTACGTCGGCAATTCGTTTCTTGGGCAATCGAAAAACAAGAAGAAAATGAGAATTTTTTTAACAAAATAATCTTCACCGACGAAGCTCATTTCCAGCTCAATGGCTACGTCAATAAACAGAATAGCCGCATTTGGGGTGAAGAGAATCCAAGGGTTCTCTTAGGGCAACCAGTACATCCAAAAAAAGTTACGGTTTGGTGTTGTTTGTGGTCAGGAGCAATCATCGGACCATATTTTTTTGAAAACGCAAATGGAAATGCGATTACGGTCAATGGAAATCGCTACAGGGAGATGATCCGAAGCTTTTTGTGGCGGGAAATTGATGATTTGAACGTAGAGAATATGTGGTTTAAACAGGACGGTGCCACTTGCCACACAGCAAGAGAAACAATGGATCTTTTGAAGGAAAAGTTCGAAGTTCGCATTATTTCTCGTAGAGGAGGAGTGATGTGGCCACCAAGATCGTGCGATTTGACACCGTTGAATTTTTTTTTGTGGGGTTTTGTGAAATCGAAAGTGTACAGCAATAATCCCACAACAATTTAAGAGCTTAAAAACAACATTATCGAGCAGATTTCAACCATTGAGAACAGTTTATTGAACAACATGATTCAGAATTTTGGTAAAAGATTGGAAGCCTGCCGAAGTAGTAGAGGGGGCCACTTGGCCGACATAATTTTTCATTATTAAGCGGAACCTATCTGTAATAAATTAAAATAAAAATATATTTAATATTTCAAAAAAAAAAGTCTTTTTTTATTAAAATTAAAATGATACCTCAATTTTGAACACCCTATATAATGAAAATCAATGATAATTGTTATTATACATATATATTTTAGCATATACTGATCATTGAAACAGAGATATATTGTATTATTATAAGTTAGAAAGAAATATGAAATAATCAACAGCCGAAACAATGATTTGTTAATTTTATGTGATGGCCAAAAATTTTGATTACATACATAATATCTGTTATATTTTACTATGTCTATGAAATTATTATATACTTTATTACCGTATTTCTTTAAAATTCGTGAAATAAATTTGTTTAATACACAAACCATTACCTGATTATGTTTTCCTGTGTCATAAAATTATAGTTATACATTGAAGATGAAATATTATTTTACAATGACAGAATTATTACACCCAAAAACATGCAAAACGAAATGTTAAAATAGTTACATCAATCACATATGGGAATGAAAAAAACAAAAGCCAGGGCAACAACGCTATTATTCTGCCCTGGCCTTACCAAAGAGATAAAGGATATTATTAATAAATGTAAAACATGTCAAAAAACTAGAAACTCAAACCTAAGAGAGTCCATGTTGACGAACAAAATTCCAAATTATCCATTTCAAAAAATTGGTATGGATATAATGGAATTTGGCGGAAAATCCTTTCTAGTAGTTGCTGACCATCTTTCTAAATTTCTTGATATAATACCTGTAGAAAAAAAAATGCTTCAGAAATTACTGAGAAATTGAAACATCTGTTTTTAATACACGGTATTCCGCGAATAATTACTGCTGATAATATGCCATTCGGTTCATTTGAATTTAGACAATTTGCTAACGAATTACATATTACCTCAAGTCCCCGTTACCCACAATCAAATGGATTTGCATAAAACAGATGTCCAAATAGCCAAAAAATTAATTGAAAAATCACTATCATACAACTCGAAGTGTGCAAAATTTTCTAGAATTTAGAAATACCCCGATCAAGGGAACAAATTACCCACCTGTGCAAATAATATTCGGTAGGAACACAATATCATTTCTACCAAGCAAAGAATAACAATAAAAAAATCTTTTTTATGAGAAAGTCAAAATCCAATTACAAAAATAAAAGTTTTTATGATAAAAAACAAAATTTAACACTGGGTTTCAAGTTAACGACAAAGTCTGGTTTAAAGACGGAAAACACTACTTATTCACCACCACTTATTCACTTACCACACCTTCTTATGGGATCGAGCTAAATGATGGAAAAATATTACACCGAAACTGTCTCTTCCTAAGGAAAATGGTATAAAGGTTCAAGTGATCACAAGCCGTACAGAAGTCTAAAATAATTGAATAAAGCAAACCATGTATTAATTTTTCTTTAAGTACTTTTAAGAAGCTATTTGATTTATCCAATGATTAAAAACACATTATATTCACATTTTAATACATATATTTCGATGAATTAAATTATAAAATAAGCATCAAATACATAAAAAAATTATGGTTTTGAAAATTACAATTAAAGTACCTAATTTTTTCATTTATATATATATTTTTTTCGGTAATATAGGGTGTTCACAATTGAGGTATCATTTTGATTTTGCCACCATTTTTTTTTCTACCTGGAATTTTTTCTACCTACCTGGAATATACGAGGTTTCTTTAGGTATATTCTAAATACATTCCGGTAAGTTAATAGGGAACGTTACACGAAGGAACAACGTGTTTTTGTTATTACAACATCTTTTGAAAATGGTAAAAGTTTTCAAGTTGTAATTAGGAAATTTCGAACAAAATTTGGTATAGAAAATGCTCCAACAAATCGTGCCATCAAGCTGATGGTTGATAAATTTCTAGAAACTGGATCTGTTCTTGATAACAGAGGCAACATTTATCAACGTAGTGGCCGTTCAACCGAGAATGTAGCAGCTGTGAGCAGAAGTGTTGAAGAAGGTCCAAAAACTTCCATTCGTCATCGTTCGTAGCAATTAAACATCAAACCATCCACATTATTCAACATTTTGTATCGTGATCTCCATTTAAAGGCTTATAAGATCCAGCTAACGCAAGAATTAAAACCAACTGACCATGCATTACGTCGGCAATTCGTTTCTTGGGCAATCGAAAAACAAGAAGAAAATGAGAATTTTTTTAACAAAATAATCTTCACCGACGAAGCTCATTTCCAGCTCAATGGCTACGTCAATAAACAGAATTGCCGCATTTGGGGTGAAGAGAATCCAAGGGTTATCTTAGAGCAATCAGTACATCCACAAAAAGTTACGGTTTGGTGTGGTTTGATGTCAGGAGGAATCATCGGACCAAATTTTTTTGAAAAACGTGATTCAGAATTTTGGTAAAAGATTGAAAGCTTGCCGAAGTAGTATAGGGGGCCACTTGGCCGACATAATTTTTCATTATTAACCGGAACCTATTTGTAATAAATTAAAATAAAAATATATTTAATATTTCAAAAAAAAAGTCTTTTTTTATTAAAATAAAAATGATACCTTAATTTTGAACACCTATACATAAGACATATATCTCTACATAATTTTTTTTTTTCTTAAAACACTATTAAACTAAATGAATTTAAACATTTTTTTTTCTAATTCTTAAATAAATAAAATTAAATTGAATTAATTTTTCAAAATAAAATAAAAAAAAATAGATTTAACAAAACTAAATTTGATATTATAATAAATATAAATAATTAAAATGTTCAGATTAAATTTTTTTATAATTGCCATAAAAACAAAGAATTAATGAATATGTATCCAAAAAAAAAATTTTTTTGTACTCAATATATTAGATACATTCACCACGAAAATTAAATTTGCAACTAAAAACAATTTGAAAATATTTATTAATCTTGAAATAAAATAATTTGAATTACATATTTATATGTAGTACATGCAGATATTAAACATTGCAAGAAATGCAAATGTACAATTATTGTAGAAAAAGAAAGATGAGAAATCTGTGGATATGTAATATTCACTTATTTGTATAAAATATGTACATATTATACATTTTACGGTAATATCATACCACATATTGCTTTACACTGGCCTATCAAATTAAATTTTTTTCTTCCCTTTTAAGTTAAAAGGGGAAATGTAAGATAATTTGGGTATATTATGTAAACGCATTTACAATAATGATTATAAATGTTTATAGGTTATATAGTACATAAGTTAGTAATAGATTAAATTAGTAATAGATTAAGTTAAAAGTATTGTGAATTAAAGAAAAAGAAGCATTAGTTACCGGAACCTGGAATAAGTAAGAAATCTTTCATTTTTAGATTCTCAAAGAACCAACAAACACTACAGCTAAAACTTATTCCTGAGGTTATAAGAATATTTCGTAAGAAGAAAAAATGTATAATATATAATACAAATGTCTGGAAAGTTAAACGCTTGAAACCGCATACATCATAAGCTCTAGTTTACTTTTAAAATTCTTCAAATTACTTTTAGAAACATCAAATGAAATTTAACATAAAAACGAAAACATTCTTTGATATTATAATTAATTTTACATTAAAATTTAATTTTATATAAGTTTTTGACTAAAATTGATAGAAATAAATAAAAAGGATTTTTTTCGTGCTTTGTTCAGTCTGTTGGACTCCTCTTCCTCGGTAGGTACAAACTGAACATTTTGAACACAAACTGAACACGTCCAAAGATTTTTTCAAATCACAAACCATTTATAATAGAAATTATAAATATGGGTTGTGAGCTGAAACACCTGAGTTAAAACCACAAAGAATTAGTTTAATGTAAATTGTTTATTGTTTACTGTAAATAACAAAATTACATTGATAACCTAGTCAATTAAGACTACATTAGTTATCTAATAAATAAATTTATTATTTTTTTTTTCTTTTTATAAAAAAAAATTCAAAATAAAAAATTAAATATAAATTAAATAAAATTATAAAATATAAATTAAAAAAAATTCAATTTTTAATTTTTTATTTAGAATTTTTTTTTATAAAAGTAAATAAATAATAAATTTATTTGACCTTGAAGCTAGATATAATTAGACAACTAGATATAATTTCTAAACACAATTCTTTTATTGGTGGCATAGACCAGACAGATTCAAATATATCTAATTTTAGAAATGCTACCAGACCATAAAAATGGTACATACCAATTTTGGGCCATTGATCTTGCAGTTAATAATGCTTTTCAATTTGTGAGATCAATGAATATTTTGTACTATAATTAAAAGTTTAGGAGAGAAATAGCTAGAATACTGTTTCAAATACACAGTCAAAAACGAATTAAGCCGGGACGAAGTCAAAAAAGAATAATAAACTAACCAACAAAGAATACTTCAAAAACTATCAAAGATTATTGTATTACAGATGTGGTTAATTTTTTTTTTTTTTTTTATTTATTTATTTCATTTATTTTCATCTTTTTTACATATATTTTTTTATTTTTTTTATTTTTTTTTTTTTTCTTTTATATTTTAATTCTATAGGTAAAATTTCCATTATTTAGTATAAACTTATATATTACATTGTTGTTTTTTTTTTTTTTACTCTGCATTTTTTTTTTTTTTTATTAACTGCGATATAAGCAAAACATAATGTTTTGGTATAAAACATCACAGTTAAATTCCAATTTTATAAATTCTAAAGAGTATATATAGACAGATATAATATAAAAATATTACATATCATAACATTAAAACAATGTTATGTTGATTTTTTTACTCCTGTATTATATTGGTCATTAGTGAAGAATCATTTTTCAATAAATACTTCAGTTTTTTGATAAATAATTCTATGTTTGGACTTTCCTTTAAATTAGTTGGTAGCTTATTATAAAGCCTTATAGCTGACGAAAGACAACTGTTACGTGATAACTCCATTCTTGATTTGGCATGATTTAGATGGTTTGTCCTTCTGGTGTTATAATTGTGAACACTATTTCTTTTAGTAATTAGATTGTTTTTTTTATAAATTCCTTTTTCAAGTTTGAATATTAGTTTAGATAAATGCACAATTTTTTTTATTACACTATTAATATGATCTTCCCATTTCAACTTTTCATCAATTACAACACGAAGGTATTTATATGAAGTAACTCTATCAATTTCAACAATTTCAACTCTATCAAATTCAACCCTATTTACAAACAATTTCGGGTTTATGTCAACTTTATTTCTTATTTTATATACTATATATTTAGTTTTTTCAGCGTTTATAGTTAATTTTTGTATCTGCAGATACGATAGATATAATTGTAGATACAATTATTGTATCTGCACAAATCAGCATTAATTATACGCTCCAATTCATGACTAGTTTTAGCATTGTAAATAAGTAGAGTATCATCCGCAAATATTTTATAATCAGCTAGTATATCCGCATACTGTATATTATGTATATATAATAGGTATAAAGTAGGTCCTAGCACTGATCCTTGAGGAACACCAATATTTATTGTACTCTGATTACTTAACACCCCATTAATTTTAGTCATAGTTTTTCTATTTTTAATTTACGAGTTGAGTAGATCATGGGCTGTACCTCGTATACCAATTTCATGTAACCTATCCAGTAAGATTTTATGATTCACTGTATCAAAAGCCTTTTTTAAATCAACAAATACCGAACATACATAGCTTCCTGCATCCAATTTGTTTATAATCGAGTTAGTGGATTCCAAAACTGCATAGTCTGTACCTATTTGTTTTTGAAACCCAAATTGGTTCATATCAAAGCCTACGACATTATGTATGAAATCTTGTATTCTGACATTTATTATCTTTTCAAATATTTTTCCTATGCAATTTGTGAGAGTGATCGGTCTATAATTTGATACTTCCATTATTGACCCAGATTTATGTATAGGTATAACAATACTTGATTTTAGACAATCAGGATAAATTCCGGTAGAAAGACATCTATTAATCATAGAAGCAATTACAGGTGATATTAATGATACCACATGTTTTAGATCCGCTGCAGATACATTAACACCCCCAGGTGAACTATTTTTTAGCTGCATTATAATTTTATATATTTCTTTTTCGTCTGTTGGATGAAGAAAAATAGTCTGCTCAGTCAATCTGTTTTTTATTGGGAACTTTTCAGCATCACTAATTTTATCTGCTAATTTGTTTCCAATTTCACTGAAGTGAGTATTGAAAGCATTTGCAATTCCAAAGCTATCACATGTTCTAGTTCCATTATTATTTATATCTTTGAAGACTTTATAAAATTCAATTGACTTCTTTAAGATGCAATTGTTAAGAACTTTCCAAATTTTCCTTTTGTCAGACCCAGCCGATTGTATTCTATTATTAAAATAATTCTGTTTTGCTTTAGTTATTTCATATGTAACCTTGTTTTTTTCATTCTTAAATCTTACTTGAATTTCTAAACTGTTAGCTTTTTTTTTAATTTTTTAAACAGTTTATTTCTCTTTTTGATCAAGTTTAATAATTCATTTGTCATCCAAGGATTATCATTTCTAACTCTTATATGCCTTTTTATCTTCGAGTCTTCTTTTGCTCTTTGTAATATTTTAACAAGATCATCAACACACTCCGTATTATTTGTTACAAGTAAATTTCTAACCTTAACTTTGTACTTATGATAATTTATGGTATAATTTCCCTTTTAAAAATAGGTTCCATTTTTTTCACAATTTTATTTATTTTGACGCATATAGCTTTGTGATCTAAATTTACTATATCATGCAACTTGATATCAATTTCATACTTTTCTAGGTCTGAAGGAACGTGATCAATGATCGTAGAAGAGTTTTCAGTTATTCTAGTTGCATATTCCTTACTTAGCTTGTTTATTATGCTAACTCCATTAGATTCCAACATTGCTTTATAGGAACTAGAGAGCTCCGAATTCGCTAATAAGTCAATATTAGTATCACCCATCACAACTATATTTTTATATCTATCACAAATTAAGTCCAGGTGTGCTATAAATTCTCTATTATTATCATGTGGTTTTTTGTAGCATACAGCAATTTTTAAAACCGGAATAGTGTTACTTAACGAAATAATTATTGTATTGAATTGTTCAAACATTTATAAGACTCTATATTCCAAATTCTGTTTAATATAAATTGCAGTTCCACCTCCTCTAGATGAATTATTGGAATTGAAACATGCTGAGTAGCCAGGAATTTTAAAAAATCCCTCCTCATCTGAATATAACCAAGTTTCACCTATCATAATGACATCAACGCTTTTTCTGTCTTTCACAAATAGTTCAATTTCATCCATGTTTTTCCTTAAACTTCTGGCATTAAAATGCACCATATTTAATTTATGAAGTATGTTATACATTATGGGATACCAATCATATAATTTTGCCAACTTTCTCGAATTTTTTGCATGTGTTCTCTGTGTTTATTGTCAATATACCTCGTATAATGAGCTAAATCTTGAAGTATATCTTTTTGATACTTCTGTACATTCATGATAAGTAAAATATAGATTACTAAGATCTGCGTAATTATTTGGTAACCCTTCTTGATGAATAAGTACTTTCAAGCTGGTCTGAGTAAAACCTTCGTAACAAATATCATTTTGGTCATGAAAGTATGACAAAAACAATCTGACATTGTTATAAATTCTATGATCTCTTAATCTAGATAAAGCATATGCATTTTCACCAGTCTCAACAGCTTTTCTTGTCAGTCTAACAATTGGTGGCATCAAAGGATCAATAAAACTAGTACTTTTATCTTGTTTACTTAAATTAAGCTCAGCTTTATCACTTCTTTCAATAACTTTAGAATTGATTTGTGAATTAAGAGTTTCACCTTTAACCCAGTTTGTGTAATCACTACTTAGGAACTCCTTCTTTGATCTGCTGATTTGTTCGGTAATCACTGAACTTGAGCTCTCCGTAAGATGTGAGTTTTTATTTCCATTATTAACGACATTATTATTGAATTTAGTAGTTTTGTTACTTTTATTTTTACTAAACGACAATAATTTGAGGAATAAATTTTGTTTTTTATCGATTGTTGGCTCTTTACTGTGATTTTCTTTCAATATTAAAGTCTTTTTTTTTTTATATTGTTTATTTCAGTATTATCTGCATTATTATAATTTATATTATGGTTCTTAACATAGTTTAAAATCTGCTTATTACTATCGTATTTTACCTACAATTTAAATGTATCAGATGTAGCATTGTCAGATCATAGAATGTTACTTTTAAATTTTAATCATATTACTACTTCAGAACGATCGGCCAAAGCTACGGAAACCATTCTTGATTACGATGCGTTAGGCAATGATCCCTGTGATAGTGTGGCAGATTTCGTAAACTTAGATGATTTGGTATTAAATCTAAACTTATTGATAACAAAGTGTACAAAAACTATTTCATTAAGGGTAAAGAAAAAACACGAATGGATAACGAAGGATATTTTAAAACTTATAAAAATTCGGGACTCATTTTTGAAGTACTCGAAAAATTACCCAAATGATAGCCGCGTGCAAAATTTATTCAAAGAGTATAAAAAAAGAGTTAGGAGCGAAATTGATAAGGAAAATTGATAGAAGTGGGATAGAGCGAAATTGATAGAAGCTTTTCTATCCCACTGCTTAAAACCAATTTGAGCTTTTTGTAAAGCGAAGAATACTTTTCACATGTTTACTTGCTAGATCGTTAAGGTTGTTGAACAGATATTGCCCCAAATGGGTATTCCTTCTTGCCGACAAGGCCGGGCATGTGCAAAGGAGATAAAGAGTAGTTTCCGCCTCTTCTTCATCTTTGCAGGCTCTACAATTGTCGTTTGCGGATAAGCCAAGTCTTCTGGCATGCTTCCCTATTAGACAGTGACCGGTTATTATACCCATTGTCATTCCAATGTCTGCCCTTTTGAGAGAAAGCAGGTCATTGGATCGTCTTAAATCTGTTTTGGGCCATATCAATCTTGTGATATTGCACGAGGTCAAGTTTGACCATTTGTAATTTACCATATCCGTTATTTCCTTTCGAAGTAACGTTTTGCTTGTGGATAGAGGTACCCCTGGTCTTGGCTTATTCGGCAGGACTTGTAAGTTTGTATCAATTCTTGCGAGTTCATCAGCTTTTTCATTTCCCGGAATACCTCGATGACCTAGTACCCAGCAAAGCTGAATGCTAAACTGCCTGGCCATCTCGTTAAGAAGTTTTCGGCTGTTTATTACAGTCTTCGAGGTTGTACATGTTATTTCTAGAGATTTTAACGCAGCCTGACTATCTGACAGAATACATATTTGCTTTACAGTCAAAACGCTTCTATTCAGTAGAATCAAGGCTTCTTGAATTGCCATAATTTCCGCTTGGAAGATGCTACAATGGTCTGGTAACAATGGACTGATATTCAGATTATATGAGAAGACCCCGCAATCTACACTGCTGTTAATTTTTGAGGCATTCGTATAGAATTGTACTCCTTCGAAGGTCATCACTGTGTTCGAGTTCCAACTGTCACAGCTTGGTATGCTCGTCATATGAGATTTCCCGAAGAAATAAGTGGGGGACGTGTAGTCGTACATAAGAATGGGTCTTACTACGGATGTGTATAGCGTAAGTCATGTATGGCTGAAGCCCCCATTTCCTACCGATGGCTTTTTTGCACGAGTAGAGTGCTATAGAGGTCTTCTTTACTCTTTCTGAGATGTTAGCCTTCCAGCTTAACTTCCCGTCTAGAGTTAGACCAAGAAATTTCGCCGTTTCGCTAAGGGCAAGAATGGAGCCATTTAACGAAGGCGGCTTTATTTTAGAAATTTTATATTTCCTTATAAAGAGGACCAGTTCCGTTTTCTGTGGATTTACTGACAGTCCACAGTCTGTAGACCATGTTGTGATTTTGTTTAGTAGAAGTTGCAAAACGTCCCTGAAACTGTCTGGGAACCTGCCACTGGCAACGACAGCAACATCGTCCGCATAGGCGATTGTTGTGTAGCCGGCCCCTTCCAGGATTTTAAGCAGTTTATTTACCACCATATTACAAAGAGAGGGAGATAGCACCCCTCCTTGCGGAGTCCCTCTCTTCACAAACCTTTTTGCAGAAGCGTTGTCCAAGTTTGCACTGATGACCCTGCTATTTAGAATATTAGCTACCAGTCCTCTTAGCTCCAGTTCTACTCCTAGGGTTATGAGTGTGTCTACAATTGCTGCCTGATTGACGTTATTAAACGCTCCCTCAATGTCTATAAATGCTGCAAGAGTATACTCTTTGCAATTTAAAGATCTTTCAATCGAGCTAGTGAAGGTTCAAGGTGCGATACCCACTCACTACCTTTTACAGTAAACATGTTGAGAGACTGACAACAGATTTTTATCTAAGTTGCAGCGGCTATGAATGTCGATCAATATTTCTAAGGTTTTTAGAAGGAAGGATCACAGGCTTATAGGCCGAAGGTCCTTCGCATAGACGTGACTACTTTCCCGGCCTTGGGTATGAACACTACTCTGACCTGTTTCTATTTATCCGGGATAAGCCCCAAATTAAGATAACCATAGAAAATGCTTTTTAACCAAGCGAGGGTGGTAGATAAAGTTTGCTGGATCTCAGCGGGTATAATACCATCCGGCCCGCTTGACTTGAATGTTTTCAAACTATCTAGAGTCCATTGTAGTTTGTCTCCTGTAACCACCACCTCTGAGCTATTATTTGTGCACCCAGGAAAATTGGTTTTTAAAAGTAATTCCGACGACTCCTCGCTTGTGGTAGCCCAGCTGCCATCGTCTTTTTTAAGAAGACTGGTGACCATAGGTTTTGTCGATATGATTTTTCTAAGTCTAGATGCTTCGAAGATGTTTTATATACCTGCGCAGAATAGTTTCCAGGTGTCTCTTTTCGCCTTTTTAGTGCTTTTTTGTACTGACTAAGAGCCGTTTTATAAAAGCTCCAGCCCTGTACCTCATTTGTTTTTTTTGGCATTATTAAAAGTCCTCCTACTATATTTCCTTAGAGCTTTGATTTCATCATACCACCAAGGTTGTTTAGGTTTTCTTCTAGGCTGACTAATGGGACACGAATGCTCTAAGGACTAATTCCAGGCCTTAGTAAAAACGTTTACTGGGCTATTTAGATCCTTGATATTTTTAGGAATTCCAGGTGTTGAAGAGGGAAGCGTTGACTTTAACTGCTCCCTATAATTGTTCCAGTCAGTTCTCTTATGATCTCGATAGACTGACTTTATTGGAAGACTTTGGTCCAGACTGAACTCAAACTATCTGTGATCTGAAAAGGAATGCTCATCAAAAACTTTCCATGAGTTCATTTTAGAATAAATGAAGTCCGAGACTAAGGTTATGTCTAGGACTTCTTGCTTATTACTAGTAACAAAGGTAGGTTCTCTGCCAATGTTACAGATAAGAAGGTTAGTACTTAACATGTAATCAAAAAGTGACCCACCTCTTTCGTTGGTATCCGAACTACTCCAGATGTCATCGTGAGCATTGGCGTCACAGCTTATGATGACCCCAATGTTCATCCTTCTAGCATCCGCTACAAACCCTGCAAGATTGGATGGAGGAAGTGTATCCTACGAGTCGTGTGGAAGATACGTCGCAAAAACCCAGAGCCTTAAGTTTTTTAGCTTTAGGCTTGCCGCGACCAGATCAGCATCACTGTAATTAAACGTAAGAGTTAAATTTAATGTATTTTTAGCAAGTATGCACGCTCTAGGTTTGCATACCTCTTTATTATACAACAACGTGTAACCTGGTATCTTGGGTCCAGAAATCTTTTTTTTGCCACCCATGGCTCTTGGATCAAGTAATATCCTCGCCTGTTCTCCTGATGCTAATTTCAAGTGCCGCAGAAGCCGCTTTGGAGTGATGGAGATTAATTTGGAGTAGCTTCATTACCTGAGCCATCCTTAATCTCCACCACCGTGGCGTTAGCTTCATCCTCAAAGTCCATTGAGAAGCTTTTGGCGTCATCAAAGTTGTTAGAATCAGCTCTAAGTAGATCGTCTTCATCGTTAGCCTTGAAGACTTCATTTACTCTCTTTGGAACCGAGGAGGGTGTTACGTCAACGACATCGGATCGGTCAGAGTCTGCCTCTTGGCCTTGACTTGGGCTTTCACCGAAGCTCCTTGAGGCTTCCACCTCATCCTTCTTATACACCCGCAGTGTTACCGCCGTGAAGCCGTAACTACTGACCCCTTTGGCTTTCGCTAGAGGTTGTTGGGAGTCCTTATTGACCAGCGCCTGTCGGGATTCTCCTACTACATCACCTAGTTTGGCAATCTTCCAATTGTGAGTTGGAAGTTGGGGATTTGACACATTCATCATTTTGATAATCGTGTCTGCTACGGCAGGCTCCCCAGACAGCCATACCCTGTCAATTTGACGTGGCCCTGAGGCCAGCCAAAGTCTGTACAGGAGGTTGGTGGTTCCAGATTTTCTTCCAGTACCTGGAAGGAAGTTGTGTTTAAAGCAACAACAACCTTCTTCCAGTTACTGGGAGAAATACCCCCATCCCCTAACCCCTCATCAATAATTGCCAGAATTAAACTATCCTTGGCAATTTCATTGAACGGCTTGGTTACCTGGTTGCTCCCTAGCAACCTAGCCTTTTTAGAACTACCCTGTGGTTTATCTTGTGACTTCTGTCTCTTGGAAATAGGGCCGTTCGATGAACCTGGGATTTGTCCTTCTTGGGACTTACCCGGCCTACTACTGGTTTAGCCTAGGCTAAGGAGCTCTTTTGCCCCTCAGATAACTGACCAATATTGAGAGAGCTTAACCTCTCAATTATTTTATAGGTCGACCGTTTATCGAAAAAGGTTTGTTTCGAAAAGCGCACTTTGCGTACCGTCTTTGGTTGATCGCGACTTTCCTTAGCACTACCAGTGCCCGGTTTGGTCACTTTACTTGCCGACTTTCGGGAAGTGCCGACTAACTCTTTTTTCGAATCATTTTTTTTTAATTTTGTTCCATAACTGAACCCACGAGTACGAAGAAAAGGAAGGTCCACCCTATGCAGAAATTCGTATACATAGGCTAAGGCTAATTAATTCGGAAGGTCGCCAGGTACTCCGAATACTCCGTTCGCGATTGGGATATTTTTAAGACTGGCCCCCAGACAGGCTGATCATCGGCACAGGCCGTATAACACCTTGAATCCGGCCCAAATTTACCCCAATCCGATGGTTCCAGTAAAAACCGAGGTGTCAGTAATACGATACATAAAGACAGACTCAGTTTACCTTTCCCTTAGTACCTAACCATCTAGCTGGTGATTATTTCCGGTCGGCCGCCACGAGGAGAGTTTGGATTGAAGATTTTTACCGACCTTAAAGATACTGTAAACTTTGAAACAATAAATCTGCTTGAATATGATAATAAATTGATTTCAGATAAGGGTGATATTGCAGAAACAATGAATGGGTTTTTCACAAAATTTGTAAGCCAACTGTATATTCCTCTGGACCAGACTGATAGATCATATCTTAACTCATTTACTCATAATATAAGATCGCATTTTGAAATGAGTCCTACAAACAATGAGGAACTAATGAGCATAATAAAATCTTTAAATCCTTCAGCGGCCAGTGGACATGACTGTATATCAGCTAAAATAATATCTAAATTTTCGGATCGTCTTGTACCAAAAATATCTAAATTTGTTAACGAATCGTTTGAATCGGGTGTCTTTCCAAGCTCGTTAAAATTGGCTATAGTCACACCGATTTATAAAAATGTCAGCAAATTAGATCGAAATAATTATCGGCCTATTTCTGTTCTAACTACTCTTTCAAAATTTTTTAAAAATATAACTAAAATTCGATTAACACATTTTCTTATTACGAATGGAGTCCTTTCTGAGTCTTAATTTAGTTTTGAACAAAATTCAAATATTGTAGCTGCTTGCCTTGAGTTAAATGAATTTATCACTAAAAGTATGGATGAAAAAAAGTACACGGCTTGCGTCTTTCTAGACTTGAAAAAAGCGTTCGATTGTGTCGATCATGATATTCTACTATATAAATTATTTCTGTTAAAATTAAATGATCAGCAATTAGCCTATTTTAAGTCTTACTTAGTTGATCGTAATCAAATGGTGCGTGTTGAAACATTTTTAAGTAGTAAAAAAGAAATTAGGAAAGGGGTTGCTCAGCGATCTATTTTAGGGCCAGACTTATTTAAAATATTTAAATATAAACGACATAGCGTCATTAAATCTTAAAGGAATAGTTCAACTATGCAGATGATACTGTAATAAAATATATACGCGACAGTGAGGCAGAGATAAGAAATGCAATAGTCTACGATCTAGGAGTTGTTAATGTGTGGCTTACTAAAAAACTTCTTAACGCAAGCAAATCCAAAATTATGTTCTTTGAAAATAAAACTTTTAGTAACAGTGAAATTATTTTTAACAACCAAAGAATTGGAATTGTTAAATCTTTTAACTATCTGCGGCTTGTTATAGATAGTAAACTCAATTGGCGTGATCATACAGAATACATTTCAAAAAAAATATCTCTCTACGTGATTATTTTAATTTTTATTTTTTTAGGCTAAGAAAGTATGTAAAAAAGAAATCGCTATTCTGTATTTCTTCCTCGTTTATCATTTCAAACTTAGTCTACGTAAATCCTATTTGGAAGAGATCGCCTGCAATATACCTAACAAGATTAGATATACTTAACAAAAAGGCTATTAAAATAATAAATAATCTTCCTACAAGGCATTCTTCTGATTCACTCTATAGTGATAAATATCTCAGTCTAGTAAACATTGGGAAAAAGGAACTCTACATAATTGCTTTCAAAATTATGAATAACTTAATCAAGCTTTAAGTTAAAGCAATAACTTTATTCTAAATAGAAATATAAACATACACACTTATAACACAAGGAATAAATCCAACTTTTATTTATCAATTTTCAAAACAGATAAACAAAAAAGCAGTTGCTTATATAATTACTTAAAGCTTTACAATTAGCTACCACTCTCGATGAAAGAAATTAATAACATAGTAAGTTTTAAAAAGAAAGTGAAAGAACTACTAACCAATTCTTAATAAGGTTTTTATCATAAAATAATAATTAATTTGTTATTTAGAAGTAGTACTAACCTAAAGCTTAAACCAGGTTTTATTTTACTAATATAGTTTACAATAACATACTAAACAGAAACTAGAGAAAAAATAAATAAAAAATAAAAAACTTTAAAAATCAAACAAATTAATATATACACATAATTTTAATTTTTTTTTTGTTTTTCTTTATTCAAAATTAAATACATTGTGTTACAAAAATAAGTATATTTAACAAATAGAATTTTTATGTTTAAGGCCTTAGCTAGAGCTAATAAGACCCTCATAATTTACTAGAAAATATTTTTTTTTTTTTTCTTGCTTATATTTAATTTGTTAGACTTAAATAAACTTTATTACATTTACTATTAATATGTTTGATCTTTATTAATTAATTTACAGTTGATATCATATGCTTAATTGTACATTTAAATTCTACTATATTATTAAGAGATTTAAAACTTTCTAGAAGTTCATTATACATTTTTAAAAAATGGAAAAGGCAGTTGTTATTTTGATTATTAGTTCTAAACAACGATAAGTAGAAGTTTGGTTTGTTACGCGTGTTATGATTATGTAGTTCTATTCTTCTATTTAAAATAAAATTGTGTTTTATTTGGTTGTTTATTATTTTAAAAGCAAGTACATAAAGCTCAAATTTACTTATATCTTGAAGACTAATATACTGACTAGTATATAAAATGCTCGTCGGATGTCGTATAGGGAGTTGACGAATAATTTTAATACTTTTTTGTGTAGTATCTCTAGTTTATTCATGTATACTTGTGAAGCCCTATTCCAAATGGGATTGAGTTAGAGAATATGTGATTTTATTTACGCAGAATAAATTGTATAAAACGCATCCATGGATACATAGTTTCTTTGTCTACGCATAATAAAGATGTATGGTGCAATTTTTTTTATTATATATTGTAAATGATTACTCCAATTAAGTTTAGCATCTAATAATAATCCCAAGTAGTTAAAACTTTGTACAACTTCTATTATACAATTTATATGCTGAAGGTTTGGTTTTGTAGTTAGAGATCTGTGCTCAAAAAATACTATTTTAGTTTTAGCTATATTCAAACTGAGGCGGTTCTTAAATAACCATTCTTGAATAGTATAAAGATCATTTTAAATTTCCGAGTTTAAATCTATTTTATTACTTTCAGCATATTTAAGAACAGCATCATCTGCATATAGTTGTAAACTGCCTTTTAGATTCAGACGAGTTAAATCAACAATGTAAATCTTGAAGAGGTCTGGACCTAGAATGGAGCCTTGGGAAACAACTTTTACAATATACATTTCCGAGCTACAAAAGTCTCCTATACGAACTATTTGTTTTCGATTACGCAGATATGATTTAAAATACTCTAAGTGAATATTTGAAAAATTAAGCTTTTCAAGTTTAAATAATAAAACATCATAATCTGCACAATCGAAGGCTTTTGGTAAGTCTAAAAAAATGCAGCTTACATATTTTCCCATATCTCTATTTTTTGAAATAAAATCCGTTAAACTGAGACAAGAAGCAGTTGTATTTGTTGTCTTTTCAAACCCATACTGCTCCTCGCTTAAGATACTATTATTATACATAAAGTCATTTAGTCGGTTTTTAACAATAATTTCAAATATTTTTGAGAAAGCTGAAAGGATAGATATAGGCCGGTAATTTGAACAACTAGTTTTGCTACCATTTTTGAAGATTGGAATTACAATGGCTGTTTTAAGTTTTTCTCGGAAAATGCCAGTTTGAAATGATTTGTTTATGAATTTTACTAATATCAGAGTCAGTTGATCAGAAAATTTTCTAATAAACTTTGTTGAGATATTATCATATCCTGTGGCTGCCGAAACATTTAATGAATTCATTGTTAATCTGACTTCGTCTTCATTGGTTGGGTTTAAATGGAAGTTAGAGAGGGTGTTGCGACCGAATAGATTTAAGTAGGAGTAGTCAATATTTTGATTCGATATTTTAATTTCCTTAGTCATATTAATAAGGTAGTTATTAAAAGCTTCCGAAATATCATTTTCATTTTCAAGCATTTTATTATTCTGAGAAATAGCTCTGATTTTATTTTTAAAGTCAACGCTATTGGAGTTAAACATAACTTGTTTATATAAATGCCATAGTTTTCCCGTGTTGCTTTTTTGTTGTAATAATTTATCAGAATAATATTTTTTTTTTGCTTCGGTTACTAATTTTTTAACCTTATTCCTATAATGAGCGTACAGATTTCTAACATGAAGATCATTTGAATATTTTTTCCTATATTTGTAAAAAAAATCTCTAATTTTCATTAATCTAAAAATATCTTCAGTTAACCATTCCATTTTTTTTTTTTGTCTATTCTTTTTTATTTCGATACGCTGAGTATTGTCTTTTGCTAGTAAATTCAATTTATTGATGACCTCATCAAAATTATTATATGAATCAAGGTTCGCCTAAATATTTTTACGACTAATATTTCAGTAATTCAAAATAGTTTTATATTGATTTTTATTAGTTATTACCGATTTTCGAATGGAGCTAATAAAAAACATTTGATGGTCCGACAAATCAGTGTCTAACACGTGAAAGAAATATTTCTTATCGAAAACATCTGTAACAAAATGATCTATAATTGTTTTAGAGCTATTACCGATCCTGGTTGCATACTCTGAGATTTTGTTACCAATTAAGAAGCCATTACTTAAAAACATACTATAATACGATTGAATCTCAGGATTATCAATATTTATTAAATTAAGGTTCATATCGCCTATTACAATAGATCTTTTATACTTATATGTTAGCTCATCAAGTCTATTAATAAAATTTGAGATACTCGTATGGTTAGATCTATACACACCTATAATATTAATATTTTCTTTTACTAATTTTACCCCTAGTATATAAGTATATTCAAACTACTCGTTAAAAATAAAATTATGTACAATATTATTTTTTATGTATATAGCCATATGAGTCATCCGGGTGGCAACGTATGGTTCATCATATCCTGGTATATTAAAAAATTTTTTTTCAGTATCAATTATCCTTATTTCAGTTAATACCACAGCGTGTACTTCAGAATTAAAACTTTTTATTAGGGTTTTATTAGGGTTTCTACTTGATCAAGTTTATTTCGAAGACTTTGAATATTTAAATACAAAATATTGAGATTATCCCTATATTTAGTACTCATTGAAATATTATCATAACTTAAGTTGTTGTTAAAATTGTTTAATTGTTTAATCCTTAAATTGTTTTCAATGTTCTCTGTCTCGTTAGACAGCATTGAGATAGAAGAGAAAATAAAAAGTTTTTTGATTAACTGTCAACTTATAAGAAAAGTATATTTTGAATAATAATTGTAAATACCAGAGAAAATAAATTTTGTTACATATGCATTAACATGATCAGCTGATACTGATTTGTTATAATTATTTATCGTGTTTGTAAATATTATTAGTATGTAAATAAATATCAAAAAGAAATGTTTCAAATTCGTTCTAAATATTATTCGTATATAATTAAAAAAAATCAGGAGGAAATATTTTAAACTGGAGAATATAGTGCATGTAATATAATAATAGTAGTAGCATGTATTATTACTAGTATATAATATAATAATAATAAAAGTATTAAAAATTAAGTTTAAATAAAAATGTGATGTAAAAAAGAATATGTAATGTATATATGTATAGTAACATGTAATATATAAGAATTTAAATAATAGTGTGTAATTAAAATGTAAAAAAATACAAAAAAAAAAATTTAAAAAAAGAAAAATAATATAAGTAATTAATTAAAGCAAATGTAAATTTAAATTTTAAGAAGTAAATAACGAAAAATATTTGGTATAGTGAACTCCCAAAGTTTTTATAGGTTAAGTAATATAAAAAATAAATAAAAATAATTAAATACATAAATGTTTATATAAAAAATGTAAATAACAATTGCATGTTTTGATTTTTTTTGAAATATTAATTATTATGAATTTAGATATAAAGTTGGTTGAAAATACAGTTAATGTGTAAAAATAAAAAAAATGTTGAAAAATACACGAAATTAATATCTATAAAAATATTGTAAATGCACTTAAAAATAGTAAATGCAATAAAATGAAAATATAATAATTTAAATTTTTGTAGGTTATGTAAGATGAAAAATAAAAAATTTTGTATTTAGAAAAAAATGATATCAAATTAAATAAATGATATCGAATTATTGTAAAGTTTATTTAAAATAATTTGTAATTGTTTACAATTCTTATTTAAACTTTTATTGATTAAAAAGTTTAGATTTTATAAAATTAATATCGTTGAGATCTTTAATTTTAAATACGTTCGAATTTTCGGATTGCCGCAAAAAGATGTCATTATGTTTGATCCAAAGATATTTAAAGCTGTTGGTTGACTTAATCTGCTTAACTTCGTAATATAATTTCTCTTGTAGAGGTGTGAAGTGTTCTCGAAAAAATATTTCCTTATTTAAGTCCTCTAATCCAATATAAGAAGTAAAGAAATGCTTTTGATTGTTTTTTTTTTGGGTTTGAGTTCATCTTTTGCAGTTTGTGGTTTTAGTTGAAGTAAATAAAGAACATTTTTATCATCTTTATTGTGGTATGTATTTAAACGAGTAATATTAAGTATATCTTCTGTGTTGACATCAACTTTGATTTTTGTAATAATTTTCATGACAATTTCTTTTGGGGAATT
This sequence comes from Poecilobothrus nobilitatus, assembly GCA_947095535.1. Classification (NCBI taxonomy): domain Eukaryota; kingdom Metazoa; phylum Arthropoda; class Insecta; order Diptera; family Dolichopodidae; genus Poecilobothrus; species Poecilobothrus nobilitatus. Next base: position 171,173,508 of record OX352772.1, on the reverse strand, counting down.
TATACTGAATTTATTTTAATTAATTCTACATATGTATATATTTTATTTTTAACTTTTTAAATATTAATGCTAATTCAATGCTTGTTTGCACTTCATATATGATATTTTTCTTTAAAATTATAAGACGAGACAGTGTTTAGCGCTAAGGTCGATGACTTTATATAATCTTTGTTCTTGTTAAATGGAATTAAGTTTATATTAAATAAAAACTAATGAAAAAAAAAGTACAGCAAAGTACTATAATGGTTCATTTAATTTAAACTGGCCAAAAACGGCAATGCTGTTTCTGAAAATAGAACAAACAAATCTTGTCAAAAGTGCGAAGCAGCTTTGCGTGATAAGTATTTTGAAGTTTTACATAAAAAAATTTTGTGGTACATTTCTAAATTTTATGTTTTTAATTTATTTTAATTATTTATGTTTTCATATTTTTTATTTAAAATTGAGTGAAATATTTTATTTTTGCTTTAAAATTTTTTTCTTAAAAAAATTTGGATTTAAAATGTTTTTGTTAAAATATTTTGATATTAAAATAATTTGTTAAAGAAAAGTTGTTTTGATATTATATATACCCAACTTTAAATTACATTAGAACCTTCGAAGTGACAACACTTCTTTTAGGAAAAAACTTTTTTGATGTTAATTTTAAAACTTTTTTAAAATTAGTAAAATTTAAAAACAAGTGCACTTTCTTTTTTTTTAATTATTTTTTATTTTCTGTAAATTATACTTAAGATTTAATAATAAGTGTAGTGTTAAAACTTTATATTGAATTCTATGGCTGCACTCCAATGGCGGCAAGATAAGTATTTTTTTTTAATTTAACAAACAAAATACAACTTTTTTATTTTATTTTATTTTTTTTACATGTCGTAAACTAAACAATTATATATCTATCTCCCTCCCACCCGTATGATGGATGCTGGGGTTCTTCTTTGATTCTCAATTCGCTCAATTTTTTCAATACCACCATAGTTATTACCGTAATTTAATTTATTTGCTTTTGGTGAGTTTTTGGTTGTACCTCTGTTTAATAACGTCACTTAAAATTGTATGTTAAAAACTGTTGCACGCTGTTAAAAACAGTTTTCTCGCTTAAAGCAAAAGTTGAAATATTAATGTTGATATTAAAGTATTGATATTGATAATAATTTATTTTTAAGTTTGTCAAGCTAGGGTTTTTTTAAATCGTGCTCTGTTATTTTTTGAATAATTTTTGTTGGTTTTTTTTTTATTTTGATTTAAATTTTGAATGAATTTTAATTTTTTATTAATTTTAGTTTTGACCTTAATCTTAATTTATATACATACTTTAATTTATTTTAATTCAGATTTGGATCTTGGTTAATTTTAAAATTGATTTTAAGTCTAATTTTGATTTTAACTATAATTTCAACTCTGATTTCATTTTAATTTTGATTTTAATTTTAAACTGTATTTTAATTTTATTGTTATTTTGATTTTTTTTTTGCTTTATATTAATTGTCTTCCAACAAAATTACCAATTTTAAAGTTAATTTTTGTAACATACGCGATTAAACCAGCAATCTTAGCCCTAAAAAAACTTCAAATCCACGGATTTTAATTTTAATAGATGTATAAACGTATTTTAAGAAGTAGAAAGATGAACTTTTGCCGTGGAACACCCTATACAAAAGGTTACATATCCTGTATTCTTGAGCAAAATTGCCCAATAATAAAAATTAGAACAATTTCTATCTGTTTAAAAATTTTTTTGTTTTCTTCTATTGCTTTCGGTTAGAAATTATAATAATATCGATTTTGAATATTGGAATACACAAATAGGCGACGAAAAAAAAATTGCTTGTTATTCTTTTACCGCTATTTTATCGTCTCTGAAGAACAGAATTTTATGAAAAAATATTTTAGTTGGGTTGATAAAGTTCTTTAGTGAATATTATATTGATTGTGTTTTTATGAAATTTATGAAAATGCCACGAAAAGTAAGTTATAACTTATTATATATTTATGTACAGTGTACACCTATGTTTTTGCTTTGAAATGTTGTCAAAATACTTATATTGTTATGTTTGTTTTTTGAAGGATTTACAAAATTTTGAATAAAATTGAAGTTGAGGAGCTTATGAATATTAGTTCTGATGATGATGGTTCACAAAATTCTTCATATTCGGATTTTGAAGATGCAATTTTATCAGATAATAGATCTAATTCTGAAGTTCTTATTTCTGCTGGATAAAGTGAAGCATCAGAGGTAGATTTTATCATGTCCACAAATAATATTAGTTATTTGTCAAAAGACAATAAAATTGTTTGGCATAAAGAACCATCAAACAGTTATAAAAGAAGATTGGGTACTGAAAATGTTTTACGTACCAAACCAGGATCTACTCAATTCGCAACGGCCCGAGTGACAGATATAAAAGTATCTTTCGAATTGTTTATGTATAAAGAAATTGAGACAATAATTATTGAAATGGCAAATATCGAAGGTAGGTTTAGAAAAATTTGTTTTTTTTTGGATAAAAATCTTGTAGTTTTTTTAGGAACTAGGCTTTTTGGTAGTGAATGGGCAACAATTGATACTGTTTTACTTCAAGTCTATTTTGGATTGTTATAACTTGCTGGTAATAACAATAGAGCTAAAGGAGAAGCATTAGAATATCTGTGGGACAGTGTAAAAGGTCGCCCAATTTTTCAAGCAACTATGAGTTTGAAAAAATTTCGAAATATTACTCGTGCTCTTCGTTTTGATAACAGACAAGATCGAGAAAAACGGTGTCAACGAGATAGGCTAGCACCAATTCGAATTATATGGGACAAATGGGAAAATAATTTACGAAAAATGTACAACCACAGTGGATTCCTTACTGTAGACGAACAACTTGTGCCTTATCGAGGAAGGTGCCCATTTAAACAATATATTCCATCAAAGCCGGCCAAATATGGTCTAAAAATATGGGCTTTATTTGATACTTCTTCTAGTTATAAAATTTGGCGGCTTCAGGTTTATACATGTAAGATAATAATCTAATAAAATGTGAATGTAAGTTAATATAATATAACTAACATTTGATGTTTTTTAGGCAAAGATAGAAAATGTTCATCTGAAAAAAAAACAAAGTTTGAAAGTTGTACTGGATCTTACCCAAAATCTCCAAGGACACAACGTAACTTGCGACAATTTTCTCTACTCATCAATTGGGCTGTGAACTTCAAAAGGGGAAATTAACCATGGTCGGAACTGTAAGAAAGAATAAAGCATTTCCTACTCTAAATGCAGTTAACGTAAAACAAAAACCTGTATGTTCTTCCCAATTCTTTTTCGACCATACAAATAACATTACTTTGGTTTGCTATATACCAAAAGAGAATCGTTATGTTAGTCTACTCAGTACATTACATCACAAAATAGAAATTAGTAATGATAACCAAAAAAAACCTTAGATTATCAAACTTTATAATAAAACAAAATGTGGGGTGGATGTTATAGATCAATTTATAGGAACTTAAAGTTTCAAACGTAGAACTAATAGATGTCCAATGATTGTTTTATTTTCTAATATGGTGGATATTTCAGCACAAATGTAATAAATGTAAAAATTTTATTTGTAAAGTTCATTCAAATATTAAAATTAAATGTAAAAAATGTGAAGAATTACAATAAAAATATATTGGGCAATTTTCCATGATTACAGTTTGCTTAATTTTTTTTTAAGACAGGATATGTTATCGGCTACACACTTATTTCACACTTCGTACTCAAAAGAGGTATCGCTGTCTGTATAAAAAACATCTCTTTACACACACTTGCAAAATATAAATGTTCTAGCGCAACTTTAAACTACATTTGGGTCAAAATCCTCGTTGAAAAAGAGTCATACATTTCTGTTTTCTATACAGTTCGCCCAACTCAAATGAACAAGAAACTACTATGGAAATTGAAAATCGTTCGAACCAGATCAATGAAATTTTGGACACATCTCCACAAACTGAAATTGTTCTGGAGGGAGATTTCAATATTTATAACAGGGACTGGCATAATTTTTCTAGCAACATCTCCTAGAGTCAAAACTCAATTAGGAAATAAGTTGAACAATTCCCCACACTGTTCCACCTTTCTCAACTTGTTAAAAATCCCACTAGGATCCCGGCCCGTGATGATCATGAAGGTCACCTGTTGGATTTGTTTCTCACCATACATCCTGAAAAATATGTGGTTTCAGTTGGTTGCCCCAGGGTAATTCCGGCCATTGTTTGATTAACACAAGGGTAAGCCCAATCTCCAACCACAGATCCCCAACCTTTTCTACCTCGCCTTCACTTCGAGTATCCATCCTACCCAATGGAATGTTGCACATGTTTTTCTAATTCCCAAAACACGTAATAAAAGCGATCCCTCCAACAACCGCCCTATAGCCTTAACTCGGCCCTTTTCAAAGTAATGGAGAAAATTTTGAACCAAAAGCTTTTGAAATACCTGGACCACAAATGTTTCTTCATGATCGTCAATACGGGTCCAGAGCCCATCGTTCAACCAGTGATCTCATGACTTACCTTTGTTGGAAGCTAAGCATCAGCCTTTATCATTCTGGTGAGTCTAATATTGTGCCTCTTGGTATTTTTAAGGCTTTCGATCAAGTTTGGCACGATGCTCTGTTGCTAAAATGCAAAGCATTAGGCCTAGGTAGGGCCTTTCCAAAATGAATCGTAGATTTCCTTTCGGATCGTACGATTTGCGTACTGCTCGATGAATATTCATCTGACAAATTCAAAATAAATGCTGGTGTTCCTCAAGCATCAGTTTTTTCTCTCCACTCTCTTCTTAATATTTATCAATGACTTACTTTCATTAACCTCCAATTCGATCCATAGTTTCGCGGACGACAGCACCCTTGTACCTCCTGTGAGTTTCATTGCCGCTGTAACATTGATCACCAGATTAATACAATAGCAAAAAATTTCACTATTCGTGAGCTAAATAACGATTTAGCAAACATTCAAAAATGGAATGAAGTCAACAGAGTTATTTTTAATTCCCAACCTACTATTTCAGGGAGAAGTTTTGCAGCATTCAACAAATTTAAACATGCTGGGTATCGAGTTAAACCAGAAATTTACTTGGTTAAATCACATTTTTCGTGTAGCTAAGGTTGCAGCTAAATGTTTGGGTTTTTGTATCGCTGTAAAAGTTACTTTTTCGCTCCTGATTTTCTCAATATCTATAAAACGTACATTAGACCGAAAATGAAATAATGCACACATTTGTGCTGCGGGCACTCAAACAGCGCTGGTTTATTTAGATTATGTGCAAATCAGAGCTATTCGTCGTATCAACGACCCCAGTGTAATTGTAATGCTCACCCCACTCAGCCATCGTCTCACAGTTGTGTAACTGACCTTGTTTAATCGATATCTCGTAGGAATTAACACCTGTTCCAAAGAAATAAAACAGTTAATGCCTCCGTTTGTGGAACCCTATACCAACGCATGTGTAAGAAGAACATTAACATCTTTCTCCAAAATATCCCTCCAAATTTTTCTACCAATCCCCCATAATCCAAATTTCCTAATTGCCGTTTCACCAATTATCATTCCTACATCCCTATCCACAAAACCAAACTGTATATTATTTGTATTAAAGGTTCCATCCTAAAGTTTGGTTTTAAAAGGGGATGGTTTTGGTTGGTTAGAGTCCAACACTTCCTTGTGGAAGCACGTGCAGTTCCTCTTGGTAAATTTCAGTTTTCCGACAACCCTCGTAAAAAAACCAAAAAAAAAGAAAAAACCATCTCAAAAATCTCAACCAACCAACAAAAAATTTGAAAATGCCAAAATAAAAGTTATTTTTATACTAATAAAAGCTAAATCTCAGTAGGGCATGGGGCACTTTGGCGTGGGAATTTTGTACGAGAAAAAGATAGCATGACAAAGGTGTTTGAACTTTTAAGGAATGTTCTTGGCGCGTGCGCATAGGAATGTTATTAAGCTTTATGCAAATGAGCTCACGACAAAGGTGTTTGAACTTTTAAGGAATGTTGTTGGCGCGTGTGCATATAGAAAAGTTGCTTTTTTTTGCAATATTAAAATGGTAGTTTGAAAGCTTTTTTAATACAAAAATGCTGTTGTTATTTATGAGATAAATAACAGTTAGTGGCCTTGATATTATTTCTTAGTTTAAAGTAATGTAAAGTAAAGGTTGTATGTATAAAATCGTGGAAAAAAAAAAGAAAAAAAATAGTTGTATTAGATTAATTAAAAAGTTGTATTAGAAAGATAAACAAAGTTGATTTATAAGTACATGTAAAATTTAAGAACAAGTGTAGAAAAATGAGGTGTAGTTTTTAGTTTTTTTTTTTTTTAATTATTAATTTAATATATAAAATATGTATGTATAAAATCGTAAAAAAAAAGAAAAGAAAAAAAGTTGTATTTATTGATTTATAAGTACTTGTTATTGTAGAACGAAAATTTAAGAACAGGTATAGAAAAATGAGGTGTAGTTTTTAGTTTTTTTTTTTTTTTGCATTATTAAAATGCTAGTTTGAAAGCTTTTTTTAACACTAAAATACAGTAGTTATTTATAAGATAAAAATAATAAATAATACAGGTATTGACCTTGATATTGTACCTTAGTTTTAAATATTATGCAAATTTGAGATATGTTATTGAAAACTATAAATGTGTAAAAAAATTTAATAATTAATTGTAAAAATAAAAAAGCAAATTAGTTTAGTATAATATCGTTTTTATTTATCCAAGAATTCTGATGTTTATCAAAACCTAACCATTTAACAAAAACTTGATTTCCTTTTCTTTTCAATATTTTTTCAACAAGAAAAATGTCAGGATTTTTTACTCGAGTAAGTTCAGTCTCGTAAAAAGAATCTGAAATCGGTGTTTTTGTATAATAAAGTAAGTTGTAAATAATTGGGTCTGTGCGTTTTACTTCTTTAATTGTAAATATTTCTGTTGACGAGTTTGATTGATAACCTTTTGCAAAGTTTCCTTTGTATTTACTTATGCGTACATAATCTCCAATTTTGTATTTTGCTTTCTGATAAAATTTCGGTTGCATGTAAATGTTCTTCAAAATATATTTGTGGTTTGCTTTTGTAACTTTTTTAGGTTGAAGTTTAATTGTATGATGGTATATTGAGGTGTATTTCTCAATAAGTGAAGGTAAAATAGATATCCACTTATAATTACCCTGAAAACAAAACTGCTTCCACATAAAATTTTTTAAAGTACGGTTAAAAAGTTCTACTATGAATATGTATGATAATGATTAATTTTTTTATTTCCATAAATTTTGTAAATTCTTTGTTAAAAAACTCTTTACCTTGATCAGATGGAATATTTTTTGTGAAGTGTTCCAGCACGTTTGACAATGTTTTGCATGCCAAGTAAAACGTTATTAGCATTTTTAATTTTAATTGGCTCAGCATAAGCATATTTTAAAAAGATATCTATTACAGTTAATAAATATTTATTTGCTTTGTTATACTTTGCATATGGAATCATTTCTACTAAATCGATTTGCCATGTATCGTTTAAATCTTTTTGAATAAATTTTCTTCGACGAAAGTTTCGTCTGGCTGGTCTATGTATTTCCGATACTATTTGTGCCCTTGACATTAAGCCTGTACCATTTAATCAGATTTCAATTCTATATTTTATAATTTTCTATAGACCAACAGTTACATGTATCCGGGCCAGATGACGAGTTGTCGTAAGCCCAAGAACAAAGAGCAAAATGAGTTCCGTATATTGACATAAATTTATCTGTTGTTGAAAATTCTTTAATGTATTTATACATGTGAAAAATATGTTGCTTATGCTCATTTAATAAGACAGAGGAATATGATTTTAAAAACTCTCCCACTTTTTTCACCTGCATCTTTTAAAATGAGAATAAGTTATACATGTTTATGCTTTTATATATTTAAAGAACAAATGTAATTATCTTTCAATGACTTCAATGACTAAAATACGAGCCGGTAATGATATGTTTCAATCATTCATTTACAATGATGGTTGCGGGACCATCTGGATGTGGAAAAACAACATATGTAACTTAATATGTATATGTATGTAACTTAATTAAAAATATTAAAAGATTGATACATCCAAAAATTGAAAAAATAAAATGGTGTAACCCAGAAATGTCTGATATTCCAGCAAGTATAAATTTCCCAGATATAAATTTTTATAACAGAATTCCAGAAGAGCTTAGGGAAAATAAACCTACTTTAATTGTTTTAGATGATTTAATGTTAGATTCTGCAAATTAACAAGTGAACTTTTTACTAAAGGTTCTCACCATCGCAATTTATCTATTATATTATTAACGCAAAACGTTTTTCATCAGGGGAAATTCTCCCGAGATATTTCATTAAATTGTAAATATTTGGTGCTTTTTAAAAACCCTCGAGACAAATCCCAAATTTTTCCTTTAGCTAGACAAGTATATCTGGAAAATATAAAAGGTTTCCTAGGAGTATATAATTAATCAACCTCAACTCCACAAGAAGAAATTTCGTGAAAATATTCTTAAATATTGTGATGATGATATTATAAAAACTATTGCTGAAATTGCCATCAATATATTAAATGGAAATAATAAAATATAACCAGTACAAAAAGAAAAATTAAAAAAACATAAAAAACAATTAAGATTTCTAGCCTGTGCTAAGAAAAGTTTAAAAGCTAAACGAAAAATTTTAATTCAACGTGGATTTTTACCTACATTAATTGGTACTATATTATCTGGTGTAATAGGAAAACTTCTCAGTAAGATATAATGTAGCGAATGATTGTTATGTCACCAGAAATATTTTCAAAATAAAAATTAAAACCATTGCCAAAATGGTACTTATATCGTCAAAACCTTCTCAAATATGGAATTAACAAAAGACACACAAAATCATTACCAGAAAAAGCTAATAATCTTAATTTGATTCAGGCACTCAAACCAAAATTCTTTTCTAAACGAAATACATATACAGAAACTGAATTACCTAAATACAAATCAACATCCGCACAGACGATTTTTTATCATTAGTTACTGATGATGTGTTTGAATATGACCCTAAAAAAGAATATTCAAATATGGATATCGATTTAACACATTACGATTTGGATGATGAAAATTCATTTAAAAAATTAGCTCAAAGTGAAATGTTGAACGATGAAAAATTAGTAGAAAGACCATCTCTAAGCTCTAATTATCGAATGTTTGAAACACCAAGTGGTGATGTAATTACCGTTGCTGTACCTTCTCCTGAAAAAAAGAAGACACTAAGATCGGCTGGTAGTTCAATTTCGTCAACTATACTTTCACAGTTTTCCAAACAAAAAACTAAAACTAAAACCATTACTAAGAAGTCCAAAACTAAGAACTTCATCAACACCTGAATGGACAACATATAAATAATTCAACATTTTACGTTTTAGCAGAAGCTAACAAAGATGGATAGTCAAGATGACTTCTATGTAACATTGTTTAGCAATGATAATTTAACACTGTTTCCAATCAACACTTTAGCTTCATTCGAAAATAAATTTCCTATTCATTTTGATTTAAGAAATGGAAATTGGAAAGTTGGTCTTTCAGAAATATATCTGAACGATTTCCTACAAACAGAAAAATTTATCAAAGAGAAATGTGCATTTATCAATATTGGACAGTATAATGTTTATGTAAGAAACATTGAAAAACCTCTCGAAAAAATTAAAGTAACCAAATCTATAGGCTACACATATTATTCATATGAAGGTTCGGAATTACATTTGGATGATTGGAAGTTTAGTTTTTTGCCAACGCTTATTAAAAATATAACTCCTAATGCCGGGTTTACTCGAAATCAAGTTTTCAAAGAAGTTTTTAATGAAGTTTTGACATATATCTCTACTCCTAAAAATTATGATGATGCAATATATATCAATAATAATAATATCGACAATATTTAAAAAAGTGTCAGAATCTAACCGACGGACCGTCAGAATCAGAATTTAATTCGCAGACTTTTGATGAAGATAGTTTCTACATAAAAATTAATCAAAGTTATAATGTAAAAGCATTACTAACTGAATTATTTCAACAGAAGAAAAAATATAAAAAATTTCAAAACAAAATTACCTGAACTATTCAAATTAGCTGTTGCTAATAATAAAGATGAATTGAATGGAATGGTGATGATTTATTCACATAATCATTCAATCATCTGTTTTTGGAAGTAGCAAAGTGCGGGCGTTGAGAGCTATCAACATAGAACATTGTAGAATACCTACAAATATTGAATTTGAAAACGTTCATTACATACCCATAGAAAAAAAATTGTTTTGAAAGGATAGCGATTAGAATTTGTAACCAATACGGTGATGGAATAAATTTTGTTTCCAGTTACTATACAACAAAAATTGTATTACACTTTAAAAAGCATTGATCGCCCAAAAACTATATAAATACTACTACTCAAATATGATATCCTATCAAACATGGAAAGAGCTTACGTGAGATATTATCCCTCTCAAGTAGGAGGAGGAATCAACGATATTGGACCTTTATTACAGTTTTATCCAGCTATACAAATAGGTCGTGGTTTTTGAAATATATTCGGAACTTTAATTCGTTACTTAAAGCCGGTTTTTACATCAGGTTGGGACTTAATTAAAAAGGAGGCTGTAAACACAAGTAAAAATATTTTTAATGATATAGCATTTGGTGCAAACATAAAAGAAGCCGTAATTGATCAAAGCAAAGACAGCATAAAAAATTTACGGAAACCAGTAGTTAACCAGCTGCATTCGATGTATGGTGGAAAACGAAGAGCTATAAGAAGACAAAGAGCTATAAAAGGACGAGTAGTTTTTAAAAAGACAAATTTGAATTCGAAAAAGCGACGAAGAAAGCAAAGTAAAATCTCCAATATATTCAATTAAAAATGGAATGTATGAAATCTTAACTTGATTTTTTTGCATCATTACCCGTGCAAAAGAGTATTTTGCGTTCAGAAGAGGTAGCATACAATCCTTTAGCTTCTTTAGAGGTATCGCCGTCAACCATTGAATTTGTGTCGCTTGGCAATGGAGATACATATCGAGATCTATCCAGTACCTATATAAAGTTTAAAGTTCAAATATTAAAAAAAGATGGATCACTTTGGAGTGCAACCGATAAAATAGGAACCGAAACTGAAGCAAGGGCAGCTCCACAGCACAGTGTTGTAAATAATTTATTACACCCTTTAATTAAATAATGTAATGTAACTCTAAACGGAAAAAACATCACTCCTTCAGGTTCCTTATACCATTATCAAGCATACATAACTACTTTACTAAATTATGGTACAGATTCCAGTCAAACACATCTGGAAGCATCTGGTTGGGAATTGGATAAACCAAATGTCAATGGTTTCAACAATTCTGGTTCTAAATCAAGACAAAAACCATACAATAATTCTGCAATAGTAGAATTAATGGGAAAATTACATGTAGATTTTGTTTTCTTTAGATGGGAAGATTACATGTAGAATTATTTAAAAATTCTCGAAGCTACATTATATATGAAACATTTAAGAATTAATCCTAGCATATTGATAGCACACAATACTATACTGGAAAAGGCTAACGCGAAATATTTTTATACGCGAAGTTAAATCAAAACATTTACAATTCCAGTTAACACTTCCAACATATCATTGGATAATATATTTATAGGCCAAATACCAAAAGCTCTTGTATTTTGTATGGTTAATAATAAAAATTTTAATGGTGAAAGATCGAAAAATCCATACCATTTCGATCATCAAAATCTCACATTTCAATTATATGTGAATGGAGTGCCTACAGCAAACTCTGCAATTGAAACAAGTTTTACATCAAATAATCTTTGTAATTCTCGTGTATATTTAACATTATTCAGTGGAACTGGCATACATCACTCTGATAGAGGACATCAAATTTCAAAAGAACTTTTTTCAAAAGGTTATACAATAATAGCTTTTGAATTATCACCAGACGACTGGAGGGTGATACATGTCAAAGTTTATTAAACCAGGGAAAATTGAAGCGAGACTCAGCTCTCCATTAACTTCAACATTAACTTGTATTGTATTTGCAGAAGTCGATGCCAATATCGAAATTGATAAAAATCGTAACGTATACGTAAACATATAAAAGGAAGTTTAATGGACTTCTTCTATTCATGTGAAAATGGCATGTGCTCTAGTAGATTTATCGTTCTGTACGGACGATAACAATACAATATTTGTAAAAAATATTGCTGTGGCTGGCATAAAAGAAAAATGTAAAACTATTGTAAAAGAATTAATGTATAAATTTCCTGTCAGAGATTTAAAAAGAACAGACATTGAGAATTACACTTTTGGACATATCGATAACGAAAAAATAACTAATAACTTAATAAATTTGTTTGAAAAATTCGATATAGTCTTAATAAATGGAAAACTTAAAGCAGAATTTTTAACAACACTTATACGAGGAAATACTCGATTAATTTATATTTCCCGTTTGCAAGAAAATGAATACACTACAGATTTCAAAGGTGCTGAAATGTAATAACTTAACACATAAAATATTTAGAGGTGGTTATGCTCTTGATCAATGGCCAAAACAAGTTTCAAAACCTAGTATTTTAGTGGTAAATACTGATACTTCTAATGAAAAGGGAACACATTAGTTAGCAATACTTGTTCCAGTTCAAGGGTGTGCAGAATATTTTGATTCATTTGGAAATCCACCATTTCACAATGAGATTATAAAATTTCTACAAAATCAATCGAAATGTTTTGTTTTCAACAATAAGCGTTTACAAAGTAAATTAACATCTGTTTGCCAACATTATTGTTGTGTATTAATATCTATGGATGCGAAGTTCCTGTAAAATCATGAAATATTTTCTTAATTTATTCAACACATCATCCCCACTTAAAAACGATAAAAAAATACGAAGAATATTTCGAAAAATTTTTTAAAAATGTGGAAGAAAAACTATACATAAATACAAAATTCGAAAATAAAATTCATCAGTAAAAACAAAAAAGATGGAGCAATCAAGAAATTCAGAAATATTTGAAACACAAAAAATTGAGCCAGCGCAGAACCTTTTATTAAACTATATTTATTTTTTGGATAAAAAACAAGCAAAAAAAATTCAAATTGGATTTAATATTGAGAATTTTGCTGCATCAGTAATTTTCCAACGGCAAAACAAAGTCATAAGCGATATGAATTATTTGGAGTGGTATACATTTTATCATGATTTTAAAAACAGTCAAGCAAAATGAAATTCAAAAGGATTTTCGCTAATCATGCCGAGCGCACAAAAAACCTTACATTGCAGCTAGATGAGTACACTCGTTTTTGCATCATGTTAGACTTTATACAAGCAGTGATGTCATATAACAATAGAGCTGAACTTAATATACGAGAATATGTATTCAAATATTTTGAGAGATGTACTGAAAAGAATAAACTAAGATTGGAACAAGAAGATTTCTACATTCCAATGAATTTACACATAGCTCAGTGCAACTATTCCAGACTATTTTATGAAATACCTATGTTTTTGTCAGAAAAATTATCTTGCTCAACAATAAATAAAACAAATATTTTTTAAAACCAATTATTTTCTTTTAATAAATACATATATAAATTCATACAATTTTTTATAGCACATCTTTATAAATTTTCAGTAATGTTATGGTGAGGGCAAATGTTTGTGAAATTTCTTAGTTTCTGAAGAGGTGGAACATCATTATCTAAGTTATCTAATTGATAACTTTTACTGAACTGGAAACAAATTTATCTAAAAATTCCTTTTTCTGGCACCCCTTTATGTAAACAACATCGAATGAATTTAAATGTTTGTTTAATGTATTTTTAATTGCTGTATATTCTATAAATCCATCATCCCAGTCAAGACCATTTATTTGTCTTTTATTGAATTCATTTTGCTGTTTAACATCACTATTTAACTCTTCGAACGAATAAGGTGCTTTACACATAAACAGCATTGGTATCAGTGACTCTTCAGCTATCAAAGAAAACTCAGAAATATTCAAGAAATATTGTTTATTATTTCCAATAATAAACTGTAGATTAAAATAAGCCAGCAGTCTTTTATTTATATCTGATTTCATCAACCATCGTGGGTAGTTTCAAATTGTACACAGTGGAAATTTTTTTTAAAATAAAAGAAAATTAAATATTATACATAAAGGGTTGTATGATGTACAGTCAATTAAAAAACATGAGTAAAGTAGTGGCTATGATCTACAGTTTATTCTAGTTAATAATAATAATCAGTATTTTCTGAGAGAATTAACTTTTGCAGGTGCAGATTTATTAATACCAATATTGCACGTTTTCAAATTGTCGTATTATTTGGAAGATTTATCGGATGTCAATAAAAAATTTAACCGAATTAAAATTCAAGGTAATTTGAACATAATATATTATGTATGTTAAATTATTTAACTTAATAAACATTCTGTAAATATATTATTGCAAATACAAATATAATCTTAATATTTAATGCAACATGAATTTATACTAAATTAATCTACATTATCTAATAATAATTTTATTAAAAATAAGTGCGTCATGTCCGAAACGTATTCAATGGAACCCTTTGAATACCTAATTGGAAAATGTGAAATTTTCCAATTAGAGACAGAGTTGGATTTATTCCAACCAATAAATTTAAAAAAGTTACTATGCAAGCAAGTCAAAAAGACAAGTGCGCTGCCAGAGATCTGGCCCCAGCCGTCAAAACACACACAAGTGACGGAAAAGCCCAGACCCTAGCATCCAGAGTCAACACAAGTGACGGCGGAAAAGCTTCTCTGTTTTGAGAGAATGCCCATGTCCCCATTACCAGAGTCAACAGAAGTGGCGGTGGAAAAGTTTTTCTGTTTTGAGAGAATGCCCGCGTCTCCTTTGTCGGAGCCGACAGAAGTTGGAAAAGGGTGTAAAAATAAAAAAAACTGAAATTTTTAAAAATAAAAGAACAATATTTGAATTTTTTATGTTTCATTTTTTTTTTAATTTTAATAAGACCAAAGAGAGAACCTGAAATGTAAAAAGAATTAAACCTGAAATTTTTAAAAATGAATAAAAGAAGAATATTTGAGTTTTTATATTTTATTTATTTTTAATTT
Organism: Poecilobothrus nobilitatus; assembly: GCA_947095535.1. Lineage (NCBI taxonomy): Eukaryota > Metazoa > Arthropoda > Insecta > Diptera > Dolichopodidae > Poecilobothrus > Poecilobothrus nobilitatus. The sequence continues at coordinate 171,158,344 of OX352772.1, read as the reverse complement.
TTTAATTTTGGTATAAGACCAAAGAGTGAGTCTGGGTAAAAGAACGTTGTACATTTTTTAGTTGACGGGACCTGCACCTTTGCAAAAAGAACTCTTTGGCCCCTTTTTGTTTTTAAAAACCACCAATTTAACACATCATAATGTACTCTCACAGTAAGTGCTTCGATTGTCTGGTACACCTCTTGTTCCTCTTTTCCTGCGGCAATTAAATTGTTTAAAAAAGACTAAAAAAAAAAATATAAAAAAATCATATAAAATTTATATTTTTATTAAAAATAATTTACATATTAAATTTTACTTACCATAGTTAATTTATTACCAATTATTGAAAGAAGTGTGAAGAAATTATTAATTTATAACCTTATATATGATTTGAGCAATGATATTAATTTTCCCCACCTGAATTTTGTTTATTATTTAAAGATAAAATTACAATACAGAATTTTAAATTAAATTATTTATTCTTAGACAACATCAGAAATACAAGTTATTAAGTTTTTTAAGTTAAGAATATAAATAAATCTTTTAAAATAAAAATAAATTAATCGCAATTTGTGCACAAAACGATAAACGTACAATATGAACCCACCATCACTAAAATCAATAGCAATAGCTAAGTGGCTAACTTCAGGACAATTTAAATTCAATTATTACGAATATTTGTGCATTCGTATGGATATTCAAAATATTAAATTTTATTTCCCCGACTTAAAAAGGGATGTCACTATTCATGAATTAAGGAAAACTTGTATGGGAAAAAAGAAAGATCCAGATGGAAAAAATCAATTTACTGTAACCTACATATATGACAAAATAATTGCAAAATGAAAAATAATTCAGTTTTGCTTCGATTTCTGTAAATACTAATTAAAAAATATGCTAATAAAAAATAAATAAATAAATAAAAAAATTTCGTTTTTCTTTTTATATAAAATATTTAATTACAGCTCTCTAATATATTTTACATTATTTAATAGCTTCTTACTCTTTATACCCAAAAGGTTGAGAAGAGAAGAGAAAAGGAGAAGAATTTACGTTTTTCTGATTTCACCTGATATTTTTTGATTTCGGGGACCGTAACGACCTCATGTTTTTGTGTGCGTCGGACATTATAAGAGAGTATGTTAATATTGGTGTCATTCGAATTGAGCACAGCATCTTTAATTGAATTGAAATTAACCTTTTGAGAAGCTGAGTAGTTGCGATTAATTCCCTTGACTTTACAGGTTATCTTTTCTTTTCCATCTTTAGTACTAAATACTTCGTAAGCATAATTTTTTGGCCCACCACTTACAAATTCTGTAATGTAACTGTTGACACCATAACACTCCAGCTCATCTGTCATATCACGAATAAACTCCCCTATTTCTGGTTCATATTGTCCTTCTTTACTTATATATATTATGGAATCTGTATTACAATATAGTAATTATATAATTTAAGGCGAGCCTGAGTAGTAGTGTAGGCGGCAATGCATACATTTACGGTAGGTAAAATGTCTGCTACTTCCTCTTTATAGTGCCAGGTAATTACAATATTTTTTTCATTAACAGGTAAAATGTGGCACAGTTCTATATTTGGGTTTGTTACCATTTCATAAAGTTCTGATGGATCATTTACTATCTTTGTTTTTTGTCGATTCTCTCTCTGACAAACTTTCCCCAAAAAGAGTTTAGCATTAATTTTGCAAATGATCTTAATCCAGAATTATGACAAATTTTAGAAAACTCCAGCTTGATGTTTTCATTTTTAAAAAAATCTTCAATGTATTTTTCTTTTTCTTCTTCGGTTAAACATTTACTGGGCCAGCCTGAAGCTTTTTGTTTCATTTTTAAAAACTTATCCATCATGCTAGTGAATAATCCATCAATATTTGCTAATTCATCATATTGCACGAAATTGTATTTCCATATTTCGTAAATATTTAAAATTTTATAACCCAATTTAACTGCTGTATTAACTTCATCTACAACCCATGTACTTAATAAGGCTCTTTCTTCATCTGAATGTGAGTAAAATTCATTTTAATTTTTCTGAAAGCTGTAGCTTTTGCATAAGGTAAACATAAGTTTACCATTTTGTTTAAGCGGAAGCACAGGATGTAATAAATTTTGTAGTAGTAATATTTTACATTTAATGAGCCCATCAGTATCTTCCAAGTTTAACTTAGAACATTCTAAATTTTCTATATAAATTGTAGGGTGTTCAACTGCAAATTTTCCATATTTACAAACCCACGGATACAATGAACACACATCTATATATTTTATTTTTTCATCATCTTTGCAGTTATAATAACAGCACATGTTATCTGTACGACCTCCGTAAAATGCATCTCGGGGGTTTAATGGTGTACAATTTACTAAAGGATGATTGTTAGCATTCTCTTTCTGATTTGTTTAACTTTCTGTGAAATTCTCAATTCCACATTTCAATTACTTTATACCTTAAAAAAAACGAAAATAAGTTTATGTCAATTTATAATAAGATATGTAAAAAGAATAAAATGTATACATACCCCAGTCTTAGTCTTTCTGATTTAGAAACAGTTTTTTTATATCGATTATTTAATGTATCATTCGGATCATTTAGCAGCGAAATGTCCATATTATGCTGCAGACAAATTGGATGACCATGAAAGTAGCACCCATGAAACTCAAATACTTGTCTAGTCTCCTCGCAATATCCATCTACTTTAACACCGCTTACCACAGCTTCTCGCCTTTTAGCTGCATGACTTATATTCCTCTTTTTTCCTCTTCGTATATCAAACAGCACAATGATTGAATGATTGTCGTATATCAAACAGCTTCCTTTGAATGATTGTCAGCATATCTGTAACTATTCTTGGGAATTATTCCAATTGTATTGGATTTTAAAAAAGTTCGCCTATACACAAGATTACAGACTGATGCAATTGTTGTTGCTTCAAGAAAAGGCTCAACATTGCATTCATTTAAAAATAATTTTCTAAATTTTAAACAGACTTCTGCCAGAATGTTTACATCGCTAGTGCAGTATTCAACTATATCGTGTTGCATATCAAACTGCTCATTTTTGTGTTCTTCATACCATTTAAGAAAAGTAGAACGATCTTCTACCTTCATTGTATTTGGTTTGTAATATTCAACCGGCGGGAGGGAGCAAATATAATTTTCATTTTCTGTTGTATTGAAATAATGCGTCCTTTTCTTAATATTGGTGATAAATCAAAGGCTTTTGGCAATTTTGATAACGCCATTGGAAAGTAATTTTATGAATCTAAAAACTTAATATTTTCTAATATCATCAAAATTATTTTTGTACCCCGCATTATAAGTTCTGGCTTCAACGACGTATTTTCCAAAATATGGTCCACATGTGTTTTACAAACATAAATATATATTTTTGCTGTTGTACGATATTTTTTTTTACACGCTACCCAAACTTTAGGAAAATTTTCCTTTTTACAAAATTATTGTAGGTTTGAGCAAGAAGCAGACGAGTTCAGGGGAAATATGAATTTAGAGGAGAATTGGCGGGTAAATTGGAGACAAACCTGAATAGGTTCGTTTTGAAAAGTTGCAAATTGTATAATGGACCATTTGAATCAGAGGGGAACACGTTGGATAGAAGCATATTTCACATTTTAGCGGTTCTCACAATAAAAGAGTTTCCATAACCAGTTTTAAACCACCTAGAAATGTCCACGGTGTAGAAATGAGCACTTCAGGCTCCCCTAGTGTTGCGTTGGAATTGTTTACGAGGAGGCATTATTGATTTCAATTCAATACAACAAGTGTCGTTACCTACAAGATATCTATAAAAGAGAGATAAAGCTCCAATGTTTCGACTTGAGTTAAGAGGAGTAATGGTACACTGAACAGTATGGTCGCCAATCAGGCGTAAGGCTCGATTTTGGATTTTGTCCAGGTAACCTAATGATGTTTGAGCAGCGCCAGCCCATGAGTGAGAATTATACTCCATCTTCGGTCGAATATATGCTTTATAGATATTGGCCAGATCACTAGGGGAAAAATAAGCTTTACAGCGAAAAAGAAAACCTAAACATTTGGCAGCTTTTTTGGCTATATCAAAAATATGTTCATTGCACAACATTTTTTGATTAAGCTGGATGCCTAAAATGTTTAAATTTGCAGACCGCTGTATATTTTCCCCTTGGAACCGTAGAATTGGTATGGATTGATCCCTTTTTCAAGAGATCTGACAGCTTTGAGTTTTTTAGGTTGAGTTTAGGTGTTAAACTCAACTCTGTTTTTAACACCCCAATCAGCTATTTTCGCTAGGTCGTGGTTAACTGAACTAGCCATAATTTCCCTTTTTAAACTGATTGCGGTTGAAGTAGCATTCGATTTTTTTAAAAAATCATAGGATGCCACAAGAGTGCCGTCATCGGCAAAATTATGGTGTGTGACATATTTCACAATAATATGAGCAACAGAATGCAGCCGTTAATGATGTCACAACATTGTAATGACCTTCATGATATAGGAGGTTCAGTGTTTTGCCATCACCACTTCATTCAAATAAAACATCTCTACCGAGTATAAAACCCACACCCGTTTTCTGGTATATCTACTCCAGCATCGTTGATGAGATCTGTGATCATTTTTGATTGTAATTTACCGTTATTTTTCTTGATCTTAGTATATTCTGAATCTTTTTTTATATGGGCTTTAGCACCTGTAAGTGCCCGTGGAAGGCACAAGTTATTCTGTTTCTAATTGTGGTGATGCCTTTACGTTTTGCGCATTCCTCCGTAAAGGAATTATAATTCCTACCATGTTTTCCACGACCTTGAGGTAACTGCACTGTAGTTATCCCCAGGCAAAAAGTATCAGTACTCAATCCTGTAAATTATAATATACCTAAATATAGTTACTAAAAATTTATATTTATGTTTAATACACTTACCTTCGGAATTACTTTGGAAAATTTTACTTATCATTTCCCAAATATCCTCAAATTTAACTTCAGCAGCGTCTCTGAAATTTATCCAACCAGGACCCCGCTCTTCAAAACTTTTTCCACAGAAAGTTATACCCACTTTATCTGTGGGAAAATGTGTTTGGTGCCATATGTTATTACGTCATTTATAGCGTCCTTTATCCAGGCTATTGGCTCTGCATTCTCAGGCACCTGTTTTAGTTGAAATACCATCTTCCTTTCTCTTACATTAAATCTTTTAATGTTGGTCATGTGATCCTTAATAATGTTGTAGCTGTCGTTCAATTCGTCCGAGGAAGTCGAAGCCACGGCTAAACTTTTATATTTTTGAAGTAATATTTTTTTAGACATTGTAATACTTCTTTTTAGTTTGATGGTTAATCAACAAATTGTTATTGGAAATGAGTTTATTCCGCATATATATATTCACAGGTAAAGCACAAAATTTTGAGCTGGAATTCCAAAGTATACTTTGCAACAATATAATTTAAAAAATAAATAATGAATTTTAAATGTTTAATTAATTTATAATTAATTTTAAATAAAAACATTCCATTTTATTGTTAAAAGTCATGATTCCTATTAATTAATTTTAATTGCATGCACTTGCCACTTTTTAAAAATTGCGTTTTTTATACTATTTAATTTCAAAATTAATTTCAATACAAAGTAGCTAATTGACAATAGAATGTAGGCTGTGGCAAATGATTTATTAATTTTAAATGTCAACACATTCCATTTTATTTTTAAAATCACGATTTCAATACAAAGTAGTTAATATAATATATTCAATACTTTAATTTTATAATGTTCTAACTTGTATGTACAATAACTAAAAATTTAATTTACATTATACAAAGTAACTAGCAGACAATTTACCTATAGCTGAATTTTTTTCCTATTACAAAATCCAAAGTAATTAATATAATAAATCATTTCATATCAAACACCTGCACTTTTTGTTTAAAAAAAAGTTAATCACTAAATACAACTTTTTCTTTTTTCTCGCGATTTTATACATATCAAGGTGCATTTTATTTATCTCATAAGTAACAACTGCATTTTTGTGTTAAAAAAACTTTCAAACTAACATTTTAATAATGCAAAAAAAAAAAAAGAAAAACACATTTCAATCTATTATGCAATTATTCACAATAAACAACTTTTCTATATGCACACGCGCCAACAACGTTCCTTAAAAGTTCAAACACCTTTGTCGTGAACTCATTTGCATAAAGCTTAATAACATTCCTATACGCACGCGCCAACAACATTCCTTGAAAGTTCAAACATCTTTGTCATTCTATTTCTTTCTCGCACAAAATTCCCACGCCAAGGTGCCCCATTACCTACTTATCTCAAAGTGAATTTTAAAATTTGAAGAAAAAGTAGTTATGTTATTAAAATATAGATTTTCATTCATCAAGCACGGCATCAACCCTTTGTACCAGATAAACAATCATCGCCGTACAAATCTCTTTCAGCCATCTTTGGTGCTAAAGGAAATAAACAGATTCGTCTAAAGCAATTTGTTTTAAAGTTAAAGAGGCTAAAAAGGTTGCCCATGTCACTGTATATGGTTCGTACATTTTTACAGCTTCGTTCTTATCAGCGCGCCATAAAATTCTTTGTAATGAAGTCTGAGCCTCATAGACGTTGATTTGTCTATACATTTTAGTTACATCGCAAGTAAACACAAATTTATGTAGATTATTATAGGTATTGAAAGATGATTATTCAATACTTGGTCCAACCATCAATATATCATTTAAAAAAGTGCTCGAAGATGATTTTGCCTAGGTGTGACAAACGATACGGACCTTTGTGGCATTGCAAGGAGGTTTTATAACTTCATATCTTCAGATTCATCAATTTCTCTCATAAGTTAAATTTGTTTTTTTAAGTTTATTCCCCTGCCACATAAATGTGTCAAGGAAATTATTCATCGTTTTTTTTCATGCGTATCTGTAGGTGTCGTAAGGGGGAATTACTCTTACGATGTCTATGGGATTTGAACTCTCGGTGTTTACAGCACATTGCATATTAAACTCGGTGTTTACAGCATATTCTATTCGCTCATATCTACTATGCCACCGAGGCTCCAAATGGGAATTGCATACTTTTCATTATTCTTACGATAGGTAGTTTTAGTGCAATTTTCTTCACAAAGTCTCTCGATCTTCAAAAGTAAAAATTTTTCGGCAATTGGATGGAGATGAAATAATTTTACAATTTATGCAATGAGTGAATAATTGAAAAGTTCATCTTAATCATTTTCACCTACAATCCAACCGAATACATTTATATGTATGGAATATTACATCGAATATTTGGCCCTATTGAAACTTTTTTGGAGCGCAAAGATTTAAAAAGTACATTAGAACTTAAAAGTATGTCGATTGGTCTCTGAAATACAAATGTTGGATCAGCTGTGAAGTGAATTAGTTATCGTATCAATTATAAAAATATCAATAGTGTCATTAAAACTATGAATTTTTGATTTAATTTTTGTAGAAAATACTTCTAATGATATGGTTTTAGCCTTATTAATACCAGTAAAGGTACACTTGATTGCCGATTTCTATCGACATTTAATTTATCAGCAAAGGATGCTGTCATCAAATTAACTTGACAACCAGAGTCAGTAAAGCACGACCATTTATATTATTTACCTTTTCCAACCTTAATTAGTATTATTGCAGTTGACAATAGAATTTGAGAGGATGAGTATCTATGTTGAATATAAAAATTATCAGAAAATGATGGAGGATTCCTTCCGCTTGACGTTCATAGTTTAGAAGAATTATTATTCTTAAATGTAAAAATTGAATTGTTTTACCTATATAAACTCTATTAGAAATGTCATACCTATATAAACTAGATATTCATGAAAAATGCAATAATGTGTGATTTTGGTAGTTTTTTCAGCGGCATTAGAAAATAATTGAGCTAATATATAAATATTATATTATCCATGTGGTACTAGATTTCATTGATGGGAGGTACTTGTTGATTATTCGTTATTTTGTGTAACTGAACAAACAATCGGCAAGTAATTGCTTAAGTATGAGTAATTATTGAATATAATGAATATATGTAAAATACTTTAAAAAGCAGTCAGTCAATGATGGTTAGCCAAGCGTAAAATGACCTACCTATGTCAAATAACAAACATATTCTCAAAGAAAAGAAGAAAGAAGCTTGAAGAAAAAATATAATAAAAGTGAAGTTTTTCTACTACTATATTGTCAAAGCAGTTATAAGATATGGTGTCAGAAGTAGGATTTAATAAATAGAAGGAAATTTTTAAATAGCCATTTGAAATTTGAAAAAAAAAATAAAAATAAAGTAATATTCTTAAAAGTGGACATTTTCAATTCCTAATTAACGAACAAAAACAACAAGAATAAATTTCAATAGAGAGTTTAGAATATCAATGAAAAAGCAGTTTTCAAATTATAGATAGAAAGGCAGCGAAAATTATCAAAGAGAGAACGATTTTAAAAAGAAGATATTATATACTACATTTAGGACATTGAACGAAAAAAATATAATAAGATCAACGGGTGCGCAAAGTGATTTGCAATCGAGAATAGTAGAAGTAATTAGAATAGAAAAACAATTGGAAACTAGAGAGAAAGCAATTGCAGAAAAAGAAAAAAGCAACTTAGTATTTCTCTCATTTGTTTGAGCAACAAGCTCAAACAAATGAGAGAAATACTAATTATCAATTAGGGCTGAGAGAAATGATAGAGATAGTACCTAATTTTGATATATGCAATGACGGTTCTTTAGGTATAAATCAATGGATCGAAAGAATTAATTTATTAAAAACGGAATATGAATGGTCAGAAAACTTGATAATGAAAAGAATAGTTTTTAAGTTAAAGGCGCAAGCAAAATTATGGTATCGACTCGACTCGATTCAATGACTCGATTATCGACTCATTGAAAAAAATACATGGAACTTGGGAGGAATGAAATTAAAAAATGAAAAAACTGAAGCAGCTAGTCGCAATATGATGCAAAATAGAATGCAAAATATTAATGAAACAACGGAGAATTACATAATGACAATAAATAAAATGGGAATGAAAGCTAACTTTTCAGAAAAGCAGTTATAAGATATATTATAAATGAATTAAATAAAAAAAATTTATAAAATTTACTGAAAATTAATAATATTAAGAATGTTCTTGAATTATTAAAACCACGATGAAATTTTTCGGTAGTTTTAGTTCAAAGGTATAACAGTAATAGTTTCAACGTGGCAGGGCAAAACTTAAATGAGATTACCAATAGGGCAAATATGAGACAAATTAATAGAAAGAATAATTTTTACAGAAAGCCGCAAACATGTAATGTAAAAAATGTAAACATGTAAACAAAAGTGGCCAGCTTTCATGTGAAGGCTCGTTTTTTATAAATTATAAAACAGGAGTTAAATGCAGTAAATGCAATCGGTATGGACACCTGGCTAAAAACTGTACGTCCAGGCAAACGGTAGCCAAAGAGCCAATTTTACAGAAAATTCTAAGCAATACAGAAAAGAAACCATTTTTGAGAATAATGTTAAGTTGATCGCCTTGATAGATACGGTTTCTAATTTAAATTTAATAAAATAGTCTGCAGTGAAAAGTATAGAGTAGGCCAAAAAACCTGAAACAGGTAAAATTAAATTAAGCTGGTTGGCAAATTCGGAAAACAATAGATATAGTAGAATTAAAATTTAAATTAAATAATTATGCCGTATTTCATACAGTCTTAGAGAATTCAATCCCATACAAAGTAATTTTAGGTACCGATTACATCAATAATGTTGCGGTTTTACTACATCGATCGGAAATGATAATAATGCTCTCGCTAGAAAAACTCTTGTTGCTGAATAAAATGATTAAAGAAGAAGATGAGTTGAATACTCAAACAGTGAACCCAGTCAGTGTCGGAACAGTTTATAAACTATACAATAATTATAATACAATTCCGAGCAAAAAAAAAGAATCACCTATAAAATTAAATATAATATTATCGGATAATTATTTATAGTATTTTTATAGTTGGTATTTTAATCAGCAAGAAGATTGTCGATAACATTTAAGAAAATTATTGAAAAACAGATTGCACAGTGGCTAAAAGAAAAGGTAATTACGGAGTCGTACTCCAATTATGCTAGTTCTATACTCTTGGTTAACAAGAAAATGGTGACGAACGTTTATGTGTAAATTATCGAGCAATTAACAATAAAATAATAAGGGAAAGGCAACCAATGCCATTATTAGAGGACCAATCAGATCAACTTTGTGATTGCAAGTGGTTTTCAAGAATTGATTTCAAAAATGGATTTCTCCATATACCCATTGAAAAAGGATTTGGCAATACATATCATTCATAACCCATAACCGACATTATGAATTTACTAAAACACCGTTTGAACTAACTACCTCGTCTACAGTATTTTAGAAGTATATACAATATATATTTAAAGATTTGATTGGGAATAAAATATGTTGTATCTATATGAACGATGTTATTATTCTAGGTGCAACAGAGCACAAGGCATTGAAAAATTTTGAAAAAGCATTAATAACTGCAGCCCAAAATTATCTACAAATAAATTGGAAGAAAAGTATATTATTAACGCAACTAGTAGAATATTTGGATAAGAAATAAGTGATGGGAAAATTCGTTCACCATCGAGGAAGACGGAAGTTGTAAGAAATTTTCCAGACATTAAAGCAATGAACAATTAGAAAATTTCCTAGGTTTAAAGGGAAATTTCAGGAAATTGATCCCTAACTAATCCTTAATAGCAAACTCCTTAATAGAAGATAGAATTATATACAGAAGCGTCTAGATTAGACTTGCAGCAATATTGATGCAGTGCGCCGGCAAGATTATTTACCTCCAATATATTATTGGAGTAAAAAGCATCAGAGATAGAACAAAGATATACGAACTATGAACACAAGGTATTGACTGTAGTGCAAGCTCTTAATTCAGGGTGTACTATGTTGCTTTCAAGCAGTCTATTGAGAAAAAGGAAATAGCGTCTTGATGTATAAATAAATGGGCGATGGTATTAGCTAACTTTAATTTTACAGTGGCGCATAAAAATAATGCAAGTATGAAGCATGTATATTCACTCCGTCGACATATAATGGTGTTCGAGGTTGAAAAAGGAGTAATAGTAAAAGTAAAGGTAATACAAAAAAATTATAAATTCTTTGTGGATTTTAAAAGTTGTAGGTAAATTGAATAAAAGGGAGAAATATGAAAAATTTGTAATGAAGAATAACATATTCTACAAATAAGAAAAGGACAAAGAACTATTTGTAGTTCCGAAATTAATGGAATAGCAAGTTATCAAATACGCGCATGAAATGAGGCATTTTGGAGTACAAACAATGAAGGATCTCATTGAGAGGAATTATTACATCCCCAAAATAGAAGATAAGTTAAAATAGTAAAAAGAAAATTATATCACGTGTATATTAATAGATAGAAAAATAGGAAACAAAGAGGTTTTTACACTCTGTTTCCAAAAGAAATATTCTAATAAATATACTACATATTGACGATGTGGGGCCGACAGAAGCCACAGCAAAGTTAGATGAACATATTTTAGTCGTCTTGGACGGTTTCAGCAAATATACATGGCTATACCCAACCAAGTCGACGTCGTCAAAAAAGGTGCTTAACAGGCTGGAGCTGTTAATTACAAATTTTGGAACACAAAACCGTATGATAACGGACAGAGGAAGTGCATTTACTAGTAATGAATTTTTATATTTGGGAATACAAAAAAAAAACATTGTGCACAGCAAACTAAAAAAGACTAAATAATAAGTAATAGGTACCTATATCGAATAATAGACAATGGTCAAAAGAAGGAAATTAAGGAAAAGTTTTGTTAGTGTAATCACAAGAAAAGAAATATAATAACTACATCGGCGTCCGAGGGTAAACGTCCTGTCAAGATGATCGGTTGTGGTAGTAGATTCGTTATTCTGTGTAACTGAACGAACACTCGGCAAGTATTGTTGAAATTTGGTCTGTGTATATACCATATTGTTGAAATTTAGTCTGTTCTATACTATATTGTTGAAAAATTTTCAATGTGTATTCGTATATTTCAATGTTAAGGAAGTTGGTTTTTGTATTTACCTGGAACAGCTTTTAATATTGATTTTAAAATTTGGTTTGAATACAGAATTATTGTTGACAAAAATTGTCTTGAATAATAAACTTAGTAAAATATGGGTTTTTCTGAGCACGAACGAGACTAATACAATATTATTTTTATTTTTAATTTATATATTTTTAAATCAACAACCTTATAGTCTTCGTCTCATTAATCTTTTTATTATTAACTTTAAATTTTACTGAAGGAGCGTTTCGAGCTCATTTGTTCATTTTCAAGCTACTACTATTAAAATTTAACATTTATTCAAATTACAATAATAAGAACACCAAAACTTTAACAGTGATTAAGAATTACAACAAAAAACTTAATTTAAAAAATTGTAGCCACAAACATAATTTAATTTGTATATATTATTAAATACATATGTACATATATGTTTCTTTTCCCTATACCTATATTATTAATCATTAAAAATATTTTAATTGTTAAAGCTTAAAAATTTCTTTTGTCAAAATCTCCTAAATAAAATTAAAAATATAAAATTAATATAAAATTTTTTGATATTAAAATTAAAAAATTAAAAATATTAATATAATTTCACTAACATAACATAAAAATTTTTTATATAATCAATAAGCATAAATAATTAATACATCTATACACAAATTATTGCTTATACATATACAAGTCAACAAATAAATTAACATTTCATGATTCATAGATTAGTAAATTTACCATTGTAGCAAGAAAACTAAAAACACATAAAGAAGTGAGTTACATTTTTGAAACAGCTAGAATTAACGAATTGGACGACATTGTAATTAACAACTTCCTAAAAAATAAAAAACAAAAATAAAAATTAAAAGATTGCAAATTAATTAAAATAGATAATACAGATAAATATAAAGAAAAAAGAATAAAAATAACATATTTTCCTGAAATTACAAAAAAACTTAGAACAGTTTTTAATAAATATAATTTGCAAATTATCAATACCATCAAATCATTATCAAAACCAACGGTTTTTAAAAGCGCACATTTCCAAAAGGCAATACAAATTGTTTAGAATTGTGACTTACACAAAAATTTGAAAATTTCATGTAATAAGAAAAAACGTGAAAATAGGACTTTTCTGAAATTTTGAGGGGATGTAAGGCCGAAACCCTATATAACTAAGAAAAACTGTTAACACATGTAAAAACATATTACAGGAGCTTTAATTTTTATGTCATGCCGAAGAAAAATTTGTATTTTAATTATTAAATTTGTATTAAAAATTTTTTAAAGAAACTTATACTAATTATAAAAGTTCTTTCTTGTTTCAAAATTGCAGGATCCTATCTAAAGGCGTGCCGGAGTTATGCAAAAAGAAATTTCATGCAAAATATAGTTTTCACATAACGGTAAATTTAAATAGTAAATTACAAAATATTGCATAATTTTGATATTGCTTTATGGAATTTTCGGTCTTCTAGGTGTTTTAGATTGTAAAGTTATTACGGAGAGCCTGAGATATATACAACTGAAAATGGGTTTTTTTTGCAATTTTGAGGGGCTGCAACTCTGGAACCCTATACAATTAAAATAAACCTTTAACACACGTAAAAATATATTACTGGAGCTTTAATTTTTATATCTTGCCGAAGTAAAATGTGTGCAGATGTGTTTAAAAATAGCAAATTTTGAATTTTTGAGCCCTAATATCTCATAAACAGGGGGTGGTCCAAAAAAAATTTTTTTAAGTAAACTTATACTAATTCTAAAAGTTCTTTCTGCGCTCAAAATTTCAAGTCCCTATTTGAAAGCGTTCCGTAGTTATAAGGGTACAAAAATCATGCAAAATTTGGTTTTGACATAACGGTAAATTTAAATACTAAATTTAAAATAATTGTATAAATTTGTAACTAATAACTAAATTAATTTATAAAGCTAAACAAAGTACCTGTCGAATGACGTTTTCAGATTGAAAACATTTTAAGCACAACAGTATACGCATTTAAAAATATGGCTTTTTCAAGGGCTGTAGTTCCGTAATGGATGGGGCTACATAAGAAAGTTGTTCCACAAAATTATTTTTTTTATGGGACCTAGCGATGTTTAAATTTTTTTTTCTCTATCTTTAACGGTGTAGAAGTTTTGTAAACATACGGACGGACAGAGTGAAACTAATAAGCACATTTTTTCAAATTTTTTTTGGAAATGTGCTAAAAATTTATTAGGAAACCCTAATAAAAAAACAGAGAAAATGAAAAAATCGGGTATTGATATATTAAGTCGTACCGCTTGTAATGTTGTATATGTGGGTAAAACGTCTAGAAATTTGAGTGTTGAATTAAGAGAGCATCATAGATATTAGAAATAACTACGAAATAAGTGCATTTTGTAAGCATGTGGTGGAAGAAAATAACAGAATGGGTAGAGGAATGCGGAGAGCCAAAAAACATGAAACTGGTGAGATTTTTTTGTCGAAAGAGCTAAATGGCAACCACAGGTTAAATTTATGGGAGTACATATATAAACAAATAGAAAGAGAAATATGTAATGATAATTGCGGTATGGTAGATTGCCAACTCATCAAAAACATTTTTAAGAGAAATTAAAAATAGTTCTCCGTTAATTGAAAAATAAATGATTTAGTTTATTATTTCTCCCATTTCATATTATAAAAATGAATTTCTTAATTTAAATTAAAACATGTTTGATGTTAATTTATTTCTTGACTTGTGTATGTATACACAATAATTTGTGTATAGATGTATTAATTATTTATGCTTATTGATTATATAAAAAATTTTTATGTTATGTTAGTGAAATTATATTAATATTTTTAATTTTTTAATTTTAAAATCAAAAAATTTTATATTAATTTTATTTTAATTTAGAAGATTTTGACAAGGAAAATTTTTAAGCTTTAATAATTAAAATATTATACCTATATTATTTAAATATAATTTTAAATATTATACTATATTAATCGGTACATAGTGTATTTATATTGTTATAAGTATATCGCCATACATTGCAATATTTCTTTAAAAATATTTCCATTCATAGAATAATTTCTTATAAGTACGGCGCTATATAATATACATCTATACTCTTATCATTCATTCATCAGTGACATGTACGATATGTAAATATACATGATATTAGATAAGTATGTATGTATATCAATATCGTATAAATAAAAATTCTTCAAACAACCGTTATGTTGTTTATTTATTTACAATTTTTTGTACTACGCATTATAATATCGTCAAGAATTTCAAATTATCGAGTAAAACAAAATGCAAAAAATTCGTTAAAGAAATTTGTTAGAAAATTTGAAAAAATCAAGTAACACTTTCGTCAATTATAAAGTAACCCTATATTATTAAAAAAAGTTGTTAACGGATATAATAGTATAATGTTGAAGCTTTAAGTTTTATGTATTACTTCAAAAAAATTTGAACAGGTGTTCAAGTTACAGGTGTTTAAAAATAGGAAATTTTCAGTTTTTGACTCCTTACAGCTCTAAAATGGGGGGTGACACAAAAAAAATTTCTGTAATGACTCATACTTATTTTCAAAGATATAACTTCTGTCAAAATTTCAAGTTTCCAACTTAAACTGTTTCGAAGATAGAAGGGTTAAAGGATTTTGGAATAATTCAGTTTCGCATAACGGTAAATTAAGACACCGTATAGCACTAGTATATATTTATTATATATATATTTGTAAAACTCATAATAGCACCTAATGTTTGGAATTTTCAGATTGAAGATATACCTTATGAACTTGTGTTATAACAATTTAAATATAGAGATTTTTGGGGACTTTCGGGGGCTGCAGCTCCTTAACGGGTGGAGCTACAGAAAAATTAATATTAACATAAAGCAGTTCAAATTTCATGGCTCTATTTCAAAAAAATTGTGGAGATCTAAAAGTTAGTTGTTCGGAAGCTACCCGAAGTTTTGGTCGGAACTCAATCTCTATATTTTATTGTAAAATTTATTTTGTGTAAATTTCAAGATTCTAGCTTTCTTAGATTTTGAGTTAGCGTGCTGACGGACGGACGGACGTACGGACGGACATGCCTTAATCGACACAGAATTCGATTCTGATCCGATCCATACCTTTGAAGGTATATCTAGCTCGCTTATTTCGAGGTTTTACAAACGGAGGAATAATTTTATTATACTCGATCCTATCGTACGGGTATAATTAAGTTGGTTATACCATCATGTTCCTCTTTTAGTATTTCATATACACAAAAAATTTGGTGTATTAACCTCTATCAGATTCGAAAATATTTTGAAAAAACATATGCGCTTAAGTCGTTTTGATACTACTTCACACAGGCAATAAAAGCTTAAATTACTTTAGAATTATAATAGAAACTTTCTTTATTATACAATTCAAGCTTATATTGAAGTAAGTTATTATTGCATGTTGCTTGTGATAATTACGTTTTTCTTATATATGAATATCAACAAAAACATATGTCGAATTAAGCGCTTTTTCTTTTTCAATAATAAAATTACACGAAAAATTAGTTAGAGCTAAGCGTTTATTGTATTTTAAAAATAATGTTTTTTTGAAACTTATATTGAGTTGGGTATTTATTGAATATTTAAAATGATTATTAACAATACTCTACCTCGAGATAAGTTTTTATTGTTTGTGTAAAAATTTGATTGTATGAAAACTATATCGAAGATATTATAACATGTGTATAATGTTTTTTAGCTAGCAACATAAGTACCGTTAGGTTTTTATGGTTTATTTATTTCTTAATTATTATCTCTTGTTATTTGTTATTTGTTTGTTATTTGTTAAAAATAATAAATAATTTATAAAAAAAGTAAATTTCAGTATTGTCTTCTAAAATAAAAATAAATAGTAGTGCATACACACAATATGTCATCTCGGGCATTTTGAACACTAAACAAGTTATCTGAAATTACAATTAATGCTGTAATTAAAAAAAAACAGATAAACAGCTTTCCCGCCTATGAAAGTCGTTATTCGAGGCGGGATATGAATTACAGATATTTCCATAGCGATCTTTCACTTTCCCTAATGTCGACTATACTGTGAAAAGTACAAGTCAGATATTGTTAGCTTTGGTACATATTCCAAAATTTTTAAAGGTAAAAACTAAAAAAGAACAATTAACATGAAATATAAATTATTCCGATAATATATTATATAAATTATTTAGAAAGATAAAAATTCCTTCGTAAGTGCTATGTTTATAGCATCTTTCGAAGAACATGAAAATATTGAAATAATAGATTACAAGTTTCTAGAACCAGGGCATATAAAAACAAGGAAGAATACCGTTGACTTTGTCAATTCTTAGATACCCGTACGAACTGTTAGTATGTTCACAGCCTGTCACTCTGCTTACAATATTATTTTTTTAATATTTTAGTATTTTAAAATAATTTGGGTGAATTTTATAATTTCTAGTACTATGCGTTGTACATATATTCAAACTATATGTTTATATGTACATTCTTCAAAAGCAGATTCTAACCTTCCACATAACGATTATCAATCCAAAACTTTTTCAATTATTCTATAGTACCATTTAATACTAAGCGGTAAATGTATATTAATATTTACTTAGTACAAAATAACAAATATAATTTTAAATATTATATTATATTTAAATGTTCCATTGACAGAATAATTTCTTATAAGTACAATAAAATACAAATATGTATGTAAATACGGCGCTATATAATATACATATATACACTTATCATTCATTCACTAGTGACATATACGATATGTAAATAAACATGATATTATATAAGTATGTATATATATCAATATCATATAAATGAAAATTCTTCAAGCAACCGTTATGTTGTTTATTTATTTACATTTTTTTGTACTACGCATTATATCCTCAACAATTTCAAATTATCGAGTAAAACAAAATGGAAAAAATTCGTTAAAGAAATTTGTTAGAAAATTTGAAAAAATCAAGTAACACTTTCGTCAATTATAAAGTAACCCTATATTATTAAAAAAAGTTATTAACAGAAATAAGATTATAATGTTGAAGCTTTAATTTTTGTGTATTACTTCAAAAAAATTTTAACAGGTGTTTAAAAATAGGAAATTTTCAGTTTTTGACCCCTTACAGCTCCTAAACAGGGGGTGATACAAAAAAAATTTTTGAAATGACTCATACTTATTTTCAAAGATCTAACTTCTGTCAAAATTTCAAATTCCCAACTTAAACCGTTTGGAAGATAGAAGGGTTAAAGGATTTTGCAAAATTTGAGTTTCGCATAACGGTAAATTAAGACATCGTATGCCACAAATATATATTTATTGTATATACACTTTTAAAGCTAATAAAAGTAGTAATCGTTTGGCGTTTGCAAAATGAAGATATACCGTATACAACTTGTGCTATAACAATTTAAATATAGAGCTTTTTTGAACTTTTGGGGAGCTGTAGCTCCGTAATGGGTGGGGCTACAAAAAAAAGTTATAAAAAATAAAATTAATATTTTCGTGAGATCTATCAGCAGTTAAAATTTCATAGCTCTATTTCCAAAAAAATGTGGGGATCTAAAAGTTAGGTGTTCGAGAGCTACCCTAAGTTTTGGTCCAAACTCAACCAAAAAAAATAGGGAACCTACAAATTACTCGCAGAATATTTTGTGTAAATTTCAAGATTCTAGCTTTCTTAGTTTTTGAGTTAGCGTGCTGACGGACGGACGGACGGACGGACGGACATGGCTCAAAAGTCTTAGAATTTTTTTCTGATCTGATCCATACCTTTGAAGGTATATCTAGCTCGCTTATTTCGAGGTGTTACAAACGGAGCAGTAATTTTATTATACCCGATCCTATCGTACGGGTATAAAAATTAATTTGAAACGATTTACCATTTAAGAATGCTTGTTTTTATTATACCCATTATATTGCTGAGGATATAATGCGTAGTATAAAAAAATGTAAATAAATAAACAACATAACGGTTGCTTGAAGAATTTTTATTTATATGATATTGATATACATACATACTTATATAATATCATGTTTATTTACATATCGTATATGTCACTGATGAATGAATGATAAGAGTATAGATGTATATTATATAGCGCCGTATTTACATACATACATATATGTATTTTATTGTACTTATAAGAAATTATTCTGCCAATGGAATATTTAAATATAACATATTATAATATTTAAAATTATATTTACTATTTTGTACTAAATAAATTTAATATACATTTACCGCTTAGTATTAAATGGTACTATAGAATATTTGAAAAAGCTTTGGATTGATAATCGTTATGTGGAAGGTTAGAATCTGCTTTTGAAGTATGTACATATAAACATATAGTTTGAATATATGTACAACCCATAGTACAAGAAATTATAAAATTCACCCAAATTATTTTAAAATACTAAAATATTAAAAAAATAATATTGTAAGCAGAGTGACAGGCTGTGAACATACTAACGTTTCGTACGGGTATCTAAGAGTTGACAAAGTCAACTGTATTCTTCCTCGTTTAATTTACAATCAAAGTAGTCTTGTTTCTATAATAAAAACTTTTCTTTTGATAAAAGTTTTTGTTTAATAACTGTTCAGTTTTTTTAGAGACATATTTGAAATTTAAAATAGCAATTACTCGAAAGTGTGATTTTCGACCTAAGCGGTTATTGATTTTGACCACAGAAATATTTTTAATGATTAATAATATAGGTAAAGAGATACATATGTACATAATATGTATTTAATAATATATACAAATTAAATTATGTTTATGATTGCTACAATTTTGAAATTAAGTTTTTATACCCGTACAATCGGATCGGGTATAATAAAATTACTCCTCCGTTTGTAACACCTCGAAATAAGCGAGCTAGATGTACCTTCAAAGGTATGGATCGGATCAGAAAAAAATTCTAAGACTTTTAAGCCATGTCCGTCCGTCCGTCCGTCAGCACGCTA
Source organism: Poecilobothrus nobilitatus (assembly GCA_947095535.1). Classification (NCBI taxonomy): domain Eukaryota; kingdom Metazoa; phylum Arthropoda; class Insecta; order Diptera; family Dolichopodidae; genus Poecilobothrus; species Poecilobothrus nobilitatus. Next base: position 171,138,275 of record OX352772.1, on the reverse strand, counting down.
ACTCAAAAACTAAGAAAGCTAGAATCTTGAAATTTACACAAACTATTCTGGGAGTAATTTGTAGGTTCCCTATTTTTTTTGGTTGAGTTTGGACCAAACCTTAAGGTAGCTCTCGAACACCTAACTTTTAGATCCCCACATTTTTTTTTGAAATAGAGTTATGAAATTTTAACTGCTGATAGATCTCGCAAAAATATTAATTTTATTTTAAATATCTTTTTTTTGTAGCCCCACTCGTTACGGAGCTACAGCTCCCCAAAGGTTCAAAAAAGCTCTATATTTAAATTGTTATAGCACAAGTTGTATACGGTATATCTTCATTTTGAAAACGCTAAACGATTACTACTTTTATTAGCTTTAAAAGTGTATATACAATAAATATATATTTGTGGCATACGGTGTCTTAATTTACCGTTATGTGAAACTCAAATTTTGCAAAATGCTTTAACCCTTCTATCTTCTAAATGGTTTACGTTGGAAACTTGAAATTTTGACAGAACTTAGATCTTTAAAAATAAGTATGAGTCATTTCAGAAATTTTTTTTGTATCACCCCCTGTTTAGGAGCTGTAAGGGGTCAAAAACTGAAAATTTCCTATTTTTAAACACCTGTAAATTGAACACCTGTTAAAATTTTTTTGAAATAATACACAAAAATTAAAGCCTTAACATTATACTCTTATTTCTGTTAACAACTTTTTTTATTAATAATATAGGGTTACTTTATAATAGACGAAAGTGTTACTTGATTTTTTCAAATTGTCTAACAATTTTCTTTAAGGAATTTTTTGCATTTTGTTTTACTCGATAATTTGAAATTGTTGAGGATATAATGCGTAGTACAAAAAAATGTAATTAAATAAACAACATAACTGTTGCTTGAAGAATTTTTATTTATATGATATTGATATATATACATACTTATATAATATCATGTTTATTTACATATCGTATATGTCACTAGTGAATGAATGATAAGAGTATAGATGCATATTATATAGCGCCGTATTTACATACATATATGTATTTTATTGTACTTATAGAAATTATTCTGTCAATGGAATATTTAAATATAATATAATATAATATTTAAAATTATATTTACTATTTTGTATTAAGTAAATTTAATATACATTTACCGCTTAGTATTAAATGGTACTATAGAATATTTGAAAAAGTTTTGGATTGATAATCGTTATGTGGAAGGTTAGAATCTGCTTTTGAAGTATGTACATATATGAAGTAGTAGCATAAAGAAACTATATACATACATATAGTATTTATCCAGTACAAAATTTTTTAGTCAATTTTTTGTATCTCACATCTACTCAAAAATTATTTCTCAATTTGTTATTGCTTATAAATTGAGCAAAATTTATTTTAAGCTCATAAAAAAAAAAAATTGTCTTTTTAACTCATTTTTTTAGTATTATATCCTTGTTAATATTCAATATTTCAATTTTTCAAAAAAAAAAAAGTTTTCTAAATAAAATAATACCAATATACATATGTATTTGTTTTATTTTGCTTTGCTTTGCATCGTTATTGAAGCATACTATACTATACATATACAATATGCATGTAGCTAGATGTACATGTTTTTATTTATTATTATACAACATCATATAGAGATTGGGAATGTTTATCAATAAGATCTTTTGTTTTTTTTTAATGCTAGAGCGTTTTTGTATGTGTATAGTCCATTTGCATACATAGAATATACTTCATATATATATCATGTATCATATATGTAAATTTTATTTTTGCCTGACTGTATGTATGATTTCTAATAAAGGCACGATTTATATTTTTGTAATATATGTAAATATGAGTGTATGTATGTATTTAAATTACAATTGTTTATTCAAGAAAAGTTTTAAAATTAAACTTAATTTTTATTAATTAATAATTAATTTGATATTTACATATGTATGTATTATCATTTTTAAAGATCATACTCGTATGTATGTCAGTAAATATTTATACTTTTAAATATATAATATATCTACTTTCTATTAAAACGAGGAAGAATACAGTTGACTTTGTCAACTCTTAGATACCCGTACGAACCGTTAGTATGTTCACAGCCTGTCACTCTGCTTACAATATTATTTTTTTAATATTTTAGTATTTGAAAATAATTTGGGGGAATTTTATAATTTCTAGTACTATGGGTTGTACATATATTCAAACTATATGTTTATATGTACATACTTCAAAAGCAAATTCTAACCTTCCACATAACGATTATCAATCCAAAACTTTTTCAAATATTCTATAGTACCATTTAATACTAAGCGGTAAATGTATATTAAATTTATTTAGTACAAAATAGTAAATATAATTTTAAATATTATAATATGTTATATTTAAATATTCCATTGGCAGAATAATTTCTTATAAGTACAATAAAATACATATATGTATGTATGTAAATACGGCGCTATATAATATACATCTATACTCTTATCATTCATTCATCAGTGACATATACGATATGTAAATAAACATGATATTATATAAGTATGTATGTATATCAATATCATATAAATAAAAATTCTTCAAGCAACCGTTATGTTGTTTATTTATTTACATTTTTTTATACTACGCATTATATCCTCAGCAATTTCAAATTATCGAGTAAAACAAATGCAAAAAATTTGTTGAAGAAATTTGTTAGAAAATTTGAAAAAATCAAGTAACACTTTCGTCAATTATAAAGTAACCCTATATTATTAAAAAAAGTTGTTAACAGAAATAAGAATATAATGTTCAAGCTTTAATTTTTGTGTATTACTTCAAAAAAATTTTAAAAGGTGTTCAAGTTACAGGTGTTTAAAAATAGGAAACTTTCAGTTTTTGACCCCTTACAGCTTCTAAATGGGGGGTGATACAAAAAAAATTTCTGAAATGACTCATACTTATTTTCAAAGATCTAACTTCTGTCAAAATTTCAAGTTTCCAACTTAAACCGTTTAGAAGATAGAAGGGTTAAAGGATTTTGTAAAATTTGAGTTTTGCATAACGGTAAATTAAGACACCGTATGCCACAAATATATATTTATTGTATATACACTTTTAAAGCTAATAAAAGTAGTAATCGTTTAGCGTTTTCAAAATGAAGATATACCGTATACAACTTGTGCTATAACAATTTAAATATATACCTTTTTTGAACCTTTGGGGAGCTGTAGCTCCGTAACGGGTGGGGCTACTAAAAAAAGTTATTAAAAATCAAATTAATATTTTTATGAGATCTATCAGTAGTTAAAATTTCATAGCTCTATTGCAAAAAAAATGTGGGGATCTAAAAGTTAGGTGTTCGAGAGCTATCCTAAGGCTTGGTCCAAACTCAACCAAAAAAAATAGGGAACCTACAAATTACTCCTAGAATATTTTGTGTAAATTTGAATATTCTAGCTTTCTTAGTTTTTGAGTTAGCGTGCTGACGGACGGACATGGCTCAAAAGTCTTAGAATTTTTTTCTGATCCGATCCATATATCTAGCTCGCTTATTTCGAGGTGTTACAAACGGAGGAGTAATTTTATTATACCCGATCCTATTGTACGGGTATAAATAAAATGCAGTACACTGCATCAATAAAATCACTTTTTAACAAATAGTTAGCTTCTGGAAGTTCTTTGTCTAAACTGTTGCCGTCAAGTTGAATTTAATTTTAGTAAGTGAAATTTAGGCCAAAAATTTAGAATAGGTACGTATACATACGTACATACTACATAAATATATTGTTAGATTGTTTTGTAATTTTGCACAATCAAAATTCACTTAAAATAATGAATTTCTCTAGGGGTAGCGATTGGCTATGGAGGCTTTAAGGTGCTTTGAAAATTGTACATACACGTTTAAATTACGGTAAATATCTCAAATATATATATATATATATATATGTATGTATATGCGGGATTCTGAGATAGGAGGGATTTTAGAGTTGGTTTAAAAATCAGGTTTTCAAAATTTGTTTAGCGAATTTTTTTATTAATATTATATTTTCAAAAATCTGTTAGAAATGCAAAATTATTGATGATATTTTATTACTCTTTTCGGAGCAATTTATTTATCAAAAAATTTTTATTATTTTTGATTTTAAGTAATAAAAATTATTATCTATAATATAAAAGCCGTAAACGTTTGCAACAATTTTCTTTATTTTTCCTAGCAAAAACTAATACTGCACATAACTGAAAAAAAGAATAAAAAAAATTGAAAATTTATACGGTTTGGTACATTACCCCGAAAATCAAAATTCCGCAATCAAAATCCTAAAAACCAAAATCCAGAAAATTTAAATCTCGAAATTACAAAATTCGAAAATCAAAATCCGGAAATTTCAAAATCTCACATAGACTTACGTATTATATGGATATAAATATTTCGGAAAAGCGCTCCAACAATTAATACTTACGGTATGCTCACACATATATATATACCAATTTTATTCAAAAAAATTAAATTTTCACATTTACATATGGATAATTAATTTTGAAAACTTCGCATACAAAAGTATTCAATTTTGAAATTTCACTTAAAAACGTGGAAGAATACAGTTGCCTTTGTTAACTCTGAGATACCCGTACGAATTGTAGTATATTCATAGCCTGTCACTCTCCTTATAATATTGTTTTTTAAATTTTTTAGTATTTTAAAATAATTTGGGTGAGTTTTATAATTTCTAGAACTATGGGTTGTACATATATTCAAACTATATGTTTACATATTCTTCAAAAGCAAATTCTAACGATTATCAATCCAAAACTTTTCCAAATACATATGCTATAGTACCATTTAATACTAAGCGGCAAATATATAATATTTTATACTATACATATGTATTATACTTATATCAGTCATTCATTAGTGGCATATACGATATGTAAATAAACATGAGTTATAAAAGTATGTATACTAATATCATATAAATATAAATTCTTCAAGCAACTGTTACATTTTTTATTTATTTAATTTTTTTTGTACTACGCATCATCCTCAACAATTTCAAATTATCGAGTAAAAAAAATGTAAAAAAATTGTTATAAAAATTTGTTAGAAAAATTTAGAAAAATTAAGTCACACTTTCGTCAATTTTAAGGTAACCCTATATTATTAAGAAAAGTTGTTAATAGAAATAAAAATATAATGTTGAAGCTTTAATTTTTGTGTATTACTTCAAAAAAATTTGGACAGGTGTTCAAGTTACAAGTGTTTCAAAATAAGGAATTTTTAGTTGTTGACCCCATACAGCTCCGAAACGGGGGCGATACAAAAATATTTTCTGAAGTGACTTATACTTATTTTTAAAGACCAACTCTCAAAATTTCAAGTTTCTGACTTAAACCGTTTGGAAGATAGAAGGAGTCAAGAGCAAAATTTTAGTTTTGCATAACAGTAAATTAAGGCACCGTATGACACAAGTACATATTTATTTATAGTTAATAAAAGCAGTAATCGTTTGACCTTATTCAACTTGTGTTATAACAATTTAAATACAGAGCTTTTGCTACAGAAAACAGTAATTAAAATTTCATGGCTCTATTTCAAAAAAAATGTGGGGATCTAAAAGTTAGGTGTTCGAGAGCTACCCGAAGCTTTGTCTCGGATCTCAACCGAACAAAATAGGGAACCTACAAATTGTTGTAAGAAAATTTTGTGTCAATTTCAAGACTCTAGCTTTCTTAGTTTTTGAGTTATCTTGCTGGCGGACGGACGGTCGGATAAAGCTTAATCGACTTAGAATTTGATTCTGATCCGATCCATACTTTTGAAGGTATATCTAGCTAGCTTATTTGGAGGTGTTACAAACGTACAAGCAATTTTAATATATCCGATCCTTATCGTACGGGGTATAAGTAGTGAATTTTATACGAATTTAGGCATTTTTATGAAAAAAAGATTATTTTTGAAGGAACGTGGACTGCCACGCGCAAACCACCACTACAAAACTTTTCTTTAGTTTTTCTTTATGTTTATTTAAATTTATTTTTATTATTATTGTTAAAAGTTAAGTATTCTTACAAATAAATGGAACATAGCTCTTAAAAAACGTTTTTAAGATAAATAAAAACTATATTAGAACAGAAAGATATTTCTTTTTATTTCATTAAAAAGTAAAGTGACAAAAAACCAATATTATTTCTAGAATACTAAAATACCAGTATTATTAACCAATATTATATTTCTTGATTACCAGACTGGCGTATTCTACGGCGGGTTTATCTAGTTATATTATAATACCTACACTACATTTACCAGTTGGCTTTTCCCTGTTAAAATTGATCTTATTCTTTCCTTTCTTAACAAAAAAAAATTCTTTTAAATTAACCTTTTTGGCTTTCAGTAGATAGTAGGATTCTTCATCTTGCTTTAAAAAGCTTCAATTTTAATTTTTATTTTAAGATTAACTATTTTTTATCTAATCTTTCAATTTTTTTAAAACGAAATTTAATTTTGAATTTTATATTAAAATAAACTACATATTGTAATGTAATATAAAATTTCTAACTCCTAGGAAGAATAAATTCTAATGTTTAATTTAGTTTTTATCAAACATATATGTACATAAATAATTATTTTTCAACAAAAAACAAACAAAAATGAAATAAAAAAGTATTTTTATTTAAAATTATATTATTAAAATATTTCAGAGATTCTTTGTTTGGAAAGTGAATTTTTTTGTCCGTAAACTGAATTTTAGTGTCCGAAAACTAAAGAAATCGAATATTTTTTTATTTATTTTTCAATTTTATCTAATTTTTTATTCAAATATTTTAAAATAAAATAATATGTATTTAGAATATCCAAATTAACAAGAAAAAAAAATCATTGTATAGATATAGGATTTACAAAATTACGAGTAACCAACGTTTAAAAAAGTTATTCGTCCGGAAACCGATGTCACCATAATACCATAATACTTGTAAGAGTTAAGAGCCCTAGCAATTTAAAATAAAAAATCTTGCAATTACAAAAACCATATGAATATTATATTTATTTAAAAATTGTTAACGAAAGAAAAAACTACTAACGGTTTTTATTATAAAAATTATTATAAGAGTAACTATAATTATTAATATAATTCACACATTCAAACATTAATACATTCAACAATGATATTATACCATTTATATACTACTCAAATTAGTTTCTATTCTTTAGGTTAAATAAATTCTTTATTTACATTTTACACATTCATATTATTTTCATAAGTAATATAAATACATTTAAGTGTACATGAAATGATTTAAAAAAAAATTTATTAAAATTTAGTAAAAAACGAGGAAGAGTGCAGTAGAGTAGACTGTATAGACTGTATCCTGTTTCTATAAAACTTGATCATCTTTTAAAAACATTCAGATGTTTTAGTACCGACGTTAACTACAGAGATATATTTATGTAAATTGTGGAGTTGCATGACAGCTACTCTAATCTATAGCGGCTAGCTTTATTAAGTTCCAAGAAATACAAGAAGTCTGAACCAGGTGCTTTAGACCATCAAATTTTACAAAAGTTTTTGGCATGTAACTCGACACTTTTTCACTAAATTTTAGATAGCTAGCTTCAATAGACACTGCGTTATTTTCATTTAAAAATAGAATTTGTATGGCAGCTACCCGAAGTTGTTGCACCAGCAGAATCTAATTTTACAGAAGTTGTTGCCATAAAACTGGATCATCATTTCTAAAAATTCAGACCCCTAGCTTCATTAAGTTCCAAGAAGTGCAAGAAGCCTGAACCGGCAGCTTTAACCAAATTTTACAAAAGTTGTTGGCATGTAACTCGACACCTCTTTATTAAATTTCAGATTCCTAGCATCAGTAGACACTGAGTTATTTTCATATAAAAAGAGAAGTTGTATGGCAGCTACCCGAACCTGTCTTACCGTCACAACCAAATTTTACACAAGTTGTTGCCATAAAACTTGATCATCATTTGCAAAATTTCAGATACCTACCTTAAATAGACACTGGGCCATTTCCATTTAAAGAAAGAAGTTGTATGGCAGCTACTCGAACCCGGCGGCCGAAAATGTTGGATTTAAATAGCAAAACTAAAAATTTTGCAAAAGTGACACAAAAAAAATTTCAGCTCTCTAACTACTTTACTTTTTGAGTTATCGTGCGGGCGGACGGACGTACATAGCTTAATCGACTCAGAATTCGATTCTGAGCCGATCCATACCTTTGACACTATATCTAGCTCGAATCCTTGAAGGTGTCACAAACGTAATGGTAAATTTATTATACCCTTATACATAGTTCATATGGGTATAATGATTTATTTTCATTTACAAAATCCTTATATAAGTGAAAATATTTTGAGTATTGAGTAAATGTGGGTACAATAATAAGATGTATATTGAGTAATTTTGGGTACAAAACGTTTTTAAGAAATTGACTAGAAAATTTTGTACTGGATAAATACACTAAGTGTATAGTCTTACGAAGACTATAAGGTTGTATGATTTAAAAATATATAAATTAAAAATAAAAATAATAAACTTAGTACCTAATAAAATTGATATAAAGTTTATATGGAAAATTAAAGAATTTTAAAAGCAACAATACTTTGTTAGGAAAAAGAAAAAAATCTGTTTATACCCGTACGATAGGATCGGGTATAATAAAATTACTCCTCCGTTTGTAACACCTCGAAATAAGCGAGCTAGATATACCTTCAAAGGTATGGATCGGATCAGAAAAAAATTCTAAGACTTTTGAGCCATGTCCGTCCGTCCGTCCGTCAGCACGCTAACTCAAAAACTAAGAAAACTAGAATCTTGAAATTTACACAAAATATTCTGGGAGTAATTTGTAGGTTCCCTAATTTTTTTGGTTGAGTTTGGACCAAGCCTTAGGGTAGCTCTCGAACACCTAACTTTTAGATCCCGAAATTTTTTTTGAAATAGAGCTATGAAATTTTAACTGCTGATAGATCTCATAAAAATATTCATTTTATTTTTAATACTTTGTTTTGTAGCCCCACCCGTTACGGAGCTACAGCTCCCCAAAGGCTCAAAAAAGCTCTATATTTAAATTGTTATAGCAAAAGTTGTATAAGGTATATCTTCATTTTGAAAACGCTAAACGATTACTACTTTCATTAGCTTTAAAAGTATATATACAATAAATATATATTTGTGGCATACGGTGTCTTAATTTACCGTTATGCGAAACTCAAATTTTGCAAAATACTTTAACCCTTCTATCTTCTAAACGGTTTAAGTTGGAACCTTGAAATTTTGACAGAAGTTAGATCTTTGAAAATAAGTATGAGTCATTTCAGAATTTTTTTTTGTATCACCCCCCGTTTAGGAGCTGTAAGGGGTCAAAAACTGAAAATTTCCAATTTTTAAACACCTGTAACTTGAACACCTGTTAAAATTTTTTTGAAGTAATACACAAAAATTAAAGCTTCAATATTATGCTCTTATTTCTGTAAATAACTAATAAATAATAATTGACGAAAGTGTTACTTGATTTTTTCAAATTTTCTAACAAATTTCTTTAATTTGTTAGAAAATTTGAAAAAAGCAAGTAACACTTTCGTCAATTATAAAGTAACCCTATATTATTAAAAAAAGTTGTTAACAGAAATAAGAGTATAATGTTGAAGCTTTAATTTTTGTGTATTACTTCAAAAAAATTTTAACATGTGTTCAAGTTACAGGTGTTTAAAAATTGGAAATTTTCAAATTTTTGACCCCTTACAGCTCCTAAATGGGGGGTGATACAAAAAAAATGTTTGAAATGACTCATACTTATTTTCAAAGATCTAACTTCTGTCAATTCCTAGCATCAGTAGACACTGAGTTATTTTCATATAAAAAGAGAAGTTGTATGGCAGCTACCCGAACCTGTCTTACCGTCACAACCAAATTTTACACAAGTTGTTGCCATAAAACTTGATCATCATTTGCAAAATTTCAGATACCTACCTTAAATAGACACTGGGCTATTTCCATTTAAAGAAAGAAGTTGTATGGCAGCTACTCGAACCCGGCGGCCGAAAATGTTGGATTCAAATAGCAAAACTAACAATTTTGCAAAAGTGACATAAAAAAAATTTCAGCTCACTAACTACTTTACTTTTTGAGTTATCGTGCGGGCGGACGGACGTACATAGCTTTGACACTATATCCAGCTCGAATCCTTGAAGGTGTCACAAACGTAATGGTAAATTTATTATACCCTTGAACATAGTTCATACGGGTATAATGATTTATTTTCATTTACAAAATCCTTATATAAGTGAAAATATTTTGAGTATTGAGTAAATGTGGGTACAATAATAAGATGTATATTGAGTAATTTTGGGTACAAAACGTTTTTAAGAAATTGACTAGAAAATTTTGTACTGGATAAATACACTAAGTGTATAGTCTTACGAAGACTATAAGGTTGTATGATTTAAAAATATATAAATTAAAAATAAAAATAATAAACTTAGTACCTAATAAAATTGATATAAAGTTTATATGGAAAATTAAAGAATTTTAAAAGCAACAATACTTTGTTAGGAAAAAGAAAAAAATCTGTTTATATACATAGGATAGGATCGGGTATAATAAAATTACTCCTCCGTTTGTAACACCTCGAAATAAGCGAGCTAGATATACCTTCAAAGGTATGGATCGGATCAGAAAAAAATTCTAAGACTTTTGAGCCATGTCCGTCCGTCCGTCCGTCCGTCCGTCCGTCAGCACGCTAACTCAAAAACTAAGAAAACTAGAATCTTGAAATTTACACAAAATATTCTGGGAGTAATTTGTAGGTTCCCTATTTTTTTTGGTTGAGTTTGGACCAAGCCTTAGGGTAGCTCTCGAACACCTAACTTTTAGATCCCGAAATTTTTTTTGAAATAGAGCTATGAAATTTTAACTGCTGATAGATCTCATAAAAATATTCATTTTATTTTTAATACTTTGTTTTGTAGCCCCACCCGTTACGGAGCTACAGCTCCCCAAAGGCTCAAAAAAGCTCTATATTTAAATTGTTATAGCAAAAGTTGTATAAGGTATATCTTCATTTTGAAAACGCTAAACGATTACTACTTTCATTAGCTTTAAAAGTATATATACAATAAATATATATTTGTGGCATACGGTGTCTTAATTTACCGTTATGCGAAACTCAAATTTTGCAAAATACTTTAACCCTTCTATCTTCTAAACGGTTTAAGTTGGAAACTTGAAATTTTGACAGAAGTTAGATCTTTGAAAATAAGTATGAGTCATTTCAGAATTTTTTTTTGTATCACCCCCCGTTTAGGAGCTGTAAGGGGTCAAAAACTGAAAATTTCCAATTTTTAAACACCTGTAACTTGAACACCTGTTAACATTTTGTTGAAGTAATACACAAAAATTAAAGCTTCAATATTATACTCTTATTTCTGTAAATAACTAATAAATAATAATTGACGAAAGAGTTACTTGATTTTTTCAAATTTTCTAACAAATTTCTTTAACTAATTTTTTGCATTTTGTTTTACTCGATAATTTGAAATTGTTGAGGATATAATGCGTAGTACAAAAAATGTAAATAAATAAACAACATAACGGTTACTTGAAGAATTTTTATTATTATTTATATGATATTGATATTATATATACATACTTATATAATATCATGTTTATTTACATATCGTATATGTCACTAGTGAATAAATGATAAGAGTATATATGTATATTATATAGCGCCCTATTTACATACATATATGTATTTTATTGTGCTTATAAGAAATTATTCTGTCAATGGAATATTTAAATATAATATAATATAATAATATAATTCGCACAAAATTATATTTATTATTTTGTACTTAGCAAATTTAATAAACGTTTACCGCTTAGTATTAAATGGTACTATAAAATATTTGAAAAAGTTTTGGATTGATAATCGTTATGTGGAAGGTTAGAATTTGCTTTAGAAGAATGCATAAACATATAGTTTGAATATATCTACAACCCATAGTTCTAGAAATTATAAAATTCACCCAAATTATTTTAAAATACTAAAATATTAAAAAAATAATATTGTAAGCAGAGTGACAGGCTGTGAACATACTAACGGTTCGTACGGGTATCTAAGAGTTGACAAAGGCAACTGTATTCTTCCTCGTTTAATTTTAAATTTTATTAGATTTTATTTAAAAAACGAGGAAGAATACAGTTGCCTTTGTCAACTCTTACATACCCGTACGAACTGTTAGTATGTTCACAGCTTGTCACTCTTCTTACAATATTATTTTTTTAATATTTTAGTATTTTAAAATAATTTGGGTGAATCTTATAATTTCTAGAACTATGGGTTGTACATATATTCAAACTATATGTTTATATGTACATTCTTCAAAAGCAGATTCTAACCTTCCACATAACGATTATCAATCCAAAACTTTTTCAAATATTCTATAGTACCATTTAATACTAAGCGGTAAATGTATATTAAATTTACTTAGTACAAAATAGTAAATATAATTTTAAATATTATATTATATTTAAATATTCCATTGACAGAATAATTTCTTATAAGTACAATAAAATACATATATGTATGTAAATACGGCGCTATATAATATACATCTATACTCTTATCATTCATTCACTAGTGACATATACGATATGTAAATAAACATGAGTATGTATGTATATCAATATCATATAAATAAAAATTCTTCAAGCAACCGTTATGTTGTTTATTTATTTACATTTTTTTGTACTACGCATTATATCCTCAACAATTTCAAATTATCGAGTAAAATAAAATGGAAAAAATTCGTTGAAGAAATTTGTTAGAAAATTTGAAAAAATCAAGTAACACTTTCGTCAATTATAAAGTAACCCTATATTATTAAAAAAAGTTGTTAACAGAAATAAGAGTATAATGTTGAAGCTTTAATTTTTGTGTATTACTTCAAAAAAATTTTAACAGGTGTTCAAGTTACAGATGTTTAAAAATTGGAAATTTTCAGTTTTTGACCCCTTACAGCTCCTAAACGGGGGGTGATACAAAAAAAATGTCTGGAATGACTCATACTTATTTTCAAAGATCTAACTTCTGTAAAAATTTCAAGTTTCCAACTTTAACCGTTTAGAAGATAGAAGGGTTAAAGAATTTTGCAAAATTTGAGTTTTGCATAACGGTAAATTAAGACACCTTATGCCACAAATATATATTTATTGTATATATACTTTTAAAGATAATGAAAGTAGTAATCGTTTGGCGTTTTCAAAATTAAGATATACCTTATACAACTTGTGCTATAACACTTTAAATATAGAGCTTTTTTGAACCTTTGGAGAGCTGTAGCTCCGTAACGGGTGGGGCTACAAAAAGAAGTTATAAAAAATAAAATTAATATTTTTGTGAGATCTATCAGCTGTTAAAATTTTATAGCTCTATTGCAAAAAAATGTGGGGATCTAAAAGTTAGGTGTTCGAGAGCTACCCTAAGGCTTGGTCCAAACTCAACCAAAAAAAATAGGGAACCTACAAATTACTCCCAAAATATTTTGTGTAAATTTCAAGATTCTAGCTTTCTTAGTTTTTGAGTTAGCGTGCTGACGGCCGGACGGATGGACAGACGGACGGGGTGTTATTCGAGGTGTTACAAACGGAGGAGTAATTTTATTATACCCGATCCTATCGTACGGGTATAATAAAAATGGGTAAAAAAAAACTCGTTTATTTTTTTTTGCTCAAGTTTGTAATCTTATAATAGATTGTAATTTAAAAGTGCTTTTAAAAAATTTTTATATGGTAAAATTTTTTATACGAACGAGACTAATACAATATTATTTTTATTTTTAATTTATATATTTTTAAATCAAACAACCTTATAGTCTTCGTCTCATTAATCTTTTTATTATTAACTTTAAATTTTACTGACGGACGCGTTTCGAGCTCATTTCTTCATTTTCAAGGTACTACTATTAAAATTTAACATTTATTCAAATTACAATTATAACAACACCAAAACTTTAACAGTGATTAAGAATTCTACAACAAAAAACTTAATTTAAAAAACTGTAGCAATCACAAACATAATTTAATTTGTATATATTATTAAATACATATGTACATATATGTCTCTTTTCCCTATACCTATATTATTAATCATTAAAAATATTTTAATTGTTAAAGCTTAAAAATTTCTTTTGTCAAAATCTCCTAAATAAAATTAAAAATATAAAATTAATATAAAATTTTTTGATATTAAAATTAAAAAATTAAAAATATTAATATAATTTCACTAACATAACATAAAAATTTTTTATATAATCAATAAGCATAAATAATTAATACATCTATACACAAATTATTGCTTATACATATACAAGTCAACAAATAAATTAACATTCCATGATACATAGATTAGTAAATTTACCATTGTAGCAAGAAAACTACATAAAGAAGTGAGTTACATTTTTGAAACAGCTAGAATTAACGAATTGGACGACATTGTAATTAACAACATCCTAAAAAATAAAAAACAAAAATTAAAAGATTGCAAATTAATTAAAATAGATAATACAGATAAAGATAAAGAAAAAAGAATAAAAATAACATATTTTACTGAAATTACAAAAAAACTTATAACAGTTTTTAATAAATATAATTTGCAAATTATCAATACCATCAAATCATTACCAAAACCAACGGTTTTTAAAAGCGCACATTTCCAAAAGGCAATACAAATTGTTTAGAATTGTGACTTACACAAAAATTTGAAAATTTCATGTAATAAGAAAAAACGTGAAAGTAGGACTTTTCTGAAATTTTGAGGGTATGTAAGGCCGAAACCCTATATAACTAAGAAAAACTGTTAACACACGTAAAAATATATTACTGGAGCTTTAATTTTTATGTCATGCCGAAGAAAAATTTGTACAGGTGCTTAAGTTACAGGTGCCTAAAAATAGCAAATTTTCAATAGAAACTTATACTAATTATAAAAGTTCTTTCTTGTTTCAAAATTGCAGGATCCTATCTAAAGGCGTGCCGGAGTTATGCAAAAAGAAATTTCATGCAAAATATAGTTTTCACATAACGGTAAATTTAAATAGTAAATTACAAAATATTGCATAATTTTGATATTGCTTTATGGAATTTTCGGTCTTCTAGGTGTTTTAGATTGTAAAGTTATTACGGAGAGCCTGAGATATATACAACTGAAAATGGGGTTTTTGAATGAATTTGGAGGATCACAATCCGAAGTGTCAAAATGTATAGCTAAATGTTTTTGTATATCGACATAAAAATCGCCGGTTCTGGTGCAGAAGGTGCTTTTTCAAAATTTTTGATATGCCGGTTCTGGTGCAGGAGGAGCTTTTAACCGTTTGAGCTAATATTTTTCTACAGTTGTTTGTATCATTGCTAAATACTGTTATTAAATTTTCTTGTTAAATTAACTTAATCAAAGTTGATCTTAAGTTTATATGAAAAATTAAAAATACCGCGCGACTTTTATTACGATACGTAAATTGATTTATGCATTTACTATCAATTGTTTATTTTCTATTGGAAAGCCTAAAAACTTACCTAGCTAAGTTAGGTATTTATTTAATGCATGTTTGGTTTGAATTTTTATATTTATTTTTTTTAAAGTATTCTGGAGGAAAGAGAAAGCAAAGAAGAAAAAAAG
Source organism: Poecilobothrus nobilitatus (assembly GCA_947095535.1). NCBI lineage: Eukaryota > Metazoa > Arthropoda > Insecta > Diptera > Dolichopodidae > Poecilobothrus > Poecilobothrus nobilitatus. The sequence continues at coordinate 171,122,619 of OX352772.1, read as the reverse complement.
TTTAGTTTTGATATTAACAAGATAATATTGTTGATTATGTTTATCGTATAACTGAATATAGGGTGAAGATATGAAAAGTTTTTAAAGTTTGTTTTAAATACAAAATTATTATTGTTGAAAAAAAGAAAAGAAGAAATGTTTAGTTTTGATATTAACAAGATAATATTGTTGATTATGTTTATCGGATAACTGAATATAGGATGAAGATATGAAAAGTTTTTATAGTTTGGTTTAAATACAAAATTATTATTAAAATTAAAATTAAAGGAAAACTTACACGTTTTTATATTAAAGGAAAACTTATACGTTGGGATCAGTTTTATTTAAATAAAGGTTAAAAACCTAGCGGTCCTAACTGCTATGCATTAATTTATGTTATGTTTTGTTGCTATGTTTATGATGCTTTCTGCTATGTTTTAATTTAAAATTTAATAAATTTAAGTTATTATAGTGCTGAATATTCTAAATGAGGGCGAAGATATGAAAAGTTTTTAAAGTTTGGTTTAAATACAGAATAATTAGGTATTATTAAAGTTTAAACTTGATTTAAACCTTCCGATTCTACACCATGTGGAGAGAAGAAACGCGATTTGAGACCACGTGGGGAAGAGCAAACTGTTGTTTTTTGTACATTTTAGAGTAAAAATAATGAAAATCAAAATCATTGTAAAATCAAAAATAATGAAAATGTTCGATAATATTTGTTTTAATTAATTATTTAAAAAAACAAAAACAACCAAATACAAGTAATTAAAAAAAATTTATTTATAAAAATGATATAATGTAGATGTATGTGTAACTATTAAAACATGAGTACAATAAAAAAAAAAATTAAATGTTACATATATATTATACAAAATTATTGCTTAGAAATTTTTATATTTAAAGTTAATTAATATAACTAATAACTCTTACGGCGTGTGTTGGACTCAAACCCACACTCCCTCGGTGTTTACAGCGTATTTTATACGCTCTTACCCACTAGGCCACCGAGGCCCCTATTTAAGTATTACCGGTAGCATCCAAACTTTTTATTAGCAGTTAAATTTTTTATTTTTATATTTTGAAGTTTTTTGTTTTAAATTTTAATTCATTTTCTAAATATTTAAAATCCAAAAATACTAACAAGTAGATAATGTTTATATTCTAAACTAGCTTTTGGCCCGTCTTAGAATGACGGAGTTAATTATGGTAGATTTTATTTTTATATACATAGGTAGGTATTTGTTTTTGCAATTTCGGAATAATATATAATTTGTACTTTGCCAAATAATGCAGTAAATTCATTTGGGTAAATGGAAAATAGAAAAATATATTGCACCTACTCTTGAAAATAGACTTTTTAGCTGTTTGAAAAATGCATAGTTTTAGTAAAAAGTAAAACTACTTCCTATAACTATACTTTGATGGTGACGTGTCAGAAGCTCCATTGGTATTTTTGAATCACTTCAAATTCCCTCTTAATTCAGATTTTCAGACATACTTATATGTATACTTATTCTGGAAAAAGGGGCAAATCTGATTTCGCAACCGTCTATAAAATTTCTTCAAAATAGATATATATACATAAATGTGTATGTATACATCCTGGATGGCCGGAATTTGGAAAATACATAACTGTATCTGATTTTATAGTTGTCTGGGGCATAAATTAAAATTTAGTCTAGAAAGTTTACTCTAAACTATATTATTACATTATTAATTATTATCATTATCCAGCCAATGGTGTAGTTGTTAAGACTCCGGCCTTTCATACGTAAGGTCTCGGATATAAACACCGGCTGGGTCATATAGATAAAATATTAGACATTTTTCTTATAATATATAATTAGTAGAATATAAATAAATTCAAAATAAGTACATATATTATGTTCTATAAATTATAATTTAATATCATATTGTTAATAGCTATATAATAAAATAATAATAAACTATAATATTCTTGTATAAGATAATAGATGGCGTAGAAATAAAATAAACGTCTCATAGTCTTGTACAATAGCTACAATCGAGTAATCAACGTCTTAGTGAAATTAATGATTCCAGAAACTGAAACTTAGTCAAATATGAATAAATAAATGACTTAGTGGATGCCCAATGCTCCTTGTAGCAGTGGCAAGGAGAGAAAAAAAAAATCATTACAAAAAGAAAATTGGGACTTTTGACTCACTTGAAAAATACAGCCATGGCATATATACAGAGTGCATGGGATATATAGGAGATTATAATAAAATTTAAAAAAAAAATTTAGAAAAATTTCTTTTTAACAAAACAAAAAATTCGAATCAAATTAAAGATTACCCATTACAATTTACAATTCATAAACAATTATAAAATATTCCTGCTTCCTATAATAAAATATTTGTTTGGCTTTCTTTATTTAAATCTATAAAATGACATTTTAAAATTATTAAAAACATTTTTTTTGTATTTATGCATATATGGATATGTATGTATGTCAAATAAAATTAATTAAAAATAAAAAATCAATTCGAAGAATTAATGAATGAAAAATAATTTTTTTTTTTGTTGTTTTATAATTTTTTTCTTTCCCTTAACCCTTTTGTAATTTATCATAGTAGGTAATTCTACACTTCGGGATGGGAAAAAATCATGCCATATCGCACCGAAGACCACGCCCACTGGCCTATATTTTGATTGATGGGTTTAATGTAGGTTATTCTTGGTTAGTAGGTCAAAAACTTGTTTTGTTTGTTTTGGTTTAGGTTATAAGCATGGGTTGTTAACTTATAAGTTGCAAGTAGTTGTATAGTAGGAAATAAAGGTTGTTGGTACTGTAGAAGTTGTTAGGCAAGGTTAATATGAACTGAACAAGTTTAGGATATTTAAGTTTTTCAATAAATTCATTGATACTTTGTAATAGGATATCATACAAATAGAAAGATGATTTTTTTCAGATCAAATCAAGTTTATTTTTTTAAATTGCGCAAAATCGCATGCTTAGAAAAATATACCTACATACGTAAAAGGAAAAAGAAACGAAAAAAACTTGTTTTTATTATTTAATAAGAAAAATATTCATAGGTACTTTTGAATACCAAGATGTAAATAATAAAAATAAAAACAAAACGTAAACAAGAAGTACAAAGTGTAGTTTGGCTTATAAAGAAGATTAATAATTATTAAAAGTTGTTATTATAGCTTTAAGGTGCAAAATAAAAATAAAAAAAATTTTAAATTAATATGTAAACAAATTTGAATGATTTACTTATCAACACTTGATTTTTTCCTATTATACCCATACGGTAAAGAACTACCATCTTCATTAAATTTCCGTTTTTCCGATTTTGGTTGATATTTTTTTATTTCAGGAATCGTAAGTACATCGTGATTTTTATTTCGACGAATACTTTCTGAAATGACGTATGTGTCTGTACTATTCAATGAATTTAAAATTGCTTCTTTTATGCTATTAAAATTAATTTTTAGTGAAGCTTCATAACTAAGAGAGAATCCTTTAACTTTACAAACAATTTTTTCGGTATTATCTTTTATACAGTAAATTTTGTAGGCGTAGTTCTTGGGACCACCACTTACAAATTCTGTAATACAACTCCCTATACCATAACACTCTAACTCATCTGTCATGTCTCCTATAAATTCTCCTGTTTGTGGTTCATATTTTCCTTCTCAATTAATATACAACACCGAATCGGTGTCATAATATAATACTCTACTATCTAGCTTCTCTAGATAACTGTAAAGTTGAAGACGAGCATGTGTTGTTGTATAAGCAGTGATACTTACGTTGACAGAAGATAAAGAAGTTGCTGCTTCTTCTTTATACTTCCAGCTAGCAACTATGTTTTCTTCATTTACTGGAAATATGTGACATACTTCTACAGAGGGGTTTGTTATTAACTCGTAAAGTTTAAAAGGTTTATTTATAATGGTGGTTTGTTGTTGATTTTCCTTTTGGCCAAATTTTCCCCAGAATGAGTTTAAAATAATCTTAGGAGAAGATCTTAAACCAGGGTTATTTACTACTTTATTGTAATCTAATTTAATTTCCTCCTTTTCAAAAAAACTGTCAATATATTTTTCCTTTTCTTTTTGAGTCTGACATTTTATTGGCCATCCAGAAGATTCTTGTTTAATCTTTATAAATTTGTTCATCATTTTAGTGAATAAACCATCAATACCATTGCCATTGTCATATTTTACTGTTTCGTATTCCCAAACTTCATAAATATTTAAAAGTTTATACCCTTTTTCAATTGCTTTTTTTAATTTCATCAATTATCCAAGTTCCTACTAATGCTCTTTCATCGTCTGTATGTTGACAGTATTTTCCTTGATATTTTTTTTCACTACAAGTGTTACATAGTGAGAACATCAATTTATTATTTTGTTTTGCAGGTAACACGGGGTGTAATAGATTTGTTGGAGGTAAGATTTTACATTTAATAATACCGTCAATAGTCAATATGTTTAACTTGGAGCAGACATCTTCTCCAAAATAAATCTTAGGATGACTTATGCGAAATTTCTCTCGTTTGCAAACATATGGATATAAGAAACACACATCTATGTATTTAATTTTTTCTCCTTGTTTATATTTATAATATGTGTAAGTATTTCCAGTTCTTCCACCATAAAATGCATCACGGGGATTTAAAGAAGCTAAATTAATTAATGAATGATTTTCTAAATATCTCATATTTTCATTGTGTCTCATTAGCTCTTGGAATTCACATTCCCACATCTCCATAACTTTATATTCACATGATTTTATAAACTTTGATCTCATTAATGTTTTTTCATATCGTACATTCAAAGTATCGCCAGACTTATCGTGTAATGGTATATCTCTCTGGTTTGCTAAACATTTTGGATGTCCATGATAATAGCACCCGTAAAATTAAAATATTTCTTTAGTCTCTTCGCAAAAACCATCGACTTTAACATTTCCAATTTGTTTTTCTTTTCCATTAAATGCACATTGCAAATCAATTTTTCTTAAATCTTTTTCCCATTGCATGGCTATTTTTGACTGATTGTCTACCTTCCTATATCCTTTTCTTGGTATAATACCTATAGTATTCGATTTGAGAAAGTTTCTTCTATATACAAGATTACAGGCTGAAGCTATTGTTGTTGCTTCTGCAAATAGTTCCACATTACATTCTTCTATAAAAAATTTTCTGAAAACCAGACATGCTCTAGTTAGAATTTCAACATCATTTAGACAGTATTCTAAAATATCTTTCTCCATATTAAATTTTGAGTTTCTATTTTGTTCATACCACATTAAAAATTCATTACGCTCATCTGCTTTCATTGTATTAGAGTTATAGTATTTAATTGCTGGAAGTGGGCCAATGTTCATTTTCCAATTTATTAAATAGATGCGGAAAATAACCCTTTTTCAAATTGATTGATAAATTAAAAGCTTTTGGTAATTTTTCCAAGGCCATAGGAAAGTAATTCATAGAATCTATAAATTTAATATTATCAATTATCATAACAATAATTTTTGTACCTCGCATAATTAATTTTGGTTCAAGTACAGTTTTATTGAGTATATAATTCAGAATAAATTGATGGTCAAACGCCTGACCATTATGAGCAATTATGACAATCTTTTTGAATTCCTTTCTTAATTTTAAAATAAATTCCATGAAATCCTCTATCACATTTTTCGTTTTAAAAATTCTCTCTCTTAATTTACATTTTCCACAGAAGTATAGAGAATCAATGTTAATACATTTAAAGCATCTTAGCTGAGCCACACATAAACTTGGAACATGTTCTTTTATTTTTGTAGAGCTAATTTCTTCTTGTCTTGTTTTTAAATCATAAAATACGTAAATGCAATTTTCAAAATTTACTTTTGTTTTGTCTTGCTGAATGAAGCATTTATGGTTTTCAGGAACATGATTATCGGAAATCTTACAAAAATATTCTCCACATATATGAGTCCTACTGCTTTTATGAACTTTAAAACAAGATTTGCATTTTCTAATTTCTTCACAATAATAATTTCAATTTCTTCAGATGCTTCTACTTTTTGAACTGGAAGCCTTATGGCTCTCAAAACATGTTTGACCACATGTTTGACCTTATGGCTTTCAAAACATGTTTACTTATATGTATACTTATTCTGGAAAAAGGGGCAAATCTGATTTCGCAACCGTCTATAAAATTTCTTCAAAATAGATATATATACATAAATGTATATGTATACATCCTGGATGGCCGGAATTTGGAAAACAACTGTATCTGATTTTATAGTTGTCTGGGGCATAAATTGAAATTTAGTCTAGAAAGTTTACTCTAAACTATATTATTACATTATTAATTATTATTATTATCCAGCCAATGGTGTAGTTGTTAAGACTCAGGCCTTTCATACGTAAGGTCTCGGATTTAAACACCGGCTGGGTCATATAGATAAAATATTAGACATTTTTCTTATAATATATAATTAGTAGAATATAAATAAATTCAAAATAAGTACATATATTATGTTCTATAAATTATAATTTAATATCATATTGTTAAAAGCTATATAATAAAATAATAATAAACTATAATATTCTTGTATAAGATAATAGATGGTGTAGAAATAAAATAAACGTCTCATAGTCTTGTACAATAGCTACAGTCGAGTAATCAACGTCTTAGTGAAATTAATGATTCCAGAAACTGAAACTTAGTCAAATATGAATAAATAAATGACTTAGTGGATGCCCAATGCTCCTTATAGCAGCGGCAAGGAGAGAAAAAAAAAATCATTACAAAAAGAAAATTGGGACTTTTGACTCACTTGAAAAATACAGCCATGGCATATATACAGAAGTTCATGGGATATATAGGAGATTATAATAAAATTTAAAAAAAAAATTTAGAAAAATTTCTTTTTAACAAAACAAAAAATTCGAATCAAATTAAAGATTACCCATTACAATTTACAATTCATAAACAATTATAAAATATTCCTGCTTCCTATAATAAAATATTTGTTTGGCTTTCTTTATTTAAATCTATAAAATGACATTTTAAAATTATTAAAAACATTTTTTTTGTATTTATGCATATATGGGTATGTATGTATGTCAAATAAAATTAATTAAAAATAAAAAACCAATTCGAAGAATTAATGAATGAAAAATAATTTTTTTTTTGTTGTTTTATAATATTTTTCTTTCCCTTAACCCTTTTGTAATTTATCATAGTAGGTAATCCTGCACTTCGGGATGGGAAAAAATCATGCCATATCGCACCGAAGACCACGCCCACTGGCCTATATTTTGATGGATGGGTTTAATGTAGGTTATTCTTGGTTAGTAGGTCAAAAACTTGTTTTGTTTGTTTTGGTTTAGGTTATAAGCATGGGTTGTTAACTTATAAGTTGCAAGTAGTTGTATAGTAGGAAATAAAGGTTGTTGGTACTGTAGAAGTTGTTAGGCAAGATTAATGAACTGAACAAGTTTAGGATATTTAAGTTTTTCAATAAATTCATTGATACTTTGTAATAGGATATCATACAAATAGAAAGATGATTTCTTTCAGATCAAATCAAGTTTATTTTTTTAAATTGCGCAAAATCGCATGCTTAGAAAAATATACCTACATACGTAAAAGGAAAAAGAAACGAAAAAAACTTGTTTTTATTATTTAATAAGAAAAATATTCATAGGTACTTTTGAATACCAAGATGTAAATAATAAAAATAAAAACAAAACGTAAACAAGAAGTACAAAGTGTAGTTTGGCTTATAAAGAAGATTAATAATTATTAAAAGTTGTTATTATAGCTTTAAGGTGCAGAATAAAAATAAGAAAAATATGTTACCTATTTTAGGATATGAGTTGTTTCTCTACATTCTATATTTTGTTCTAAGTACATATGAACTTAAAAAATATTTTGCATTCTTCTAATTTATGTTTACCTGGTGTAAAATAAATTGTTAAAACTAGTTTGACTCTTTTAAACAATGTTAAAATTTATGAATGCAGTAAAAAAGTAAAAATAAAAACAAAAGAAAGAAAAAAATTATATAATTATAGGTGCATCTGTTATGTAGCATTTCTTTTTTCTGTTCTATAAGAAGATTGAGAAAATAACCTGAAATCTTTGATTTTACTTTGTTTTGTTATTATTACGTTCCATTCTATGCTGTAAGAAATGAAAAAATAAAAAATAATAAAAATCAAAAAGAAGTTTATTGCATTTGGTACCTATTTTGTAAACATAAGATAAAAATAAAAGAAATTTTTATTTTTATGTTAAAAATCTTTTATTAAATTTTTTATTATTTAAAAATCTTTTATTATTATATTTTTATTTAAATCTAAGTTGAAAAATTTTTTACGATAACCAGATGTTAAGATTTTAAAAATTTTAAATTATTATGTAAACAAATTTGAATTATTTACTTATCAACACTTGATTTTTAACAGCTTTTAATTAACTTGGTTGGGTAAAGGATGGGATCTTAGAAGCCATTTTAAACACACTTCCCGTTGAGCCAGAGACTTGAAATTTTCTTCATTAGATCAGATCCCGATGACAATATATGATTTTAAAATAATAATATCGAAAAACATTAGAGAAATTAGCTTAATTTCAAAATTAAATTTTCATACAAAGATATAACAGAATTTTTAACAGAATTATTACAGAGCCAAAATAAAACATTTTATCTAAATTTACTAAACTCAACAATACCAATACCAAATCCAATACGCATACGTAATACATAAATGTTTTTTTTTCTATAAAAGACTATTGTTTTTTATGTAGCCCATTGCATTGTATGGTACATACTTCAAAATATATAATAATATGTGCTTCGAAAATATTTTTGGTTTGAAAGCGATGAATTTAAAAGATAGGAATGTGTAAACAAATTAATGTGCCGCACTTGAGAACACAGTGTAATATTTAATATGCATTTACTTAAAATTTAGTAAGCAAGTGTTAAATTTAAGTTTTTTTTCATCAAATCAATTGATTTTTAGTATACATTTTTATTTATAAAAGCAATGTGTTTATTTATAATATTTATAGAGATATGTGTTTTTAGTTTCTTAATTATAATTAAAATAGTGCTTTTCTGTCGAAACGCTTAACATATTAAAATCACATATTATGGCCCTAACATTGATATCTAAATTGGGAGCTGCCTTTAAATTAAGATCTATTAGGGAATGATGATGTGCACCACCAATGCCTTTTTCTGAAGTATAAAAACTAAGAATATATTTCCAATTATGTAAAAACATTAAACAACAAAAATAATATATTAAAAATAAGAAATCCAGTCTTTTTTAAAAATAGTAAATAACAACAATATTTTTCTTTTCAATAACAATAATTATGAATTAATCATAAAATACATGTTATGTACATACATATTCTCATAATTACATACTTTTAAAACCAAATTTTTTTACTACATATGTAGGTACAAACATGTACAAAAATGGTGTGCATATTTTTATGTGTGCTGTACTATTAAAAATCTGCTAACAGAGTCGCACCAAATTCCCAAATTCCTAACTATTATTATTATATATGGCTATTTATGTATGTATTTATAGATTTATTATTTTTTAATATGTAGGCAACAGTTATATTTATATGAATGGACGGTAAACATAAACGAACAAAAAAAAATTCCGAATATTCTATAGGTTATAATTTGTATTTTTTAAATAGAATGCATGTATAAATTAAACACTTAAAAAAAAAAAAAAGAAATACTTAGCGTACCTAAATAACAGAAAACAAAAAAAAAAGGAAAATGTAATACTGGAAGAAAAATAAAAACGAATAGAAAAAAAAGAGAACAAAAAATGTTACCTTGATTGTTTTTAAATATTAAGTCTATTTCTTATGTATATATTGTGCACATCTGATATTTAACCACATAACAGATAGAAAAAAAGAACTATTAAAATGTTATGATTTTAAAAGAAAAAAACATACGTTTAATATTTCCGTATATAACAGATAAAAAAAAAAAAAATTAAAATGTTATGTTATGAAAAGAAAGAAAAAACAAGGCAGTGTATGAATCAAAGTTTTTAAAGGGTCGCATTCTTAAGTGGAAATAAAGAACATTATAAAATTGCAATAACAGTTTTATTTAAATTTTTAATTTTGCTATGCAATGTTTGCTTAATTTTTTAAAAATCTTGCCACAATATATAATACAATATAACAATCAGAAGTTCAGATCATTATATAGTATCCATACTACTATAATATGTATATGAATGAATATATCAGTATATATGTGTGTAGTTATAGATTTATTATTTTTTAATACCAACAATTATACATATTTATATGAATGGACGGTAAACATAAACGAAAAAAAAAAATTCAGAATGTTCTATAGCTAATAATTTCTATTTTTTAAATAAACTGTATGCATAAATTTAATATTAAAAAAAAATAATAATAATAAGTTCTTAGCGTACCTAAATAACAGAAAAAAAAAGTAAAATGTAATACTGGAAGAAAAATAAAAACGAATAGAAAAAAAAGAGAACAAAAAATGTTACTTTGATTGTTTTTAAATATTTTTAAAGGCTATTTCTTATGTATATGTGCACATCTGATATTTACACAAATAACAGATAGAAAAAAAGAAATATTAAAATGTCATGCTATAAAAGAAAGAAAAAACAAGGCAGTATATAAATCAAAGTTTTCAAAGGGTCGCATTTTTAAGTGGAAATAAAGAACATTATAAAATTGCATATATTTTTGTTTAAATTTTTAATTTAGCTATACACCGTTTTCTTAATTTTTTAAAAATTTTGCCACAATAAATTAATAATAAAAAAATTCAATATATTCTATATTATATCAGGTAATAATATAATTATAGACTGTAAGGGCAACTGTAAAAATTCAAAATTAAACAAGGAAAAAAAAAATACCAATTTAATACTTATATTTGTCGTTACTAAAAAGAATAAAATAAAATAAATAAAAAAATTTTTTAAAAAAACAGCTTTTTTGAACTAAAAAGTAGAATATAAAAGCTGGAGGCAAAATTTAAAAATATAAGTTTATAGTTATGCGTTTGTTGCCTCCAGCTTTTATTTTAATTTCACAGACTTTAAAACTTATATATACTTATATTTATATATATATTTGACATATTGAAATGAACTTTTTCAAAGAAATCTCGATTGTAACAATATAGTTTAGAAAATTACAGAAAAATTTGCTATTAAAAATTTATTTTCTACTTTTTAGTTCAAAAAAGCTGTTTTTTTTAAAATTTTTTTTATTTATTTTTTTCCTATTATACCCATACGGTAAAGAACTACCATCTTCATTAAATTTTCGTTTTTCCGATTTTGGTTGATATTTTTTTATTTCAGGAATCGTAAGTACATCGTGATTTTTATTTCGACGAATACTTTCTGAAATGACGTATGTGTCTGTACTATTCAATGAATTTAAAACTGCTTCCTTTATGCTATTAAAATTAATTTTTAGTGAAGCTTCATAACTAAGAGAGAATCCTTTAACTTTACAAACAATTTTTTCGGTATTATCTTTTATACAGTAAATTTTGTAGGCGTAGTTCTTGGGACCACCACTTACAAATTCTGTAATATAACTCCCTATACCATAACACTCTAACTCATCTGTCATGTCTCCTATAAATTCTCCTGTTTGTGGTTCATATTTTCCTTCTCGACTAATATACAACACCGAATCGGTGTCATAATATAATACTCTACTATCTAGCTTCTCTAGATAACTGTAAAGTTGAAGACGAGCATGTGTTGTTGTATAAGCAGTGATACTTACGTTGACAGAAGATAAAGAAGTTGCTGCTTCTTCTTTATACTTCCAGCTAGCAACTATGTTTTCTTCATTTACTGGAAATATGTGACATACTTCTACAGAGGGGTTTGTTATTAACTCGTAAAGTTTAAAAGGTTTATTTATAATGGTGGTTTGTTGTTGATTTTCCTTTTGGCCAAATTTTCCCCAGAATGAGTTTAAAATAATCTTAGGAGAAGATCTTAAACCAGGGTTATTTACTACTTTATTGTAATCTAATTTAATTTCCTCCTTTTCAAAAAAACTGTCAATATATTTTTCCTTTTCTTTTTGAGTCTGACATTTTATTGGCCATCCAGAAGATTCTTGTTTAATCTTTATAAATTTGTTCATCATTTTAGTGAATAAACCATCAATACCATTGCCATTGTCATATTTTACTGTTTCGTATTCCCAAACTTCATAAATATTTAAAAGTTTATACCCTTTTTCAATTGCTTTTTTTAATTTCATCAATTATCCAAGTTCCTACTAATGCTCTTTCATCGTCTGTATGTTGACAGTATTTTCCTTGATATTTTTTTTCACTACAAATGTTACATAGTGAGAACATCAATTTATTATTTTGTTTTGCAGGTAACACGGGGTGTAATAGATTTGTTGGAGGTAAGATTTTATATTTAATAATACCGTCAATAGTCAATATGTTTAACTTGGAGCAGACATCTTCTCCAAAATAAATCTTAGGATGACTTATGCGAAATTTCTCTCGTTTGCAAACATATGGATATAAGAAACACACATCTATGCATTTAATTTTTTCTCCTTGTTTATATTTATAATATGTGTAAGTATTTCCAGTTCTTCCACCATAAAATGCATCACGGGGATTTAAAGAAGCTAAATTAATTAATGAATGATTTTCTAAATATCTCATATTTTCATTGTGTCTCATTAGCTCTTGGAATTCACATTCCCACATCTCCATAACTTTATATTCACATGATTTTATAAACTTTGATCTCATTAATGTTTTTTCATATCGTACATTCAAAGTATCGCCAGACTTATCGTGTAATGGTATATATCTCTGGTTTGCTAAACATTTTGGATGTCCATGATAATAGCACCCGTAAAATTAAAATATTTCTTTAGTCTCTTCGCAAAAACCATCGACTTTAACATTTCCAATTTGTTTTTCTTTTCCATTAAATGCACATTGCAAATCAATTTTTCTTAAATCTTTTTCCCATTGCATGGCTATTTTTGACTGATTGTCTACCTTCCTATATCCTTTTCTTGGTATAATACCTATAGTATTCGATTTGAGAAAGTTTCTTCTATATACAAGATTACAGGCTGAAGCTATTGTTGTTGCTTCTGCAAATAGTTCCACATTACATTCTTCTATAAAAAATTTTCTGAAAACCAGACATGCTCTAGTTAGAATTTCAACATCATTTAGACAGTATTCTAAAATATCTTTCTCCATATTAAATTTTGAGTTTCTATTTTGTTCATACCACATTAAAAATTCATTACGCTCATCTGCTTTCATTGTATTAGAGTTATAGTATTTAAATGCTGGAAGTGGGCCAATGTTCATTTTCCAATTTATTAAATAGATGCGGAAAATAACCCTTTTTCAAATTGATTTATAAATTAAAAGCTTTTGGTAATTTTGCCAAGGCCATAGGAAAGTAATTCATAGAATCTATAAATTTAATATTATCAATTATCATAACAATAATTTTTGTACCTCGCATAATTAATTTTGGTTCAAGTACAGTTTTATTGAGTATATAATTCAGAATAAATTGATGGTCAAACGCCTGACCATTATGAGCAATTATGACAATCTTTTTGAATTCCTTTCTTAATTTTAAAATAAATTCCATGAAATCCTCTATCACATTTTTCGTTTTAAAAATTCTCTCTCTTAATTTACATTTTCCACAGAAGTATAGAGAATCAATGTTAATACATTTAAAGCATCTTAGCTGAGCCACACATAAACTTGGAACATGTTCTTTTATTTTTGTAGAGCTAATTTCTTCTTGTCTTGTTTTTAAATCATAAAATACGTAAATGCAATTTTCAAAATTTACTTTTGTTTTGTCTTGCTGAATGAAGCATTTATGGTTTTCAGGAACATGATTATCGGAAATCTTACAAAAATATTCTCCACATATATGAGTCCTACTGCTTTTATGAACTTTAAAACAAGATTTGCATTTTCTAATTTCTTCACAGATGCTTCTATTTTTTGAACTGGAAGCCGTATGGCTTTCAAAACATGTTTGACCACGAAATGTTCGATTACACTGCATACATAAAAGATTTTAACATTAAATAAACAAGCTGGTGAGTTTTGACAGCAAGGGCAACTTTTCGAACATCTATGATAATTTTTCTTAGAATACGGAATATGACATTCTTCACAATAAAATGCTGTGCAAAAAGCAGCTCTTAGTGAGGTTATTACATTGTAATGATTATTATGATATAACAAGTTAATTTTTTTCCCATTATTCAATCCTTCAAATATTATTTCTGCACCCCTTGTTCCATATTTATATACAACAATTTTGTGTTTGTGTAAAAATTTTTGAAACTGATTCAATTCACGAATTCCGCAACCTTCAGATGGAATTGTTATTTTTGATTTTTCTAATAATTTTAAAGCTGTTAAAGTTTGAAGTTTTCCAATTTTTTTTCGAATTTTTTTATAATCATTAAATTTTCCAATTTTAGCTATTGAAACAACAAGTGCACGCGGTAAACATAAATTATCGCTATTTTTTATTGCTATTCTTCCTCTCCTTTTTAAACATTCCTCATCAAAATTTGAATATTTATTACTTCTACCTCTACCAACGGGTAATTTGACATGGGTAACTGTTAAACAAAAAGTGTCTGTACTTAAACTTGTAGACGTAAAATAAAAATAGTTTATAATAAATGAAGCCAAAAATGTATTATAAATAACTACCATTAGAATTACTTTGGAAAACATTAGAAATTACATCCCAAACGTCGCTAAATTTAAGTTCATGAGCGGATCTAAAACTGAGATACGCAGGACCTTGATGTTCAAAGCTCTTTCCACAAAATGTTAACGCAATCTTATCTCTGGAATTCACATCTTTCACAGAAATGTTGATTATTTGATGTATAGCATCCTTAATCCAGCTAATTGGTTCTCTATTGTCAGGTACGGATTTAATTACAAATTTTATTTTGTGCCCGTTCATATTAAACCGTTTAATAAATGTCGAATCTTCACTTTCGATTATATAAGGTGTTATAGTTTCGGTAAGAAGTTTTTGTAAAATAATTTTTTTCGACATTTTCTTTATACGAATTTTAGATGTTAAATGTTTGAATAACAGAATAATATTAAATTTTTAATACAGATTCACTCTGTTAAATGAACAATTACATTGTAATCAAATGTCGCTTTAATAAATTATAGTTGTTTAACTAGAATCCCATCTTAATCCTATCTTAAAATAGAAAGAATTGAAAATATAATTTGCAACATTGTAACAAAAGACATTCTTACAATTAATTATAGTTCTGTAAAACAAAAATAAAACGCAAACTTAGCCCTATCTTAAAATAGAAAATTGAAAATATAATTTGCAAAATTGTAATTTTCAAACTAGAATTTAATTTAAAACTTATCTTAAAGTTGTAAATTGTAATCAAATAACGATTTAATAAATTATAGTTCATTTAACTAGTATCCCATCTAAATCTTAGCTTAAAATAGAAAGAATTGAAAAACAAAAAGCAATCTAAAGTTATCTTCAATAGCAAGATATGACACAGGAATATTTAAACTTCTTCATGACTGCAGAAGAGGCTGCAACTGCTACAACTGCTACAGCAGTACAGTACAGTACAGCAGTGCGTCTTCCTGCGAAAAGGAAAAGGCGAAAAATGAAGATGATGCTTCTACTCATCTTCATCAACAACAACAACTACATCAACAGCATCATCATCAACAACAACAGCAACAACCACAACAACAGCAACAACAAGATTATCAGAGTAAGGCAACATCAAATCCCATCAGAAAAAGGAAACTGGTGGAATTATTTAATTTAAAAAAAAAAATTTTTTTTAAATGTTTAAAAGTTAAAGCTATGGAGCCAAGTAGGCTCTATAAAATAAATAAAATTAAAAAGTTAAATACCGTTTACGGTAAAAAATGGGTCTTCGAGACCCTAAATAATATTATATTTATACTTTGATGCGGTATAATTTGAAGTTGGAGTATTTGAAAAAAATGAATATTTCCTCATAAATGAGGAAAGCCAATTAAATTTAAAAGAAGAACGTGGTGATTTTGAATTCGCCACAAATCAGTAATAGTTTTAGACTAATTTTATATAAAAAATTTTATTTAATATTTTCTACTGTTTTAATTTTATTTTCATTTTTCAGATGTTAAGATTTTATTTAATTTTTCAGATGTTAAGATTTTGTTTTATTTTCAGATGTTTTCAAGTTTTATTTTCAGGTGCTTATTAGAGTTTTATTTTACAGATATTAAACAATATTTGTTGAATTTATCCAAGTATTATGTGTGTCATCAAAACCTAGCCATTTAACAAAAACTCTATTCCCTTGCTTTTTCAGAATTTTTTCTACAAGATAAGTATCTGGGTATTTTACAGGTGTAAGCTCAGCTTGATAAAAACGCCCAGAAATTGGCGTATTAGTATAGTCCGATAATTGATACGTAACAGGATAAGTATTATTGATTTTATCAATCTTTAATACTTCAGTTGACCAATTCGGTTGATAACCTTTTTCGAAATGACCTTTATATTTATTTATTCTTACAAAATTTCCAGTTTTATATTTACTTTTTTGAAAAATTTTAGGCTCAGTATATACATTCCGCAGTATATTTTTAATTTGCTTTTATACTTTTCTACATGAGTATATAACTCAACTTTTATTTTCAAATTTAATTCATTTCCATTCTGACTGCTCAACAACTCACTGAAATGCTGCCTGATTCCACATCACTTCCATTTAAAGAAACTATAGATGATGTAAATACACAAGGTCAGATACAAGAAAATGAAATTACGACGAAGATTTAGCGGAAACTGAGGAATTTATACCACCGTTCCAGATAGTTGAATTAGAAGACGAAGAAGAAGAAGTGGAAGAAGAAATTGAGGAAGATCAGGAAGCAGTTCCATTTAATGAAATTTGGGACATAAATAATGAATATTTATGACAAGGGAGATCTTGATTATTTCAATGATTTAATAATCCTAAATAATTTTAATTAAATAATCTAATGAAAGGTATACAGAAAAATATTTGTCTATCTAAAACATATAAATAAAAATAAAAAATTTTATATTATTTGTTGTGATTTATTTTGTTTGTTTTATGTAGTATATTACAGATTTGTTCCTTTAAAATTACAGGCATTTCAAAAAATAACCTTGAATAATTACATTGTACATTAAAACGTTGGATTGGTACATAAATTTCTCTTTCTAACCTAAATACTTGTTGTTCGACACATAAATTTAGATATTCCCGAACATAGTCTTTTACATTTAACTCAGCAGATTTATAATAGGTCATCACTGCGTGAAGAAAATCGCTTAAATTGTAAAACTGCTCTGCTTTTTCTTTGTTAATACTTATACTTTGCCTGTTCGCTGATTTTGGCAAATGATGAAAGTTCTGTTTTATATCTTTTATTATGAGCTTATCGAGTTTTTTGTTAAATCCGTAATAAAATTTATTCCATTCATGATATTTTAAGACAATTGACTTTTTATCAATACCGTGAATTATACTTGAGGCTTCAAATGACTCACAGTCAAATCCAACAGCAATTTTTAATGTATGACTTTTATTGAGAAAATATGTGTAACTTAGCAATAAATTTGTGTTCTGACCTGGTGCTTCCTTTCCTTTAATTTTACTAAAACCTGTTTATATTATTTTTATTACTTATACGTTTTAGGAACACAAATTTTTACATTTTTTATTTGTTATAATAACATCAAATTTTTCTAGTATTTGACAGAACTCTTTATTTATTTTATCGTTGTACACAGTTCCAAAAGAGTAATTATCAAAATTATCATTTATAAAATCCCTAGTTGGAAATTTATACTTGAGCTCTTTTACAAACTTTTTACAAGGTTCTTTAAAACCAACTATACAAATATCTTTCGCAAACAAGGTATTATTATCATCACTACAAAATGTTACATCCATAAGTGCACAAGACAGTGACATTTTGTCAAAAATTCAAATTTACTTTTATGTATGCTATTTATAGGTTTGAGAATATATTTCGATTTTTATCAATTTGTAAACTTGTATCAAATTCTCCATAAACAATAACAGTCAGTGTAGATGTAAGTGGTTTTGATAGCCTTGCCTCAATTCTTACTGTACCTTGATTTAGTAGACCTTGACACATTTCATTTCCTGATGCATCTGGAGTTAAATCAAAAGCTAGAATGAAAAACCCATTACTAAACATGGTTTTCGTTATCAGATGACCTTTATCATTATGGTAAATTCCAGTTCCTGAAAAAAGTGTACTGTATGCTCTTGTACAGCAATTATTTTCATCTGAAAAACTGGTTTCAATTGCTGAATTAGGTATTTGAACACCATTTACGTTTAACACAAATTGTGAAATATCAAAATGTTTAAAATTGTATGGGTTTTTTGACCTTTTTCTAGAGTAACCTGCATTTTCTGTCATGCAAAAAATGATTGTGTTTGGCAACTGTCCAATAAAAACATTATCAAGTGATATTAATGAAGTATTCTGTGGAATGGTAAAAGTTTTTACCTCTACCTGTTTGAAATTGTATTTGGCATTAGTTTTTTCCAATACGGCATTATATGCTAATAGCACACTAGGAAACCATGTCTCATAAATAAAGTGGCTTTTAAAATTTTCAGTTGAGATTCATCAGTATCATCTGCAAAGAGGTAAAAATCTGGTTTTTCTAATGTTAGGATAACTCGAACATCGACATTGTTTATGAGAAGTGTAGGTTGGTTAAACATGTCTAAATGTAGTTTCCCCATAAGTTCCACTACATTGCTATTTTGGTATAATTTTTGACGTTCTTTTGAACCACTATTATCTGTTTTTGCTATATTTGGCTTATCTAACATCCATCCACCACACTCCAAATGCGTTGTAGCGGCATCCGTACCATAATTTAACAATGATTCAATATAAGCTCTGTAATGATAATTGCCATCTGATGGAGATATATTCTTTCCATTTAGTTGAACATTGCATTGTTTTATTAATGAATGTAACATAATATTAACCACACTTGGTTGGTGTATAGGTGTTTCATCAGTTTTTTTATCTTTATTCCATTGAGTTCCATCTTTTTTTAAAATTTGTACTTTTAATTTTAGATATGTCGAAGACAAGTCTCAGATCCCGATGACAATATATGATTTTAAAATAATAATATCGAAAAACATTAGAGAAATTAGCTTAATTTCAAAATTAAATTTTCATACAAAGATATAACAGAATTTTTAACAGAATTATTACAGAGCCAAAATAAAACATTTTATCTAAATTTACTAAACTCAACAATACCAATACCAAATCCAATACGCATACGTAATACATAAATGTTTTTTTTTCTATAAAAGACTATTGTTTTTTATGTAGCCCATTGCATTGTATGGTACATACTTCAAAATATATAATAATATGTGCTTCGAAAATATTTTTGGTTTGAAAGCGATGAATTTAAAAGATAGGAATGTGTAAACAAATTAATGTGCCGCACTTGAGAACACAGTGTAATATTTAATATGCATTTACTTAAAATTTAGTAAGCAAGTGTTAAATTTAAGTTTTTTTTCATCAAATCAATTGATTTTTAGTATACATTTTTATTTATAAAAGCAATGTGTTTATTTATAATATTTATAGAGATATGTGTTTTTAGTTTCTTAATTATAATTAAAATAGTGCTTTTCTGTCGAAACGCTTAACATATTAAAATCACATATTATGGCCCTAACATTGATATCTAAATTGGGAGCTGCCTTTAAATTAAGATCTATTAGGGAATGATGATGTGCACCACCAATGCCTTTTTCTGAAGTATAAAAACTAAGAATATATTTCCAATTATGTAAAAACATTAAACAACAAAAATAATATATTAAAAATAAGAAATCCAGTCTTTTTTAAAAATAGTAAATAACAACAATATTTTTCTTTTCAATAACAATAATTATGAATTAATCATAAAATACATGTTATGTACATACATATTCTCATAATTACATACTTTTAAAACCAAATTTTTTTACTACATATGTAGGTACAAACATGTACAAAAATGGTGTGCATATTTTTATGTGTGCTGTACTATTAAAAATCTGCTAACAGAGTCGCACCAAATTCCCAAATTCCTAACTATTATTATTATATATGGCTATTTATGTATGTATTTATAGATTTATTATTTTTTAATATGTAGGCAACAGTTATATTTATATGAATGGACGGTAAACATAAACGAACAAAAAAAAATTCCGAATATTCTATAGGTTATAATTTGTATTTTTTAAATAGAATGCATGTATAAATTAAACACTTAAAAAAAAAAAAAAGAAATACTTAGCGTACCTAAATAACAGAAAACAAAAAAAAAAGGAAAATGTAATACTGGAAGAAAAATAAAAACGAATAGAAAAAAAAGAGAACAAAAAATGTTACCTTGATTGTTTTTAAATATTAAGTCTATTTCTTATGTATATATTGTGCACATCTGATATTTAACCACATAACAGATAGAAAAAAAGAACTATTAAAATGTTATGATTTTAAAAGAAAAAAACATACGTTTAATATTTCCGTACATAACAGATAAAAAAAAAAAAATTAAAATGTTATGTTATGAAAAGAAAGAAAAAACAAGGCAGTGTATGAATCAAAGTTTTTAAAGGGTCGCATTCTTAAGTGGAAATAAAGAACATTATAAAATTGCAATAACAGTTTTATTTAAATTTTTAATTTTGCTATGCAATGTTTGCTTAATTTTTTAAAAATCTTGCCACAATATATAATACAATATAACAATCAGAAGTTCAGATCATTATATAGTATCCATACTACTATAATATGTATATGAATGAATATATCAGTATATATGTGTGTAGTTATAGATTTATTATTTTTTAATACCAACAATTATACATATTTATATGAATGGACGGTAAACATAAACGAAAAAAAAAAATTCAGAATGTTCTATAGCTAATAATTTCTATTTTTTAAATAAACTGTATGCATAAATTTAATATTAAAAAAAAATAATAATAATAAGTTCTTAGCGTACCTAAATAACAGAAAAAAAAAGTAAAATGTAATACTGGAAGAAAAATAAAAACGAATAGAAAAAAAAGAGAACAAAAAATGTTACTTTGATTGTTTTTAAATATTTTTAAAGGCTATTTCTTATGTATATGTGCACATCTGATATTTACACAAATAACAGATAGAAAAAAAGAAATATTAAAATGTCATGCTATAAAAGAAAGAAAAAACAAGGCAGTATATAAATCAAAGTTTTCAAAGGGTCGCATTTTTAAGTGGAAATAAAGAACATTATAAAATTGCATATATTTTTGTTTAAATTTTTAATTTAGCTATACACCGTTTTCTTAATTTTTTAAAAATTTTGCCACAATAAATTAATAATAAAAAAATTCAATATATTCTATATTATATCAGGTAATAATATAATTATAGACTGTAAGGGCAACTGTAAAAATTCAAAATTAAACAAGGAAAAAAAAATACCAATTTAATACTTATATTTGTCGTTACTAAAAAGAATAAAATAAAATAAATAAAAAAATTTTTTAAAAAAACAGCTTTTTTGAACTAAAAAGTAGAATATAAAAGCTGGAGGCAAAATTTAAAAATATAAGTTTATAGTTATGCGTTTGTTGCCTCCAGCTTTTATTTTAATTTCACAGACTTTAAAACTTATATATACTTATATTTATATATATATTTGACATATTGAAATGAACTTTTTCAAAGAAATCTCGATTGTAACAATATAGTTTAGAAAATCACAGAAAAATTTGCTATTAAAAATTTATTTTCTACTTTTTAGTTCAAAAAAGCTGTTTTTTTAAAAATTTTTTTTATTTATTTTTTTCCTATTATACCCATACGGTAAAGAACTACCATCTTCATTAAATTTTCGTTTTTCCGATTTTGGTTGATATTTTTTTATTTCAGGAATCGTAAGTACATCGTGATTTTTATTTCGACGAATACTTTCTGAAATGACGTATGTGTCTGTACTATTCAATGAATTTAAAACTGCTTCCTTTATGCTATTAAAATTAATTTTTAGTGAAGCTTCATAACTAAGAGAGAATCCTTTAACTTTACAAACAATTTTTTCGGTATTATCTTTTATACAGTAAATTTTGTAGGCGTAGTTCTTGGGACCACCACTTACAAATTCTGTAATATAACTCCCTATACCATAACACTCTAACTCATCTGTCATGTCTCCTATAAATTCTCCTGTTTGTGGTTCATATTTTCCTTCTCGACTAATATACAACACCGAATCGGTGTCATAATATAATACTCTACTATCTAGCTTCTCTAGATAACTGTAAAGTTGAAGACGAGCATGTGTTGTTGTATAAGCAGTGATACTTACGTTGACAGAAGATAAAGAAGTTGCTGCTTCTTCTTTATACTTCCAGCTAGCAACTATGTTTTCTTCATTTACTGGAAATATGTGACATACTTCTACAGAGGGGTTTGTTATTAACTCGTAAAGTTTAAAAGGTTTATTTATAATGGTGGTTTGTTGTTGATTTTCCTTTTGGCCAAATTTTCCCCAGAATGAGTTTAAAATAATCTTAGGAGAAGATCTTAAACCAGGGTTATTTACTACTTTATTGTAATCTAATTTAATTTCCTCCTTTTCAAAAAAACTGTCAATATATTTTTCCTTTTCTTTTTGAGTCTGACATTTTATTGGCCATCCAGAAGATTCTTGTTTAATCTTTATAAATTTGTTCATCATTTTAGTGAATAAACCATCAATACCATTGCCATTGTCATATTTTACTGTTTCGTATTCCCAAACTTCATAAATATTTAAAAGTTTATACCCTTTTTCAATTGCTTTTTCTAATTTCATCAATTATCCAAGTTCCTACTAATGCTCTTTCATCGTCTGTATGTTGACAGTATTTTCCTTGATATTTTTTTTCACTACAAGTGTTACATAGTGAGAACATCAATTTATTATTTTGTTTTGCAGGTAACACGGGGTGTAATAGATTTGTTGGAGGTAAGATTTTACATTTAATAATACCGTCAATAGTCAATATGTTTAACTTGGAGCAGACATCTTCTCCAAAATAAATCTTAGGATGACTTATGCGAAATTTCTCTCGTTTGCAAACATATGGATATAAGAAACACACATCTATGCATTTAATTTTTTCTCCTTGTTTATATTTATAATATGTGTAAGTATTTCCAGTTCTTCCACCATAAAATGCATCACGGGGATTTAAAGAAGCTAAATTAATTAATGAATGATTTTCTAAATATCTCATATTTTCATTGTGTCTCATTAGCTCTTGGAATTCACATTCCCACATCTCCATAACTTTATATTCACATGATTTATAAACTTTGATCTCATTAATGTTTTTTCATATCGTACATTCAAAGTATCGCCAGACTTATCGTGTAATGGTATATATCTCTGGTTTGCTAAACATTTTGGATGTCCATGATAATAGCACCCGTAAAATTAAAATATTTCTTTAGTCTCTTCGCAAAAACCATCGACTTTAACATTTCCAATTTGTTTTTCTTTTCCATTAAATGCACATTGCAAATCAATTTTTCTTAAATCTTTTTCCCATTGCATGGCTATTTTTGACTGATTGTCTACCTTCCTATATCCTTTTCTTGGTATAATACCTATAGTATTCGATTTGAGAAAGTTTCTTCTATATACAAGATTACAGGCCGAAGCTATTGTTGTTGCTTCTGCAAATAGTTCCACATTACATTCTTCTATAAAAAATTTTCTGAAAACCAGACATGCTCTAGTTAGAATTTCAACATCATTTAGACAGTATTCTAAAATATCTTTCTCCATATTAAATTTTGAGTTTCTATTTTGTTCATACCACATTAAAAATTCATTACGCTCATCTGCTTTCATTGTATTAGAGTTATAGTATTTAATTGCTGGAAGTGGGCCAATGTTCATTTTCCAATTTATTAAATAGATGCGGAAAATAACCCTTTTTCAAATTGATTTATAAATTAAAAGCTTTTGGTAATTTTGCCAAGGCCATAGGAAAGTAATTCATAGAATCTATAAATTTAATATTATCAATTATCATAACAATAATTTTTGTACCTCGCATAATTAATTTTGGTTCAAGTACAGTTTTATTGAGTATATAATTCAGAATAAATTGATGGTCAAACGCCTGACCATTATGAGCAATTATGACAATCTTTTTGAATTCCTTTCTTAATTTTAAAATAAATTCCATGAAATCCTCTATCACATTTTTCGTTTTAAAAATTCTCTCTCTTAATTTACATTTTCCACAGAAGTATAGAGAATCAATGTTAATACATTTAAAGCATCTTAGCTGAGCCACACATAAACTTGGAACATGTTCTTTTATTTTTGTAGAGCTAATTTCTTCTTGTCTTGTTTTTAAATCATAAAATACGTAAATGCAATTTTCAAAATTTACTTTTGTTTTGTCTTGCTGAATGAAGCATTTATGGTTTTCAGGAACATGATTATCGGAAATCTTACAAAAATATTCTCCACATATATGAGTCCTACTGCTTTTATGAACTTTAAAACAAGATTTGCATTTTCTAATTTCTTCACAGATGCTTCTATTTTTTGAACTGGAAGCCGTATGGCTTTCAAAACATGTTTGACCACGAAATGTTCGATTACACTGCATACATAAAAGATTTTAACATTAAATAAACAAGCTGGTGAGTTTTGACAGCAAGGGCAACTTTTCGAACATCTATGATAATTTTTCTTAGAATACGGAATATGACATTCTTCACAATAAAATGCTGTGCAAAAAGCAGCTCTTAGTGAGGTTATTACATTGTAATGATTATTATGATATAACAAGTTAATTTTTTTCCCATTATTCAATCCTTCAAATATTATTTCTGCACCCCTTGTTCCATATTTATATACAACAATTTTGTGTTTGTGTAAAAATTTTTGAAACTGATTCAATTCACGAATTCCGCAACCTTCAGATGGAATTGTTATTTTTGATTTTTCTAATAATTTTAAAGCTGTTAAAGTTTGAAGTTTTCCAATTTTTTTTCGAATTTTTTTATAATCATTAAATTTTCCAATTTTAGCTATTGAAACAACAAGTGCACGCGGTAAACATAAATTATCGCTATTTTTTATTGCTATTCTTCCTCTCCTTTTTAAACATTCCTCATCAAAATTTGAATATTTATTACTTCTACCTCTACCAACGGGTAATTTGACATGGGTAACTGTTAAACAAAAAGTGTCTGTACTTAAACTTGTAGACGTAAAATAAAAATAGTTTATAATAAATGAAGCCAAAAATGTATTATAAATAACTACCATTAGAATTACTTTGGAAAACATTAGAAATTACATCCCAAACGTCGCTAAATTTAAGTTCATGAGCGGATCTAAAACTGAGATACGCAGGACCTTGATGTTCAAAGCTCTTTCCACAAAATGTTAACGCAATCTTATCTCTGGAATTCACATCTTTCACAGAAATGTTGATTATTTGATGTATAGCATCCTTAATCCAGCTAATTGGTTCTCTATTGTCAGGTACGGATTTAATTACAAATTTTATTTTGTGCCCGTTCATATTAAACCGTTTAATAAATGTCGAATCTTCACTTTCGATTATATAAGGTGTTATAGTTTCGGTAAGAAGTTTTTGTAAAATAATTTTTTTCGACATTTTCTTTATACGAATTTTAGATGTTAAATGTTTGAATAACAGAATAATATTAAATTTTTAATACAGATTCACTCTGTTAAATGAACAATTACATTGTAATCAAATGTCGCTTTAATAAATTATAGTTGTTTAACTAGAATCCCATCTTAATCCTATCTTAAAATAGAAAGAATTGAAAATATAATTTGCAACATTGTAACAAAAGACATTCTTACAATTAATTATAGTTCTGTAAAACAAAAATAAAACGCAAACTTAGCCCTATCTTAAAATAGAAAATTGAAAATATAATTTGCAAAATTGTAATTTTCAAACTAGAATTTAATTTAAAACTTATCTTAAAGTTGTAAATTGTAATCAAATAACGATTTAATAAATTATAGTTCATTTAACTAGTATCCCATCTAAATCTTAGCTTAAAATAGAAAGAATTGAAAAACAAAAAGCAATCTAAAGTTATCTTCAATAGCAAGATATGACACAGGAATATTTAAACTTCTTCATGACTGCAGAAGAGGCTGCAACTGCTACAACTGCTACAGCAGTACAGTACAGTACAGCAGTGCGTCTTCCTGCGAAAAGGAGAAAGGCGAAAAATGAAGATGATGCTTCTACTCATCTTCATCAACAACAACAACTACATCAACAGCATCATCATCAACAACAACAGCAACAACCACAACAACAGCAACAACAAGATTATCAGAGTAAGGCAACATCAAATCCCATCAGAAAAAGGAAACTGGTGGAATTATTTAATTTAAAAAAAAAATTTTTTTTTAAATGTTTAAAAGTTAAAGCTATGGAGCCAAGTAGGCTCTATAAAATAAATAAAATTAAAAAGTTAAATACCGTTTACGGTAAAAAATGGGTCTTCGAGACCCTAAATAATATTATATTTATACTTTGATGCGGTATAATTTGAAGTTGGGGTATTTGAAAAAAATGAATATTTCCTCATAAATGAGGAAAGCCAATTAAATTTAAAAGAAGAACGTGGTGATTTTGAATTCGCCACAAATCAGTAATAGTTTTAGACTAATTTTATATAAAAAATTTTATTTAATATTTTCTACTGTTTTAATGTTATTTTCATTTTTCAGATGTTAAGATTTTATTTAATTTTTCAGATGTTAAGATTTTGTTTTATTTTCAGATGTTTTCAAGTTTTATTTTCAGGTGCTTATTAGAGTTTTATTTTACAGATATTAAACAATATTTGTTGAATTTATCCAAGTATTATGTGTGTCATCAAAACCTAGCCATTTAACAAAAACTCTATTCCCTTGCTTTTTCAGAATTTTTTCTACAAGATAAGTATCTGGGTATTTTACAGGTGTAAGCTCAGCTTGATAAAAACGCCCAGAAATTGGCGTATTAGTATAGTCCGATAATTGATACGTAACAGGATAAGTATTATTGATTTTATCAATCTTTAATACTTCAGTTGACCAATTCGGTTGATAACCTTTTTCGAAATGACCTTTATATTCACTTATTCTTACAAAATTTCCAGTTTTATATTTACTTTTTTGAAAAATTTTAGGCTCAGTATATACATTCCGCAGTATATTTTTAATTTGCTTTTATACTTTTCTACATGAGTATATAACTCAACTTTTATTTTCAAATTTAATTCATTTCCATTCTGACTGCTCAACAACTCACTGAAATGCTGCCTGATTCCACATCACTTCCATTTAAAGAAACTATAGATGATGTAAATACACAAGGTCAGATACAAGAAAATGAAATTACGACGAAGATTTAGCGGAAACTGAGGAATTTATACCACCGTTCCAGATAGTTGAATTAGAAGACGAAGAAGAAGAAGTGGAAGAAGAAATTGAGGAAGATCAGGAAGCAGTTCCATTTAATGAAATTTGGGACATAAATAATGAATATTTATGACAAGGGAGATCTTGATTATTTCAATGATTTAATAATCCTAAATAATTTTAATTAAATAATCTAATGAAAGGTGTACAGAAAAATATTTGTCTATCTAAAACATATAAATAAAAATAAAAAATTTTATATTATTTGTTGTGATTTATTTTGTTTGTTTTATGTAATATATTACAGATTTGTTCCTTTAAAATTACAGGCATTTCAAAAAATAACCTTGAATAATTACATTGTACATTAAAACGTTGGATTGGTACATAAATTTCTCTTTCTAACCTAAATACTTGTTGTTCGACACATAAATTTAGATATTCCCGAACATAGTCTTTTACATTTAACTCAGCAGATTTATAATAGGTCATCACTGCGTGAAGAAAATCGCTTAAATTGTAAAACTGCTCTGCTTTTTCTTTGTTAATACTTATACTTTGCCTGTTCGCTGATTTTGGCAAATGATGAAAGTTCTGTTTTATATCTTTTATTATGAGCTTATGAGTTTTTTGTTAAATCCGTAATAAAATTTATTCCATTCATGATATTTTAAGACAATTGACTTTTTACCAATACCGTGAATTATACTTGAGGCTTCAAATGACTCACAGTCAAATCCAACAGCAATTTTTAATGTATGACTTTTATTGAGAAAATATGTGTAACTTAGCAATAAATTTGTGTTCTGACCTGGTGCTTCCTTTCCTTTAATTTTACTAAAACCTGTTTATATTATTTTTATTACTTATACGTTTTAGGAACACAAATTTTTACATTTTTTATTTGTTATAATAACATCAAATTTTTCTAGTATTTGACAGAACTCTTTATTTATTTTATCGTTGTACACAGTTCCAAAAGAGTAATTATCAAAATTATCATTTATAAAATCCCTAGTTGGAAATTTATACTTGAGCTCTTTTACAAACTTTTTACAAGGTTCTTTAAAACCAACTATACAAATATCTTTCGCAAACAAGGTATTATTATCATCACTACAAAATGTTACATCCATAAGTGCACAAGACAGTGACATTTTGTCAAAAATTCAAATTTACTTTTATGTATGCTATTTATAGGTTTGAGAATATATTTCGATTTTTATCAATTTGTAAACTTGTATCAAATTCTCCATAAACAATAACAGTCAGTGTAGATGTAAGTGGTTTTGATAGCCTTGCCTCAATTCTTACTGTACCTTGATTTAGTAGACCTTGACACATTTCATTTCCTGATGCATCTGGAGTTAAATCAAAAGCTAGAATGAAAAACCCATTACTAAACATGGTTTTCGTTATCAGATGACCTTTATCATTATGGTAAATTCCAGTTCCTGAAAAAAGTGTACTGTATGCTCTTGTACAGTAATTATTTTCATCTGAAAAACTGGTTTCAATTGCTGAATTAGGTATTTGAACACCATTTACGTTTAACACAAATTGTGAAATATCAAAATGTTTAAAATTGTATGGGTTTTTTGACCTTTTTCTAGAGTAACCTGCATTTTCTGTCATGCAAAAAATGATTGTGTTTGGCAACTGTCCAATAAAAACATTATCAAGTGATATTAATGAAGTATTCTGTGGAATGGTAAAAGTTTTTACCTCTACCTGTTTGTAATTGTATTTGGCATTAGTTTTTTCCAATACGGCATTATATGCTAATAGCACACTAGGAAACCATGTCTCATAAATAAAGTGGCTTTTAAAATTTTCAGTTGAGATTCATCAGTATCATCTGCAAAGAGGTAAAAATCTGGTTTTTCTAATGTTAGGATAACTCGAACATCGACATTGTTTATGAGAAGTGTAGGTTGGTTAAACATGTCTAAATGTAGTTTCCCCATAAGTTCCACTACATTGCTATTTTGGTATAATTTTTGACGTTCTTTTGAACCACTATTATCTGTTTTTGCTATATTTGGCTTATCTAACATCCATCCACCACACTCCAAATGCGTTGTAGCGGCATCCGTACCATAATTTAACAATGATTCAATATAAGCTCTGTAATGATAATTGCCATCTGATGGAGATATATTCTTTCCATTTAGTTGAACATTGCATTGTTTTATTAATGAATGTAACATAATATTAACCACACTTGGTTGGTGTATAGGTGTTTCATCAGTTTTTTTATCTTTATTCCATTGAGTTCCATCTTTTTTTAAAATTTGTACTTTTAATTTTAGATATGTCGAAGACAAGTCTCTATATGTATCACCGTGCCCTAGTGAAACAAATTCTATGACAGATGGATTATCTAAAGAAGCAATAGGGTTATAGGAAACCTCTTCAGATCGTAAAATACTTGACTGAATAGGCTGTGTTTTAAAATAATCAAGCTCTGATTTCATAAATTCAATCATAATTATTCAAAAATATCTCTTTGTTTGTTTGGGTTATTAACTTTGCGTCGCTTCGATGTAAAATAATTTAAATTATTAATGAGAGGTCTTTTTATAGGTTTTCTTCGTTTTCTTTTGCCTTGTCCATACATTTCATTGAGTTTCCAACTGCACCTCGTTTTACATTTTTCATTATCTCTTTACTTCAATCTTGAACCACTTCTTTTACATTTGCACCTGTGGCAATATCAGATAAAACATTAATACCAAAGTTAATAACCTCTTTTTTTAATATATTAGCTCCAGACGTAAATATTGGTTTTAAATATCTAAAAAGCCCATCGAGAAGCTCCCTAACCTTCGTCCGCTTTGGTAAGGTACAATTGAGTGTAACGTAGGACCAATATACTCAAGTCCTTTTCCTGATTGAACTAAATAATATTTGTAGTCCGCTCTCTCCATAATGAATAAAATAAAATAATATATAGTTTTGTAAAATCGCTTTTATTTATACTTTTTTAAAATGTAATACAATTTTTGTTGGAATTGAACTATTGGAAAAGTTTATTTTCTATCCATATTTATCACATAACAGTAATGAAATGTTATTAAATGATTTCTCCACATTGCAATATTGAATATTACTGAATTCTTTTACAGTATCAGTGAAAGAATTTTCTATGTTAACAGATCTTAAACACCTTATATCTTTATCACCTATTTTTTGCGGTTCAATTATGTCTGTGTATATAAAAAACATATCTGGTTTACTAATGGGAATCAATTGTACACTATCTATAAAAGTTTTGAAAGCTTCTATTACACGTGATTTATATTTTTTAAAATCTGTAACTTTAAAAGATACTTGATTGAAACGTGTTGTCAAAAGTCCTTCGAGGGAATAAGCGTAATTTGCTCTTATTTTTATATCTGTTTTAGGCTTAGTAACACATATTGTGGTGTAACTTAAATTTTTAGGCATCTCCTCACCTTTTGTTGGTTGTGTATAATGAACTTCATCGTTTATAAAATTAAAAATTCTCCAAATCAACTGTCGTTCAACTTCTTTTCTTGTAAAGCTCTTAAGTGGGCGTATATTTTGAATTAGTGTTGGTAGTAGAAAAACTTTCCAGTCGCATATCATTTGTTTTTCTATGTATGGAATATATGATGTTCCAACTCCTATCATATCTTTCTGCATACCTTTAATAAATATTTGGGTACTTTTTTCCCATTCTTCACCATACACATTTGGAACGAAATCATTAACATACATTTCTGAAATACTAACTTTCCACCTTGAATCACATATGTATTTATTCATTTTATTTGTAAAAGATGATAATGAATTTTCTGGATAATAGTTCATAGATGAATCACTGAGTAAGTGACATAAAATTCATCATTTACTTGTATGTTGTCCATGAGCTTGTAGATTTATTTTTACGAATTGGAAAATTAAGTTCTGTTTGAGTATTACCTACTGCTGACCTTAAAACACGTCTTGATGAATTATTCAACTCTTTGCTATTTATAGTTTTTTCTTTTTTCGTTGGTGGGCTTGGGCTATCTAAAGGAACAGTTATAATGTCTCCTGCATCAGTTTCAAAAATTTGTACATTTTGATTTCTAATTGATTTTCTTTTTCTAAGACGTTCTCCAACTGAAGCAGCTGACAATGCTTTTGTTAAAACATTTTCCTGAATTTCATCATCAAATACTTCGCCATCAGCTTCTTTTTCATATACTTCTTCTTCTTCAGGAACAACTTGCATTCCAACATTCTTATATTCAGGAAAATGCGATTGAGTTTCCGTATCTATATACATTGGTTTTGCACGAGTTTGAATATCTTTTGTTTCCGTAATTTTTATTTTCTCCTCTTTATTTCTAGAAAGTTGTCGTTTTTTGTTTCTTATTTAAAATAAATTTTGTCTGTTTATTTAACAATATTTTTTTCATATTTTTATCCAATTCATTGAGTTCAATGTCTGCATTTTGCTTCATTCTTTCATAAATCTCAGGTTTTAAAATTATCATTTTATTAAATGTTGTATTATTCATTTTATAAAATTTCCTATTATCCCTGATAGTATTGCACCAAGAAGTGTAGGTAAAAATCCACCACGTTGAATAATAATTTTTCTTTTGCTATTTATAGATTTTTTCCAGCAAATAAGTGATCTTAATTCTTTTTTATACTTTCGTAATTGGGTTGTTGGTTTTTTACTCAGATTACAATTACCTTTTAAAATATTTAAAGAGATTTCGCAAAATGTTTTTATTACTACAGGGTCACAGTGTTTTATATTTACTTTCTGGAATTTTGGTTTAGAGGTTTTTAATAGGTGCAATATATGTCGATTGCTCTTCAAACGTTTCATATTCCTCCCCAAATTGTTTTCTCTCGTACAATAACACAAATCTTTCCCAAATATATCACTTCTTAATCGAAATATATCATTAACGTCTTGAGCAAGATCTATTAATATATAGCCATATGGGACTGACGTCACATCATTATATTCTTTTTCAAATGCTTTAATTTGATTGGGATATATTTGGCGAGCTAGAGGTAATATCTACGATTTATCTCTTGGATTTTTGAAAAGTACTAAATATTTACAGTTGAGTGAAATATCTCTTGAAAATTTACCCTGGTGAAAAACATTTTGTGTTACAAATATTACAGATAAATTTCTATGATGTGATCCTCTAGTAAATAAATCCCATACAAACTTATCATGAGAACTTCACATCATATCATCGATAATAACTAACAAAGGTTCTTGATTATCATTAAAATCTGGAATAGTGTTACTATATTTATCATTGTAAATGAGTGAAACAACATAGTTGTATTAGTTAAAACAATCATTGCTAACCTATATTAATATGAACAGCTCTTTTTCGAAATGAATATAAATGTAAATTTAGTTATTTCATTGAACATTCTTTTACAAACCTTCGACATGGTTAAACAAATTTTTATAGTTGACCTACAATTTTTGCAAGGAAATCAAAAACAATATTTCCTAAAAGAGTTAGCCATACTTGAAAAAGGAAGTTTATTTCCAACTGTTTATCATTTCAAAGCACACCCCGCAGAAGAGCTTAGTCAAGATGTGAAATATAATAACCAGTATTGCGAAAATAAAATAAATGGACTTAAATGGAATAACGGTTTAGTTAAATATTTAGATGTAAAATATATATTAAAACACTATTTAGAGTCAGCGGAAAAAATTTATGTTAAAGGAGAACCAAAAAAACTTTTCCTTCAAAAGTACATTGATAGTGTTAAAATAGAAGATCTAAGCAGAGACTTGCCAGTATTACAAAAGATTGAAAACTTTAATTCAAATTGTCCTATACACTTATCAAACAAGAGTTTCAGATGTGCTGTTAAAAATTGTTTTAATGTATATATGCATCTTTTAAAAGAAAAAATGTTAGATTAAGACCTTCAATTTTCATACTTGCACAATATGAATTTAAATAACAAAAAAAAAGTTTACTTCAACATAAAACAAGAAATTCACGTTATGCATGTATGGGTCTATGCTTACAGATCAGCAAGGAAAGGTCATTGGGAAGAATACGCACGTGATAGAAGTAGATTCCAAAGACGTATAGAAAAAGTTGGTATCGCTATTTTTAAAATCTTAACATCTGATCATCGTAAAAAAATTTTCCAACACAGATTTCTGTAAAATTTTAAAATATTTTCAAATACAAAATTATTTCAAACATATAAATAAATTTGTTTTATTTTTGTTTTCAAATAGGTACCAAAAGCAATTAACTTGCCTTTTTGATTCCTTAGAGTATAGAAATAATAACAAAACCAAGTAAATGAAAGATTTTCGGTTATTTTCTCAATGTTATTATAGAACAGAAAAAATCTTACATAACAGATGTACCTATAATTTCATAATTTTTATTTTTTTTTATTTTGCAGCTTTAAAAGTATAATAACAACTTACAACAATTATTGATCTTCTTTAATAAACAAAAATACACTTTGTACCTACTTCTTGTTTACGTTTTGTTTTTATTTTTATTATTTACATCTTGGTATTCAAAAGTACCTATGAATATTTTTCTTATTAAATAATAAAAACAAGTTTTTTTCGTTTCTTTTATATCTCCTTTTACGTATGTAGGTATATTTTATTAAGCATGCGATTTTGCGCAATTTAAAAAAATAAATTTGATTTGCCCTGAAAAAAATCATCTTTCCATTTGTATGATATCCTATTACAAAGTATCAATGAATTTATTGAAAAACTTAAATATCCTAAACTTGTTCAGTTGATTAACCTTGCCTAACAACTTCTACAGTACCAACAACCTTTATTTCCTAATCTTGCACCACTTGCAACTTATAAGTTAACAACCCATGCTTATAATCTAAACCAAAACAAACAAAACAAGTTTTTGACCTACTAACCAAGAATAACCTACATTAAACCCATCAATCAAAATATAGGCCAGTGGGCGTGGTCTTCGGTGCGATATGGCATGATTTTTTCCCATCCCCAAGTGCAGGATTACCTACTTATAATAATTTTAAAAAATAAAAATATTTCCAATTAAAAATTATATTTATACTGTATACATTATAGCTACCTATGTATATTTTATTTGTTTTCTATAATAGAACACATCCAACACAACACTTTAGATTGAATGCGTTTGTTACACATCATTTATCTGGACAAATATTTATATTAATACCTATATATTTAAACTGAACTAAACTTGCTGATATATATTTTAATAGTATGCGTTAAAATTATTTAAATTATATAAATAAGGCTTTTAAAAAATATATAAATGTACAAATTCTCAATTTTGTTTTCTTCTCGGGGTGTTTATTATATTATAAAACAATTTTTTTTTTTTGTATTTACAAAAATAACATATTCGATTTTAATTGTATACAAATACAAATTTTTTTAAACAATGGGAATTTAATCAGATAAAACCACCAAAGGGCATTTTTACGTTGAATCACAGATGTTTTTTTTTTTTTTGTACCTATAAAATAAAAATTTAGATTAAAATGCATTAAAAATAAGTAGTCACGTATTTTTCTTAAATTTGAAAAGTTTTACATTTTTTTTTTGGAGTTATCATCAGTAAAGTTTAATTTATTTTATTTATTTATATTAATATTACATACATATTGTAATGCAATATATTATTGAACCATCGGCTACTAAGGTCATTATAGGTTTTTATACTATTATTTAATTATATACTAATATTATTTATTTTGTTTATATTATATACTATATATTTACATTCATTTGGTTGTAAGGGGGTATGTAAAGAAAAGAACTCTTACGACCTGTGCAGGGATCCAACTCACACTCCTTCGGTTAATACACCACAGGCCTATTCACTAGGCTACCGAAGCCCCCAGAAAAGTTTAATTTAAAAAGAAATTATTTCCTTTTATTTATTTATTTTATTTTTTTTCAAAATTACACCACGTAAAATTACACACACAACTAAAAACACAAAAAACAAACAAAAAATCACTTTTACTTTCAATATTTTTTGGTTTGTTTTGAGTTTTTTTTTTTTCCGTTTTATTGTTATTATATTGTTAGCTTATGGCAATACTTTTCATTTATTTTTGTATCTTTTTGTATCTTTAGCAGCATAACTATATAATATTCGTTCGCGTAGAATAAAAACAATATTATATTATTACTTATAAAGGTAAATTAAAAACACATGTGTGAGTGGGTGTATAGTAAGGCATATCATATTTTAATTTTAGTCGCAGTTGAAATGATCAAAAAAGTCCAGAAAACTTCATATTTCAATTCCTGTTGTTGTAAAATTTTATTCAAAAACTAGGATATATATATGTATAACGATCGATAATGAAGTCCTTGGAAATATAAAGGTACGTACATATTATAGCAAAATCACTTTAAGTACAACTTTAAATTTTCATATTCTGACCAATGGTGCAGTGCGTTAGGCGCCGATTTTTTAAACGAAAGCTCTTGGCTTCAAACCCGCCGGTCAGGTCAAAAAATATTTTATCTGACTCATGGCGCAGTGGTTAAGTCGCCAACCTTTCAATCGAATGGTCTTGGGTTCAAACCGCGGTCGGGTAATAAATAAAAAATATGTAGTACTTTTATATCGTAATAATGTATATCGTATAATTAATATTAGTAATAATAACAATAATAATAATAATAATAGTAATAATAATAATAATAATTATAATAATAATAATAATT
This sequence comes from Poecilobothrus nobilitatus, assembly GCA_947095535.1. Classification (NCBI taxonomy): domain Eukaryota; kingdom Metazoa; phylum Arthropoda; class Insecta; order Diptera; family Dolichopodidae; genus Poecilobothrus; species Poecilobothrus nobilitatus. The sequence continues at coordinate 171,086,259 of OX352772.1, read as the reverse complement.
ATAATATGAATAATAATAGTAATAATAATAATTAATAATAAATAATAGCTGCTACAGTGGAGCCATCTTTAGTTATATCATGCAAGTAAGGTGTTATATACTGCTGCAGGTTGTAATTCACGGATGACGCTGACTGGGAAGTAAAATAATAACACTAATAATAATAGTAATAATAATAATAATAATAATAATAATAATAATAATAATAATAATAATAATAATAATAATAATAATAATAATAATAATAATAATAATAATAATAATAATAATAATAATAATAATAATAATAATAATAATAATAATAATAATAATAATAATAATAATAATAATAATAATAATAGTAATAGTAAAACAAATTATAATAATAATAATAATAATAGCTGCTACAGTAGAGCCATCTTTGGTTATATCATGCAAGTAAGGTATTATATACTGTTGCACGTTGTAATCCACTGATGGCGCTGACTCTGTGGTAAAATAATAATAATAATATTAATAATAATAGTAATACTAATAGTAATAATAATAATAATAATAATAGTGCTATTAAATAGTATAATAAATAGTACAATAATTATAATAATAATAATAGCTTCTACAGTGGGGCTATCTTTGGTTATATCATGCAAGTAAGGTGTTATATACTGCTGCATGTTGTAATCCACTGATGGCGCTGACTCTGTAGTAAAATGATAATAATATTAATAAAAATATTAATACCAATAATAACAGCCGCTTCAGTGACAATGGGGGTTGCCTTCAATAATTGCCTCATGTAGTAATATATACTACTACTACATGTTGTAACTGTTGTGACGGCTTTGGTCACTGTTAGCAAAAATAATAATAATAGGCGGATTCATTGTTTCCTTACAGTCCCACTCCCAATGTAATGTTTCCGTATCCATTTTCCCATCCTTTCCTATCCCTACTCCCTAGGCAATGTACTGCGTTCGCAGGTAAGGGTTTCATCCCACTATATTGCCTAAAGGGGGAGGTGGATTTAGTCAGTAAGAATCTGACACTCCCAAGGGGAAATTCTTGGTGTCTTTGGAAGATTCCCACCTCCGTTAGGAAAAAAAAAAAATATATAAAATATATTAAAGTATGTAATACGAACAAAATAAACAAATAATATAATTACATATAATTTAATTCTTGTACCGAAATGGCCCAAGTGCTTTTAAAGCAAAAATATCGGCAGACAAAAAAAATATTCGTATAAAAAAAGGTCCCGAATCAAAAAGTTGCGGAAATGTCCAATACAAAACTCCCTAGATAATCAAACTTCACACCAACAATCTACAAACACACTAAATCAAACAAACAACAAAGGTTACAAGGAAAACACAGTCACACATAAAGAAAACGAAATAAAAAATGAAGAAAATAAAAAACCAAAGCAAAACAAATTTTAATATCTACACATCAGAAAGAAAGCAATACCAACGCTATTCAAATGGAAACAGATGAGATAATTATAAATCAAACATCCGATGAATTACAGCAACCAGAGAAAAACAACATTATTGAAACACTGTTAGTCACACCACTCCCCAATGTAACATAAATATAGCAAACCCATCAAAAATCATAAAACACAACCAAAGTCAAGATACACTTAAAGCAAACGAATTAAATCAAATGAGCAGAATAATGAAGTTAAGAATGGCGAGTTTGGTAAGAAAAGACTTACCAACAGATGAGAGCATTTCAGACGAGGAAAAATGAGATGAGTTTTGAAATCTTAATTAACTATAATTAAAATTGAAATCGGAATCAACTATAGGATTCAAAATATTAACTCAAACAACAAACTAATGGCGGTACAAGTAGATTTGCAAGGACTATCGATGAATATCACAATAGTCAACATCTACTTAGAAAATGTCCGGCAGATCAACAGAACAGACATGGAGAACATAACTAATCAGATAACAGATCCGTATATTATACTATGAGATCTAAACGCCAGAAGCACTACCCGGGGTGACTCTCTGATCATCCAGAAGGGTAGAATACTTGATGAATGAATAGAAAATATTCCGGATCTTTGTATCATGAACGATGGTTCCCCCACCTTCATAAGCCCCAGAGGGTCACGCACACACGCATCAGAGGATCGCGCTTCAAACAAGAGAAGGCAAATTGGGAAAAATTTACCTTGAAGACAAACAACTACTGGAAAGCAGACCAAGAACGGAAAACATTAACAAAGAAGCAGCCACGCTGACAAAAATTATACGAGAAGCGGTTACATGGGCGATTCCACTCACGAGTCCTACTAAGGAACACAACAAACCTGCTTAGCTTAACCGCGAATTCAAGGACCTAACAAAAGAACGGGATAGAATTTGGCGTGCTTACAAAATCAACCAAAATCCGAGCACACTATCACACCTGAAAACGCTGAACACCTAAGTAAGAAGGGAGATAAAAAGGTCAAGAAGAACATGCTAGGGAGAATACGAAAATAGCATAGACGGGCATAACCAAAAAGACACGTGGCTAAAAGCAAGGCGTATTCTTAACAAGAAGACACCCAGAAGAATCACAATGCTGGAAAAAAACAATCCGATAAGAGAAGATCCGGAAGTCATTGCCAACTATCTGGTAAACAAGTGCGCGAGTTACAGCAATGAAGTGGAAGTAGACCATTTTGAAGAAAACATCCCAACAAACAGAACAGCAGAAAGCGTCACTAGCAAAGAATTTAAAATTGACGAAATGTTAAATACGTTAAACTCCTTCACGGATAGTACACCAGGATTTGACGGAATCTCATACCCTATGATTGAAAAAGCGTGGAAAACGGCAAAGCTCGTTCCAATACGAAAGAAAGGCAAAAATCCCCAAAAATATGATAGCTACAGGTATATCTTGCTGCTATCGACGATTAGTAAAATCATGGAAAAAATGGTAGCTAAAAGATTAAATTGGTGGGCCAACAGATTCATGGACAAAGATATACTGGGTTATAAGGAGTTCTGCAGCACCCAAACGCTGCTACAAGAAGTGGATAATTACTTGGGTGGAACCCTACCAGAAAAAAGCCACGCAGATCTGGTGTCGTGCGACTTGGAGAAAGCCTTCGACAGGGTAACATTTCAAACCATAGCAACACAACTTACAAACTGAAAAACACACAACAAAACTATAGACTACATAAAAAGCTTCATGGCAGCGCGTAAGATAGCGGATGCAATAAACGGTTACACAAGCATAGACCACGTCCTAAATTGCGGTATCCCACAAGGGTCGCCATTGTCGGTGCAGTAATTCAACATTTATATTTCTAAGCTAGCTATCTGCCTGAGTGAAATTCCTAGGTTGACGAAATTCATATACGCTGACAATATTATCCTCTTAGCAAAAGGATAAACAGGCCTAAGGGAAACGGTAAGAAACACAGCACTTAAGAAATTGGAAGAATTGGCAGATCAACATGGAGAAATAGTCTCCCCCTCTAAGACAGTGGCCATGCATGAATGCCGCAAAAGAAACCGCTGCATCAAATCCCTGATATTACAAAATAGCAACATAATAGAACAAAAAACCAAAATGAAGTTACTAGAATTAACACTGAACTCAAAACTTAAGTACCATGACCACATAATAAATTTCAAGAAATCGATGCAAAAAGCCAATAATCTTTTGAAATTCATCTGCCGCTACGGACCACCACCAGCAACAGCGGTGAAAATTGCGAAGTCAATTCAACTGGGAAAGGTAAACTATGGACTCTCGGTTTAACTATTTTTTTTTTTTTTATTTTTTTTTATTAGTTGATTTAATTTCAGATAATTTTACAATATATATAAAATTATGTATAAGAAATTATTTAATTAAAACTACAATCTAATAAATTATACAATTACAATTAATTTTAGTTTTAAAATAATTATTTTGAATTTTCTAATTTTACTTATTTCCAGTTTTTAATTTCTAAAGTTTTTTATATATTTTTTAACTTTTCTATTAAATATTTTCAGAGTTTGACTCTTTCCAATTTCTAATGGTAATGAATTAAAGATTTTAACAGCACTACATTTTAAACTTTTTTGTTTCATTGTGGTTCTAGATTTAGGTATTTCAATGTGTTTTTATTTCTAGTATGATATTTATGAACATTTTCTCTAGTTATTAAATTTAAATTTGATTTAAGATAACTATTTATAATTTTATAAATGTATTTGCCTTTTTCAAAATAGATTAATTGGTTAATGTCTAATTCATTTGTTTTTTTATATAAATAGTTAGTACTGGTTCTGTAATTATATTTGAAAAGAATTTTTAGTGCTTTATTCATTAAAATACTAATTTGATTAATATGGAAGTTTGAGCAATGGCTCCAAATACATATATTATACCTTATTCTTGATAGTATATGACTCTTATAGATAAGCTTGGCCGCATGCTGGGAAATACCGCCACATCTTTTTATAGCTAATATAATAGGCATCATTTTTTTCTTTACGTTTTGGATATGATTGTCCCATTTCAAATTATCATCAATTATTAATCCCAGATATTTAACATTATCTACTCTTTCAATAGTTGTATCTCTAAGAGTAATATTTTCGTTATTTCTTTTTCGTGTTTTAAATAACAAAAAGTTGGTTTTTTTGCGTTTATGCAGAGTTCATTGTAATCTAGCCAATTACATATCTCATTTAGATCCTTATTTAGTATATTTTCCAGTTCTTTTACTGATCTAGCCTTTGCAATGATATTAGTGTCATCTGCATAAACGTTATAATTTGAAATAAAATTATTCTTCGGCATATTCATTATATATAGAAGGTACAACAACGGTCCTAGCAGTGAGCCTTGAGTACACCAGTTTTTATAGTAAGTTCATCGCTGAGCACTTCGTTCACTTTAACACACTGAGTTCTATTTGTTAAGTAACTACTTAATAAAAGATTACTAGTACCTCTTATACCCAGTACATCTAGAAAATTAATTAGTCTCGATGATCTACTACATCAAAAGCTTTTGTAAGATTAATAAATACTGCACCGACGAAATATCCTTCATCAAGTGCATCATAAATATATTCTAACGTAGCTGTTATTGCGGATTCTGTACCGCTGTTCTCTAGAAAACCATATTGATTTGGATCAAAACCAATTGTTTTTGAAATAAAATTTCTTATCCTTATATTAATTACTTTTTCATATACTTTGGATATTGAGTTCAGGATGGAAATGGGTCTATAATTACCACATTCATCTTTAGAACCACTTTTATGAATTGGCACTATATATGCTTTTTTTAATGAATCTGGGAAAACTGCTTCTTCAAAGCATTTATTTATTAATGTTGCCAATGTTTGTTTGATAATATTAACTAATTCTTGTAAATCCTTTACTGTTATTTTATCTAATCCTGGGGCTGAATTTCTGTTTAACTTCATAATAATTTGATAAATCTCTGTTTCAGTAACTGGTCTAAGAAATAATGTTTTATTATTTCTTATGTGTTCTATGGTTACTATATTATTTTTATTTATTCCTTTAATTATGGATTCTCCTACTTCATTAAAAAAATCATTTAAAGTGTTTGCCATTTCGTTTTCATCCTTTGTCTTTTCCCCACTTTTTTTTGCAATGCTAGTAATATGTTCTGAAATTTCCTTATTAGTATTCCTTATAGTATTATTTAAGACTTTCCACAATTTTCTACAGTTATTTCCAGAATTTTCAATGCTTTTATTGATATGGTTTTTTTAGCCTCTTTTATCTGTTTATCGATCTTTCTCTTAAATAGATTATATTTTATCTTTTTATCTCTGTTATTTGGATCTCTTTTATGGCTCTTCTTCGTATATATCTCTTTATCGTATAGTGATTTTCTAATTTTTAATTCTTTATATATCGACGGTGTTATCCAAGTATTATTCCTAGTTCTAACCGACATTGAATTTGTACATAAAACTTTTGCTTCTTGTATTATTTTTGTTAACGTGTCTATTTCCAAAACGTTAGTATTTTGTATTTTATTATTTACAATTTGAGACATCTGGCTGTAATCAGTTTTACTTATAGTGTGCTTCTTCATTGGTATTTTCATAATACTTATTGCTTTTAGTGATACTATGGCCAATTGGTGATCAGATAGACTGTTATTTTCTATTGAATAATTAATATGATATTTATCATTTGAATTCGTTAAAATGTGATCAATTAAGGTATTGGAATGAGCTGTGTTTCTTGTACTTTGTGTTTTGTTTACTATACTATATCCAGTTGTTGCTATCACGTCTTTATACTTAATTACGATATTAGAATTATCAAATAAATTTAAATTAGTATCCGCAAAAAATATATAATTTGCTTCATTTTTTAATCTATTTTCTAAATATTCTATAAATATGTTACTATTTTCCGCTGGAGCCTTGTAAAATGTACCAATTCTTAATTTAGGTGTAGAATTCAGAATTTCAATTACACTAAAATTATATTTTTCATCTTTTAATACTTCAGTAAAATTTATATTATTTTTTATAAAGATGACAGTTCCACCACCTCTTTTCTCATCTCTGTAATTGAAAACTACGCTATAATTTGGAATATTATACGTAATGATTTCATTGCTGTATATCCATACTTCTGTAACACAATTCATACTTCACAATATCAATTTCCTTACATTCATTAATTAATGTTTCTAGTTCATAAATCTTTTTTCTTAAGCTGCATATATTTAGATACAAAATTTTTAATTTGCCCGTTTCTAAAGTATTTGTGGAATGGACTGCCATTACGGTCTACCAATTAAATAATTTTGCGTGAAATTCCAAATTGTTTGTATATGTTCTCTGTATTTATTGTATGTATGTTGCCTATATGCTGCTAGGTCTTTTTGTACTTCCTTGTTGGAGATTCCCCTACTTTCATGGAATTTATAATATAATTCACGTAATATATGTTAATTAGTTGGCAATCCTTCCATATCGATCAGTACTTTGATATTTGTTTTCGTTATATCTTCATAACAAATATCCTTCTGGTCGTGCAAAAAAGACAAAAATAATCATATATATTCTGTGGTCTCGTAATCGTGATAATACATATATACTGTCACCATTTTCAACCGCCTCTTTTGTAAATTTAACAATTGTAGGTTCCATTGGATTTAAAAAGCTCTTATTTACAAATTGTGGATTTTTAGTATTATAAGAAGCATTTTCCACTTCTTCGTTTTGCTGACACAGTGTTTCTCCTTTGATCTAGTTATGGTATTTAGAAGCTACTTCCACTTTAATGGCACTATCGCTAACGCCTACGTTTTCGTTACTATTCTTAATTCCATCTTTATTGTTACAAAACTCATTCCTACTACTGTCATAATTATTATTAATATTACTATTAGTTTCTTTATTATTATTATTACTTACATCAATTTTGCTATTACTATTATTATGACCAGCACTATTATTATTGTTATTATCATTATTCTTAACATTATTTTTATCATTATCATTATTAGTATTACTTTTATTAATTTTCTTATCATTTATTAACATTCTATTTTTTTTTGACCAAAATTGAGGCATGTAAGAAAGAATGCTAACGTGTTTTTCTTTTTGTTTGTTTTAGATAATATATTATAATTTTTATTACTGTAGCTACTAGTATGTTCATCACTATTTTTATTTTTATCTTTAATATCTATCATACTAGCAGAATTACTATTGTTATTATAAACATTTTGTTTTGTAACAAATATATTATTATTTTGACTAATTACAGTGCTATTATTACTTGAATCATTATTTTTGTTATTATTACTAATTTCATTACCATTATTAATCTTAACACTATTACTATCATTATTTTTGTTTTTATTACCAATATCATTACTAATATTATTAAAACTATTAATATCATTATTGTTATTATTATTTTTAAACTTAGAATAATTATTATCCTTATTGGTATTAGAATTGGTATAAGCATAGTTGATACAGGAAGAATCATTTTTTTTATCTTTATTTAGGCTGTTATCTTTCACTTCTAACTCCTTTAATTGCTAGTATCCAATTTTTCTCTTTAACATATTTAATTTGTTCTGGTACACTGGACGTAATTTGCTTAAAGTTTTGTGATTTACATCCAAACCCAAACTGAATTTTTCATTCGATTTTTCACAATTTATGCACTTATTGATTTCTTCTATTTGGCATTCACTAGTTTTGTGTTCTCCGTGACACTTCAAGCAAGTTTCAATGTTTGTGCAGCCCACTGATTTATGGTTGAAACCTTTACATTTGAAACACCTTGGTACGCTTATAGCATCAAACACTTTGCATCTTTCTCATCCTATACATAGCTTCTCACTAGCGATTATTTTTGGAAACGATTCCTTATCAACTTCAACTTCCTTGCCATATTTATATACATTAAAAATTTTAACCACTTTCATTTCGCTTCTTTCCAAAAACGCGTTTTGCTTTTTGAGCTTCTCTACTATATCTTCCTTACTCAATTTATTGTTCATATGTACTATTTCTATTTTGGGTTTGATAATCACTGGTATTTTTATGTCATAGTCTTCCTTCATTGTTTTTGCTAATACTTTTTTAATATTTTCCCGATCTTCCGTTGTCGCCGTTTCAATTAATATCATTCCATTACTTTTATTTTCAATATTTTTTATTTTCAAATTTTTTGGATCTACCTTAGTATTTAGATCACTTTTTGTTTTTTCACTTTTTTGCTTTTTCTTAGCTTTTATTATTAAAGGTAATTCTTTTGTCACTGTTAAATTAGCACAAGTTTTATTATTTTTTACAATATCGGAAAATGACACCGTTTGAGCCACATTAAAATTTGTATTTTTTTCATTTTTATCATTTAATTTTGTGCAAAGCTCATCATTTTTTTTCATTGCATTAATAAATGATTCATTAATTTTTTCACTTTCAGTTCTAAAGACTTCGGTAATTTTTTAAGTAAATCGATCACTTCTTTTTCATTATTTTTTATTGCCCTTTCAAAATCCTCTTTATATTCCTTCAAATAATCATTATTTTTTGCGACCGCTCGTTCCATATTTTGTACAATTGAGTCCACATTTTGAATGTACTGTACACAGTCGTCACATATGAATTTTATATTCTTATTCGCAAAAAGTATATTTATTGTAGACTGATTTACTCCGGAACATTTTAGCGCCTCATGGAAAAACTTTTTGCATACTCCTGCACACTCAATACCCGTTTCACTTTTTATTTTTAGTTTGCATGTTTGGCACGAAGCCATTTCGCTTAAAAAAAAAAACATAAAAAAATTTTTTTTTCCTTTCTTTTTTGTCTCTTTTATTTTTTTATTATTTATATCGCTGACACCTAATTTTTCGTTATCGAGTATTAATTAAAAAAAATTAAAACACGTCCGAATTGTACTGTAGCTTACGGCTGCGCCTCTGAGGAAAACATTCAAAAAATACAAGCATCCTTGAATCAAAAAGCCAGTATAGTCCTGGGAGTACTCTTGCCAACCCCTATTCCAGCGCTTACGAAAGAAGCTGGTTTTCCTACTTTTAAGGGACTCCCCTATGCCAGCAGTATCAGGAATATTACAAGGAGTTATTTGAACTACACGACTTGGTTAAACATAAGATTCAAAACACACACACGCTGAATAACTACTCAGCATTAGATAGAGCAGTCAAGAAGTTCAAAAAACTTGATTTTGAAATAACACCACCAGAATTACAAATAGAAAAACAACACGTATGGGGAGACTGGAGAAAACACATAGATTACAGTCTGTAATTTACCGAAAGCTATTCAAAGAGAAGAAAAATGGTTGGGGTAGAGCAACGAAGCTATACACAGACTCCTCAAAGTCTGAAGATGGCGTCGGCTTTGCTGTAACCAAATCAGAAACTACCATTATCATAGGAAGATTACCACACCAATGCCAAGTCTTCGTCGGTGAAGAACTGGCTGTGTGGGAAGCTATTAAGCTGGCTAATAAATCTAAACAACGTCACATAATCCTTACGAACGGGAATGGGGGAACGGGAACGGGGAATAACGGGAAATACGTATGCAGACAGAGGGAAAAATGGCAACGAAAAGTCCGATAATCACATATAGAGTCACGACAACAAACTATGCCAACAAGATAATAAACAACGAGATAAGGAAAATAAGACAAAGACTTTACGACAGCACAGAAGTTTTCAGAAGAGCGCACAGCGTTAAAGCGAACTCTCCTAATCCAACAAACTACAACAGACAGTTAGCGATTAAAATAACAAGAGTAAGAGTGGGCTGCACACTGGCGACCAATAAACACCTCTTTGACAATAGCGAAAGACCCACATGCTACTTCTGTTTGAATGCACTCACAATCAAGCACATATATAACCTGTGTGCAGACACGGAAAGATATTGGTTAGAAAGGTCACACCACTAGCAGCACTTGCCAGTAACGATTATCCACATACAAACTACACAAAACAACTGATGCAACACTTCGGGATCTGGAAGAACATTTAATATGTCAAGACCATCAACAACAACTCTTACCAACTTAAGATAAAAACAAATATTAACCTACATATAAGAGAAAACAACAAAAACAACAGAAATTGGAAAATAAAATAAAGCCCATATGCCTTCCAGACAAAGGGTTTCATACTACCACTTCGTATTCATACTGGGTTGGTACTAAGAATAATAATAATAATAAAAAGTTTTTAAAAGAAATCAAAAAAAAAATGTGTATCTTAATGTCATGAAATTTGAGTTTAAAAATATATAAGTTTTCTCATTATCTTTTTCTCTATGTAATCTAAAATTTGAAATAAAAAGAGTACAATTTTTTTGAAAGTAGGCAAAAATTCTGAAATTATAATTATGAAAATAAAACCAGATCAGACATATAAATTTTATTATTATCGCGATATAAACTAATTATTACAATAAAATTACATAATACCTATATGTAATATGTTTAATATAAAATGCAGTTATGACCGCAAGGGTATGTTTTAATATTATCAGATAATATTTATTGTTTATTATCGTTTGACCTTAAATCTATTTTATTCAAACTTTGCGTATAAATAGTATGCAATTTAGATCTAAAAATATTAATACATATTCCTAAATATAAACATATTACTATAGAATGAATTTCTGTAATGATTAACGCTTAAATCATTTACAATAAATCTTTTTAGATCTTTAGCCTTTTTAATAGATTTATTATTACTAGCTTTAATCAAATGCATTTTTGAACCTAATGCTAATCTAATAAATTCAGGTAAAAAAGAGTTTGCTATTTCTATTAAAAACCTTTTTTTTTCTTTCAACTTGAGTGTCAACAGCGTAAGTAAGGTTAATAAAACTTCCAATAAAACATTTTTTCTCTAACTAAATTTAACATTTTTCGGAAAAATTAAAAGAGTTTGATCTAAATACATAAAAAATTAATTTTCAAACAGACTGTAAATTTCTTTTTATGAATATGTTTGCACTTTAATTAAAAACTTTGATTCAAATTATATTGTAACTATATTACACATGAAAGCTTTGATCATGAAATACAAATTGTAAACGGTGATTAAGTTGAAAACAAATAAAAAAATAAGTAAATGTAACAGTAAGTCGATGCAACCGACTTATTAATACCCTACACCTGAATAACTCGAATTAAATTAAAAATCCATAAGTTTCTTTGGCAGCTGCTTGAACTTCTTCCCTTTTCTGTCTTATTCAACTCGAATTTCAGGAACATAAACAAGGCATCCTCTTGGAATATGCTTGACACCTTTGTAAAAAATTTTAAGTTTCTATTTTTATTAATTTCGAAGAATGTTAGCCCTTGGGAGGTGTGTGTCAGGTACCCGAATTGCCACTCCAATTCATCGAATCCATCTCAGGAACATAAAGAAAACATGCCAGAACACTATTGTACTAAATTTAAAGGTTCCACTTTTGTTGTTTTTGGAGATATGCTCGTTGCTCTTGTGCTCGTCCGTAAGTTTCCAAATACGAACCCATGGTTCAAATTCTTTCAAATGTCAGTTTCCAATTTTACAGAAAAGGAAACATAACAGAACACCTTTGTACTAAAAATAAAAGTTCTATCTTTGTTAGTTGTGGAGATATACTCGTTTGCTCTAGGGCTCGTGCGGAAGCTTCCAAGATTTGAACCCATGGACCAAATCCTTACAAATTTCAGAAACATGAATCAAACATGTAGGAGCACCATTCTGCCTAACTTAAAGGTTATATCTTTGTTGCTTTTGGAGATAATATCATTTGCTCTGAGGCTCGTTCGGAAGCTGCCAAAATCCGAACCCAAAAACCAAATCCTCTCAACTTTCAGAGACCTAAATCAAACATGAAAGAACACCATTCAGCCAAATTTGAAGGTTATATCTTTGATGTTTTTGGAGATAATGTCACTTGCTCTGGGGCTCGTTCGGAAGCTTCCAAAATCCAAACCCATGGACCATATCCCCATAAATTTCAGAGACATAAATCAAACGGGAAGGAACATCATTGTAAAAAATTTAAATGTTCTATCTTTGTTGGTTTTGGAGATAATCTCGTTTGCTATGAGGCTCGTTCGGAAGCTTCCAAAATACGAATCCATGGTTCAAATTCTTTTAAATGTCAGTTTCCAATTTTATAGAAAAAGAAACATAACAGCACACTCTTGTACTAAAAATAAAGGTTTTATCTTTGTTGGTTTTGCAGATATACTCGTTTATTCTGGGGCTCGTTCGGAAGCTTGCAAGATAAGAACCCATGAACCAAATACTCTCAAATTTCAGAGACTTAAATAAAACATGAAAGAACACCACTCTGCCAAATTTAAAGGTTATACCATAGTTGGTTTTGGAGATAATCTCGTTTGCTCTGGGGCTCGTTCGGAAGCTTCCAAAATCCGAACCCATTGATCAAATCATCTCTAATTTCAGAGACCTAAATCAAACATGAAAGAACACCATTCCGCCAAATTTAAAGGTTATATCTTTGTTGTTTTGGTAGATACTTCATTTGCTCTTGGGCTCGTTCGGAAGCTTACAAAATCCAAACCCATGGACCATATCCTCTTAAATTTCAGACACAAAAATCAAACGGGAAGGAACATCATTGTAAAAAATTTAAAGGTTTTATCTTTGTTGGTTTTGGAGATAATCTCGTTTACTCTGGGACTCGTTCGGAAGCTCCCAATATACGAATCCATGGTTCAAATTCTTTCAAATATCAGTTTCCAATTTTATAGAATAGGAAACATAACATCACACTTTTGTACTAAAAATAAAGGTTCTATCTTTGTGGGTTGTGGAGATATACTCGTTTGCTCTGAGGCTCGTTCGGAAGCTTCCAAGATCAGAACCCATGAACCAAATCCTCTTAAATTTCAAAGACTTAAATAAAACATGAAAGAACACCACTCTGCCAAATTTAAAGGTTATATCTTAGTTGGTTTTGGAGATAATCTCATTTGCTCTGGTGCTCGTTCGGAAGCTTCTAAAATCCAAACCCATGGACCAAATCCTCTTGAATTTCAGAGACATAAATCGAACGGGAAGGAACATCATTGTACAAAATTTAAAGGTTCTATCATTGTTGATTTTGGAGATAATCTCGTTTGCTCTTGGGCTCGTTCGGAAGCTTCCAAAATCCAAACCCATTGACCAAATCCTCTTAAATTTCAGAGACATAAATCGAACGGGAGCATTGCACAAAATTTAAAGGTTCTATCTTTGTTGATTTTGGAGATAATCTCGTTTGCTCTGGGGCTCGTTCGGAAGCTTCCAAAATCCGAACCCATTGACCAAATCTTCTCAAATTTTAGAGACATAAATCGAAGGCAAGGAACATCATGATACAAAATTTAAAGGTTCTATCTTTGTTGGTTTTGCGAATAATCTCGTTTGCTCCGGAATCATTCGGAAGCTTCTAAATCCGAACCCATTGACCGATTTTGTCCAGATTCGAACTTAGCCTTCCTTTCGTAATTAGTAACCTACTATATAAATTTCATCAAGATAGCTTTATTAGTTTTTGAGTTATCGTGCGAACGGACGGACGGACGGACGGACATCGCTAAATCGACTCAGGAGGTGATCCTGATTCAGAATATATAATATACATGTCGATATCTAACTCGCTTCCTTTTGGTGGTTACAAACACCATACCAAAGTTAATATACCCTATACTTTTGGTGTAGGGTATAATAAACAAAAATTTTTTAAAAAAATGCGAAAATATGTACAACCATAAAGTACTATATACATAGCGTATTCACATGGAAGAAAAAAGTTAGACAGTTTTTTTTAATTTCGTAAAATCAACTTGATCGTATTTTATTTTTATTTTAGTTTTTTTTTTTTTTTTGTTTGTATGTCAATTGATGTATGTACATTTGTATATATTTCTTCATATAACTTTTTCGTCTTCTTAAAAAAAGAAAAAACCTCAATTCTACCTCGATTTTTTATCAATTAATTTTAGTTGTTTTCATAACTCAACTGTAGGTACAAGAATTATTATTGTAAAAGTATAAAATATGAAGAAATGTGTATATAAACATAAACATTTGAAGTTATTTTCATTCCCTCTAAAAATATACGGGGGTTAACGGAGCAGTATGCGATTGTAGTTGATGGGTAACCAGATACATCAACCTAGCCTCTACTATTCAACATCAAATCTCACCTTCACGTGGTCCCTCCTTTTACGCTCAGTAACTCTAAAGAAAGATCTGGTACCCAACCCATTGGTACTTGGAATGTACGTAGTCTTTTCGAAGCTGGAAAACTTGTCAACACTATCGCCGAAATGAAAAAACCAAATATAGACATACTCGGCATTAGTGAAACTCTCTGGCCGAATAGTAGTCGCTGTCAAACTGAAAGTGTAAAAAAGTTCTACTCAGGCAACGACACTGCCCAACACAGAAAAGGAGTAGGCATAATTGTTTCAGGAAAACTAATAAATTCTGGATCAGATTTTATACCTTATTCCGACAGAACGATGCTTCTGAAATTTAACACGCGACCAATCAATTTAAATGTCATTCAGATTTATGCCCCAACGACTGATGCAAGCGACGAAGAAGTCGAAAGTTTCTACGTAGAAATAAAAAATCTACTTAAAAACTCAAAGCCACATGAACTCAACATTATTATGGGTGACTTCAACGCTAAGATTGGCAAAAGAAAAACTGATGAAGTTGAAGGGGTGATCGGCTAGTACAGTTCTGCCAAGAGAAAAAATATCAAGTCATCAATACTTGGTTCTGCTTACTACCTAGAAGACTATATACCTGGATTTCCCCTAGATATACCAAGGAACATATTGTTAGGAATCAAATTGACTTTATACTAGTAAACAAAAGATTTAGCACATCAGTAAAAAAAGTCAACACTTTTTCAGGAGCTGATGTTCCATCGGATCAATCACAATCTACTTCACAATCTACTTGTTGCTAAAATAAAAATCAAATTAGCTTCAACTCGTAGGAAACAAACACAACAAAAACTTGATCTGGACAAGCTGAAAAATAACGAAATAAGAGCCAATCTCGAAACAGAAATAAACAACCAACTTAATTTTCTTAACTATCATGAAAATAATATAACATCCGTGTGGAATCAGACAACTGATATTTTAAAAAGTGCGGCGAAACGAAAATTAGGAACAAAAAAGTACAATGCCAAGCAAAGGTGGATGACAGACGAAATACTTGATCTTATGCAGGAAAGAAGAAGATACCGCCACATCGATCAAGTACAATACAGTCGTCTTCAAAAAGTGATTCGAGTCAGAATTAACTGGCTCGATCGAGAATGTTCCGATATTGAAAGCTTACAACATCGTCACGACGATTTTAATAAATATTTTGGTCAAAGTATTTAACAATATTTATGATAGTGGAGCTTTTCCTATAAACTGGTTAAACTCAACCTTCATAGCTCTTCCGAAAAACCTAGCCCCAAGAGATGCAACGAGTACGGACTAATAAGTTTAATGAGTCACGCTTTAAAAATATTCCTTAAAATTATACATAATCGATTGCACAGAAAATGCGAGGCATCAATGGGAAGCACACAATTCGGGTTCAAAGAAGGAATGGGAACACGAGAAGCCTTATTTAGTCTACAGACTCTAGTGCAAAATTGCAAGGATGTAGAAAAGGACGTATATTTATGCTTCATAGACTATGAAAAAGCGTTCGACCGAGTACAACACGACAAAATGATAGATATTCTCCGAAATATGCAACTCGATGGCAAGGACATTCACTGTATCAAAAATCTCTATGGGAACCAGACTGTAGCGATTAAAATTAACGATTTGACATCAGGTAACCTGCAAATAAGTAGAGGTGTCCGACAAGGTTGCATTTTGTCGCCATTACTATTAAATTTGTACTCTGAACATATTTTTCAGGAGGCAATTAGCTCAATTAATAAAAGAAAACGGAATGAATAAAAGTAAACGGAATCTACATAAACAACATTCGATATGAACATGACACGACTCTAATATCTGACAACTTGGGTGATCTACAGTATCTGGTTGACAAGGTCAATGTGCATAGCAATAACTACGGTCTTTATATGAACATCAAAAAGACAAAATTCATGAAAGTTAGCAGACGCAACAACTTAGTCAATGAAAGAGTTATCGCAATTAATAACGAACATATCGAACGTGTTGTCAGTTTTAAATATTTGGGTTGCCAACTTCATGAGGGTTGGACCTCAGATAAGGAAGTATGATGTAGAATTGAAATGGCATGAAGTTCCTTTGTTAAATATAGAAAAGAACTGTGTAATCGTGAGATAAACATCAAACTCTGATTAAGGTACCTAAAATGTTATGTCTGGTCTGTGCTTTTATATGGAGTAGAAGCGTGGACACTAAAAGTGACGGCGTTAAACAAATTAGAGGCGTTTGAAATGTGCTTTTATAGAAGAATATTGAAAATTTCATACACAGGCAGAGTTACAAACCAAGAAGTTCTCGGGAGGCTAAATATAAATAGAGAACTACTTCTAATTATCAAGCGCAGAAAACTAAGTTACTTTGGTTACATAATACGAGGTCCTAAATATCAATTACTCCAGTTAATAATACAAGGTAAAATAGAAGGTAAGAGAAACATAGGTAGAAAACAAATGTCGTGGCTTAAAAACATCCGAAATTGCAAGTATTAACACAATAGAAGAATTATATAGAGTATGGCAACATCACTGCAAATCTACAATAACATGTGATCGCTTATCATCCAGTAATGGATTAGCAGATGAAGAAGAAGAAAAATATATTTTTTTTTATTTTTAGTCAATCTTACAATATTTTAAAAATTCAAACTACAAGCTATTTAGTTTAATATCAGATCGATATTTATTATCAGAATATAATGATCCACTGTTGAGACAATCAAAAAGTTTATCAAACACTAATATGTACAAAATTTTTGCAACTTCTTTAGTAATACTTTTAAAACCAGACGTTTCAATAATTGTTCTAATAGGGGCACTCACTGTTCTACTAAATATTTGTGCTGCTAATTTAACTCTCATTTTTTCAAAAATGCGGATTAATATGTTATCTAGTTAATTTGGTACACATCTTAGTTTTTCAATTTATTTGAACTTCCCATAATTTTATGAGAACTTTAAAGCTTGTAATATCTGAGGTTTTTAAATCGTAATCCATTAATGTATTTCTAAGAGATTTAATTAAATTGGGAAAATTGAATAAGCAAAAAATGTTTTATTATTATAATTACAAAATGGTTTACCAGGTGTTATTTCTAGCAACGAAAAAACTTAGGCTCAAGCTTGGTCACAAGTATTATAATACCAATATCGAACAAACTTCTCAAATTGTTTTAATAATTTCTTAAAGTGTTACAAGACGAATATCTGTATTCTATATTTTATATTCTAAAAATAAAATTTAAAAGTGTTACGAGTGGAATATCTGTATAGTATAGTATATGTATGTATATCCATACATCAGTTACAAAAAAAAGTATTCATAAAAAATTTTAAAATATTTTATAAACAACGCGTAAATACCCTACAAGCCGAATTGGAACACTCAATTTATTTTGTACACAAATAGCCTTTTTTTCAAAGTTTTTGTTGAATGTTCCGGCTTGTAAAAGTAAAGGCGTTGTTATAAATATCGTGCATTAAAATAACTTTGTTGTTCATGTAGTTGTTTCTTCTTAATTAAATTTTTTTTGTAAAGATATGGTAAGTTGTTTAACCCCTTCGTGCCGAATGTTTTTCCTTCAACTATATGTAGCTACATTATTCAGTATCAAAAAATACTTTTAAGAATTCTGCTATTTAGAAAGAATTACATATCATATCTATCTATAGTCATAAAGGCTGGTTTTCTTAAGAAATTTCATGGATATTATCGCAACTTTAGAAAGAGAAAAATATAGTGCACTACCAGTGGGAAAGAGGGAGAAAAAAAATTATATTATTAAAAATTATAACAGCAAGACCTTGGTAGTTAAAATTGTACATAACCTAATTTAATAATGTTTATATTCATATTTAGTTAAAAATTTAAAATTTTTTATTTATTTATAAGTTGTTAAAAATAATATACATAGTTTATTAATAATATTTTTATACCAATAATATAGTCATTTTAATATAGTTTTTCACAAAAAAATAAAATTTGAACATTTGTTTATTTTTTTGACACTTCAAAATTCAAATGCCATGGTACCTAGTAGAATTTTTTTTGTAAGATATAAAATTTTTGCTTACATATCTAATTCGTGGATATTTATGGATACTTTCTTGGATATTTTCAAGGATACTTTTTTTAGCTGAATATCTTTCAAACACATATCATTTTTGTATGTTCTGCCTGTGCTCTAACATTTTCGGGGATATATCGGTCTAATGAAAACCAGCCTTAATACATTCAGTAAATTTGATCTTAGCTTACTATACCTTTGTGGGTCCACAAAGGTTAATATCAATATTTTAAAAAATTTCAATAAATATATAAGTGTTGATAAATAGTATAAGTGTTGTAAATTAAGATGAAGATACGAAAAATTTTTGAAATTTAGTTTGAAAGTATAGAATTATTATTATTGAAAAAAAACTTAAAACTTTTACATTGGGATCAGTTATATTTTAAATAAAGTTTAAAAACTTAGCGTTTAGTAAATCAGTTATGTTTTAATTTCAAATACAAAAAGAATGATATGAAATATCATTATATAAAAATTTTTTAAAGTTTGGTTTAAATACAAAATTATTATTAAAGTTTAAACTTGATTTAAGATTTACCTGTAACACTAAAGAAAAGTTTTTAAAACTTTACCTGAAAAATTGTTAAAACTTGATTTGAGTGAGAGTTCTCCTAATGCAAAAAAATATCTTTGTCTGCTAAGTAGGTATTTTAAATTAAGGTGAAGATATAAAAAGCCATGAATACATATGTATATATAAATATAAGAATATTCAAGTAGAACAAAAAGAATTTAATTTTTGAACTGCCTTAAAACGAAACAAGAAAAACGAAAAATCAATAGAAAAAAAAAATTCTTTGTCGTTTTATTTTATTTACCCACTGTTCGCTTTTCTGTGTATACTATTGATCATGTATTATAGTATGAGCAAAGATTATATAAGTAGTACTACTTATATAATCTTTGGTATGAGTTTGTACTGTATGCGATTTACTTTTTTTGTATGTGATATTGATGTGTACATTTTATGTACAGAATTTGTTATTGTAAAAAGAGCATAATTTTCTATTCTCATATTTTTTATAATTTTTATACCCGTACGATAAGTATCGGGTATAATAAAATTACTCCTCCGTTTGTAACACCTCGTAATAAGCGAGCTAGATATACCTTCAAAGGTATGGATCGGATCAGAATCAAATTCTGAGTCGATTAAGCAATGTCCGTCCGTCCGTCTGTCATCACGCTAATTCAAAAACCAAGAAAGCTAGAATCGTGAAATTTACACAAAATATTCTGGGAACAATTTGTAGGTTCCCTATTTTTTTGGTTGACTTCCGACCAAAACTTCGGGTAGCTCCCAAACAACTAACTTTTAGATCTTCACAATTTTTATACCCGTACGATAGGATCGGGTATAATAAAATTACTCCTCCGTTTGTAACACCTCGAAATAAACGAGCTAGATATACCTTCAAAGGTATGGATCGGATCAAAAAAAAATACACAAAATATTCTGGAAATAATTTGTAGGTTCCCTATTTTTTTGGTTGAGTTTGGACCAAAACTTAGAGTAGCTCTCGAACACCTAGCTTTTAGATCCCCACATTTTTTTTTAAATAGAGCTATGAAATTTTAATCGCTGATACATCTCACAAAAATATTAATTTTCTTTTTATTAACTTTTTTTTGTAGCTACAGCTCCCCAAAGGTTCAAAAAAGCTCTATATTTAAATTATTATAGCACAAGTTGTATAAGGTATGTCTTCATTTTGAAAACGCCAAACGATTACTACTTTTATTAGCTTTAAAAGTATATATACAATAAATATATATTTGTGGCATACAGTGTCTTAATTTACCGTTATGCGAAACTCAAATTTTGCAAAATCCTTTAACCCTTCTATCTTCTAAACCGTTTAAGCAGGAAAGTTGAAATTTGAAACAGAAAAGTTGAAAGTTGAAACAGAAGTTAGATCTTTGAAAATAAGTATGAGTTATTTCAGAAATTTTTTTAACTCCCCGTTTAGGAGCTGTAAGGAGTCAAAACTGAAAATTTTCTATTTTTAAACACCTGTAACTTGAACACCTGTTCAAATTTTTTTGAAGTAATACATAAAAATTAAAGCTTCAACATTATACTCTTATTTCTGTTAAACACTTTTTTTAATAATATAGGGTTACTTTATAATTGACGAAAGTGTTACTTGATTTTTTCAAATTTTCTTACAAATTTCTTTAGCGAAGTTTTTGCATTTTGTTTTACTCGATAATGTGAAATTGTTGAGGATATAATGTAAAAAATGTAAATAAATAAACAACATAATGGTTGCTTGAAGAATTTTTATTTATATGATATTGATATACATACATACTTATATAATATCATGTTTATTATTTATGTATATCGTACACGTCACTGATGAATGAATGATAAGAGTATAGATGTATATTATATAGCGCCGTATTTACATACATATATGTATTTTATTGTACTTATAAGAAATTATTCTATGAATGGAAACATTTTTAAAGAAATATTGCAATGTATGGCGATATACTTATAACAATATAAATATACTATGTGCGCATTAATATAATATAATATTTAAAGTTATATTTACTATTTTGTAATTGAATATACATTTGCCGCTTAGTATTAAATGGTACTATAGAATATTTGAAAAAGTTTTGAATTAATAATCGTTATGTAAAAGCTTAGAATCTGCTTTTGAAGAATATATAAACATATAGTTTGAATATAATGTACAACCCGTAGTTCTAGAAATTATAAAATTCACCCAAATTATTTTAAAATACTAAAATATTTAAAAAAATAATATTGTAAGCAGAGTGACAGGTTGTGAACATACTAACGGGTCGTACGGGTATCTAAGAGTTGACAAAGGCAACTGTATTCTTTCTCGTTTATCAATGAAAAAAATACTCAACCTGTTGTTGTTTTTTAATTATAAGCAATGTGGCTTTGTGTTTTAATTTAATATTCGTAAAAAAGAACATTTTTAAACTTTAATCAAAATACGAGTAGAAGAATTTGTTTAATTTTTTATTGTTTATCTATGTATGCATGTATATTATTTATGAATCTATATCATATGTACATATGTATATGAATGTGTATACATATAACAATTTAATGTTTTTGTTCGGTTTTTATAGTTTTTAATCAAATGAAGGATGTATTAAAAAAAAAACTTCCAAAAACTTCCAAAACAAACTTACCGTTATTTTTTTTATTTTTTTTAAATGTTCATCCTTTCTGCATCTATATTTGAATGAACGACTTTTTCACTCATCCAATTGCAATTTCTTCCAATTAAAATTATTAAAAAGAAATCTAAAATTTCTACTTTGTGTTGATAACAGTCGTCATTGAAATCAAACCAGTAAGGATGCCGATTGTTGGTTTGTTTAATTATTTTATTTTTAATATACGCTTTTAAATTGAGAAATTATTTTTAAATAATGTTTTGAAACATTTAAATTGATATTCGCATATATTAAAAAAATTTTTCTTTGGCTCTTTTAGTATTTTTTCTTTACAAGGAAGATATGTTTTAAATTTTATAAAAATATCTGAGGGAACTTCTAGGACTGAGTTTTTTTCTATCAGCACCTCTTTAAATTTGGTACATTTGGAAGATATTTTATAGGCTATGTAACCACTAAAATATTTCAATGCATTAACTTCCAATATATCCAAATTCTGTACAAAAAATTATAATTCTTACATATATGTATTTTTATTTATAGAGATAAACCTACTAGATATAGTTTCTCACATTTATACTAGTAGGTAGCTATATATAATACTAGTAATGTGTGCATTGCAAGTGTCAAACAGTTGATTAAATCGCATGATGAAAAAGCATTTTGAAAAAACATTGTTCCCTGATTTTTATAGTAAGGACTTCTAAACGCTGTCACCCTCCAACAGGATGGTTTTGAAGCATGATCCACAAACAAAAGTCATAAAGCTGCAAGACCTTTTTAATGATAGCTCACATGATAATATACCGTTGTCTTTTATATTAAGGGCTTATAAACAGTTTCAGGAACCAAGCAGAGCGTCCTAGAAGAATGGTCCCCAAACAAAAGTTAAAGAGCTCGCCAAGATCTTTTCAATGAAACCTCACATGATCATATCCCAAATAGCTTTCTTTGAGATAGGCACGTATTCAGATACTAAATTGGGGTCTATTAAGTATCAGTAACAAGTGATAACAACTGAATTGCTACGTGTCTGACACGTGCCTGTACTCAATTTGGGGAACACTTTTTGTTTCCTTTCTGTCCTGAGTGTGCGATAAAAACGTTCCAAATAGGTGTCGAAGTAATTTTAGGAACTTCTTTTTATACCTACTTATTTAAAAAAAAAAATATTTTATTAAGAGTGAAAGAGAAAAATTTATTTCTAATATAATAAGTTATATTTAAATAAACATTTTCTGTTTCATTACTTTAAACTTTTATTTAAGACAAAAATTTAAAACTACATACTATATAATTAGGTCTTCAAAAATATTATAAGGCATTTTCTATACCACACATTTTTTTAATGCGACAAAAAATTTATTAGGAAATATGGTCATAAAAATCTTAAAAAATTATTGGGCACTCTGAATTATGCTTATTTTAGAATTTATACATTTTTAAAAATTCGCTGCCTTTAAGTGGTTTGAAGGTTTAATATATTTCTTTTGCGTTTGTAGTACATGTCAAGCACAAATATAAATGTATGTATTAATATTATGTAAAACAAAAGAAACAGGAAGGTTGTGTGATTTTAATGTTTAAATTCTAGAAATCTAGAAAAAAAATTCTAGAAAAAATTTACAAATTTAGAATAAAAACTAAAATAAAAAAAAAATTTGTTTCAAATAAAAATATCATTTAAAAAGCTGCTCTAAAAAATTGTAATTTATAATAAATTTGAAAATTATTAAAACAAATTTTTGTTACAATTTTATTTTATATTTTAAATGTCAAAAAAATATTATAAACAAATTTATTATTTTGTTATATTAATATGTCATGATAAAAATGCAAACAAATTCCTGGTATGTATGCTATATAATATGTCATACAAAAAGATTGGTAGATACCTACATATACTATATATATATATATATATCTTTTATATGCGTATTTAGATATGTGAATCATTTATATAAGAAATTTTTAAATAATTATTATATTTTTAAAACTTAAAAAAACACGATTTGTTCACATAATGGGTTCTTTCCTTAAAAATTTTTTCTAATTCTTAATCGATTACTTTTTGGAAAAAGTATTACATAATTGTCATGTCATATGCTGTAAAATTCATGTACCAAGCCATTATTTATTATTTTATTTCGTTTATCTTTTTTTTTTGTATCTACACAAATATATACATATTTTGTTATGAAATATACATATGTTTAAAAAATATTTAATATCGCACATAATTAAAGCGAACATCTGTAAATACATAAATAATAATATTTGTGGAATGTGATATAGAAGAAAAATCCGTATCCTATTGTTAACAGATTTAACTATAATTTCGTTCATTTTATAAAAATATGTCTTCCATTGTATATTGTTACCTCAGTGGTAAAGTTTAATAAATGTCACCATAAAGTTGCGAATACGAGCAAAAACGTCGCAAAAACGACAGTTTAGAACTATAAAGTTTTAGCTACCTTATCGTTCCGCATGCTACTATATGGTACGAAAAATTGTTTCTCCGCAGTGATTAATGGCTTTATTTAGCTCTATTTTTATAAAACTTTATCTGTTTTCTTACTTTTCTATAAAACGACGTTGTTAATCTACAGTAATTTTTTCATTTATTGCAATTTATTTTTAAAAGATTAAAACTTTTAGCTTTATTTTGCTTTTAGCTCTTGAAATAATGTTTGACAATTAAATGAAAGAATATAATAAATGAGAAAAAAAAGTAAACAAAAAGAAAAAACTCAAAAACAAAGTATGTAGCTCCTTGTAGTAACCATAACCGCAGTAAAATACCTTTTATGCGACTGTAAAATTTTATTAAGTTATGGCCTCTATGTAGTTCCAAAATAAGGTAACAACGACGTTTATATGACTTCAAAGTTTCCTTTATAAAAACTGGGTCTCTGTAGAAGGAACAACGATGTAATGAAAACTAGAAAAATAACGTCCCCGTAAATTAAAACTCTATATCCCAATTACAATTTTTGGGACTATGAAAATTACTAGGTAGGTTTAAAAACTTTTTGGGTGGTTTTATGATACGTTCCTAAAACTTAAATTTTTCACTTAATTTTAATATTACTTCATCGTAGAAAAAATAGTTATAATTCCGTAGCAGTTACCTGAGGAAATTACAATAACGTAATAATGTTACCTAGTATCAAATTTAGTCCCAAAAATATAGTCTGCTACTTTTTATCAACCCAAACTACAAAAAGAAGGTAACTTTTACTTCGACTGCTGCTTGGGATACAGCTGATTTTATATCGAGGGCTTGTAAAAGCTGTCTGGATCCAACAGGGTATCCTGAAACCAGAGTCCCGAAACAAAATTGGTTAAGTTCGCCAAGACCTTTTTAATGATATTGCATATGATAAAATACAGCTTACTTTTATATTAAGAGCTTATAAACGGTCTCAGGGACCAAGAAGGGCGTCCTAGAATACTGGTTCCCAAACAAAAGGTGAAGACCTCACCAAGACCTTTTAAGCGATACAACATATGACGATATTAGGTTATAAATATTGAAACCCCCATACAACATATAAAGGGCTAAAAGGGCTTCTTTGGAACCAAAGTTATGTAATTTCAGATTTTTCTGGATAGTTTTACACCAAACTCTATCAATTGCCTTTTGCAGCTAGTCTCTAGCACATATAGAAGTGCTTCTTCTTTTTGATACGAAATCGGGCTAATTTAACTCAACGTCATATTTCAAATTATAATTTAAGAATTAATCATAGTAATTTTGCTGTGATTCTTCGAGCCCGTACTTCTCATTTTGGTCACTTCTTCGATATTCTTGCTCCAAAAATTTTTAATCAACTTCCTAGCTTTATAAGAAATGACAGGAATCCATCTTCTTTTTCTTCTAATGTACGTCAATGGCTTTTTCAATTTAGCATATCAGAAATTGAATATTTATCTGATTTTTATTTATATATTCTGAATTTAATATAATTTTGACATAAATTTCATTTTTAATATAATTATTTTTTTATCTTTACTTTTTTCTTGTAATTTTTATTATATTTTGTGTTCTTCCTCAAATTTTGAAATCTTGAAATGCTTATAAAATTATTTTTAAAATTCATAAAATTGTTTTAAAAATTTTATATTACTGTACATTTATTTTTCTATTTTTTTATTACTTCTTTTTAACCCCACAGTTAGTTAGTAAGTTTGTAAGTTTCTATTTTATTTAAATATATCATTTACTTTTATTTACTTTTAGACGGATCCATCGCTACTTATACATATTAGTATAAAAGATGGACCTTTTTTAATTATTTCCTAATTTTAAATAGTATTCCTAAGCTAACTATAACTTGTATTATATATATTTTGTTATTATTAGTTATATCACATATGTATTTTTAGTTGGAAATAAAATTGAATTGAAATTGTAAATTGAAAAAAAAAAAATGAGTGAGTGGTTTCATGCAGCTTTAGATATAAAAATAGTAATGTGTGTTTGCATTACAAGCGTCAAACAGTTGATTAAATCGCATGATGAAAAAGCATGTTGAAAATGATAATATAACACACATGATAATATACCGTTTTAATATAACAGTTTTAAGGACCAAACAGAGCATCCTAGAATATTGTTTCTTAAACTAAAGTTGGAGAGCTTGCCAAGATCTTTTCAAAGATACCCCACATGATCAAATACAACTAATTTTACATCAAGGGCTTATAAAAGCTTTCTGGACGCAAGCAGAGCATCCTGGAGCCAGATTCCCCAAACAAAAATTGTTAGGCTTGCCAAGACCTTTTTATTGATACCGCGCATGATAATATACCGCTTACTTTTATATTAAGGGCTCTAAAAGAACTCAGGGACCAAGCAGTCGATTTAAGTCTCTAAAATTTGAGAGGATTTGGTCAATGGTTTCGGATTTAGGAAGCTTCCGAACGAGCCCCAGAGCAAACGAGATTGTCTCCAAAATCAACAAAGATAGAACCTTTAAATTTTGTACAATGATGTTCCTTCCCGTTCGATTTATGTCTCTGAAATTTAAGAGGGTTTGGATTTTGAAAAGCTTCCGAACGAGCACCAGAGCATATGAGATTATCTCCACAACCAACAAAGATAAAACCTTTATTTTTAGTACAAGAGTGTGCTGTTATGTTTCCTTTTCTATAAAATTGAAAACTGACATTTGAAAGAATTTGAACCATGGATTCGTATTTTGGAAGCTTCCGAACGAGCCCCAGAGCAAACGAGATTAACTCCAAAACCAAGAGAGATAGAACCTTTAAATTTTTTACAATGATGTTCCTTCCCGTTTGATTTATGTCTCTGAAATTTAAGAGGATATGGTCCATGAGTTTGGATTTTGGAAGCTTCCGAACGAGCTCCACAGCAAATGAGATTATTTCCAAAAACAACAAAGATATAACCTTTAAATTTGGCAGAATGGTGTTCTTTCTTGTTTGATTTAGGTCTCTGAAATTTGAGAGGATTTGGTCCTTGGGTTCGGATTTTAAAAGCTTCCGAACGAGCCTCAGAGCAAATGATATTATCTCCAAAAGCAACAAAGATATAACCTTTAAATTAGGCAGAATGGTGTTTCTTCATGTTTGATTTATGTTTCTGAAATTTATGACGATTTGGTCCATGGGTTCAAATCTTCCAAGTATTCGGACGAGCCCCAGAGCAAACGAGTATATCTCCACAACCAACAAAGATAAAACTTTTATTTTTAGTACAAAGGTGTTCTGTTATGTTTCCTTTTCTGTAAAATTGGAAACTGACATTTGAAAGAATTTGAACCATGGGTTCGTATTTTGGAAACTTCTGGACGACCACAAGAGCAACGAGCATATCTCCAAAAACAACAAAAGTAGAACCTTTAAATTTAGTACAATGGTGTTCTGGCTTGTTTTCTTTATGTTCCTGAGACGGATTCGATGAATTGGAGTGGCAATTCGGGTACCTGACACACATCTCACCAAATTTTTTACAAATGTGTCAAGGTGTATCCCATCTCTTTTACGTTCCTGAAATTCGAGTTGAATAAGACAGAAAAGGGAAGAAGTTCAAGCAGCTGCCAAAAAAACTTATGGATTTTTAATTTAATTCGAATTATTCAGGTGTAGGGTATTAATAAGTCGGTTGCATCGACTAACTGTTATATTTACTTATTTTTTTCTTATTAATTTAAATTTTAATTTAATATTTTACTTTTTTAATCTTAAATTTTAATTTGTTGATTTTTACTTTTATTCATTTTAAAATTTTACAAAATTACCAATTTTAATGTAGATTTCTGCAGCGTAAGCGATTGACAGACGAATTTCAATGCCGTCCCTTGCCATTTACATTCCAGCAAACCAGCAATTCTTGCTCTATGTGAAACTCAAGTTAAGCACCAGAACGACAATTTTAATAATACTGCCTACACACTTGTTTCACATTTCGTGTCTAAAAGAGGTATCGCTATCTATATTGAAATAGACATAGCTTTCTGTTAAAATTCATACTTTACAATTAATTTTTATTGCTCTTGAAATACTATAATTGACTTTTATTAATTAATGTTATATACCTACTGCATAATACTTCATTACATTGAATGTAATTACATTGTATAAAACTTTTGGAATGTGCATATAAATATAATAAATTAATAATTTGCGTAGTCAGTGCATAATATTGTTTCTGGAAAGATTTCACATCTTTTTACTTATAATTGTAACAAAGGTTATGGGCCCAGACCATGTGGTTGAAATTAAGATAATAATTTAATAAAGAAAAAAAAAATTTTTTTTTAAATCATCGTCCCTTTACCAAATAGAAAAATTATCTGAAGACAATTATGACGGAGGGCAAATACAAATGAAATCTGTGTTAATTCACAAATACAAATGAAATCTGTGTTAATTCACTACGAGTAAATGGGAATATGTAAACGGAAATTTATACCAGTTAGAGGAAGGAGAGGTAGCAAGTTGGAAAACAAAAGATGAAAAGTCACTGACAACCATTATACTATATATGAAAACATCCCAGTTTATACATGTTAAAAATTGCAAATCGTCGAAGAAAGCTTGGAAAAGATTGCAAGAAATTTATAGAGAGAAGGAGAGAACAAGACGCTGGAGTAAGGTGTCACTTTTTAGCAATTATTAAATTTAACAATGGCAGTAAATGGTAATATGGCTGAAAATATAAATAATTTTTCGGAGATTATAGATAAGCTGATACTTTTAAAAATCTTCGGCTGTAAAGCTATTATGCTAGACAAACGAGGTAACAGAAAAAAGTTTCAGCCAATTGAATGTAAAATGATTGGTTATGCAGGTGGCTCATTTCGATTATATGATTCCAAATAGCGGAAAATTACAGAAGTCGGGATGTGAAATTTTTGGAACACCCAGGTAATACAGATAATTTAGCATATAACGACGATTTTATATTTGTAGATATTGCCATGAATAACGAAGATAATGAAAAAATTAAGGAAGAACCAGATGACAACTCATCTAGCGAAAGTGTGTTTGACGATGTCCTTGATGATATTCAAAATATACAAAATATTGACTCAAAATATTGAGAAAAATAAAATTTACCTGGGGTAGGCCAAAAATTTTAAGAACCAGCGTTAGAGGAAGGCCACAAAAATACTCCAACACCATAAATTTCATGGAAAGCTGCGTAAATACATATAGCAATCCATTATCTGTGAAAGATGCATTAACCCGTGCTGACTCAGATAAATGGCTACAATCAATGAAGGAAGAATACAACGCTATAATTAAAAACAATTGGAACAATCGGGAAGAGAGTGGAATAAAAAAATAAATGAGTTCTTAAAGATATTGCTTTCTCCTGTTGTACATCAGATACATGCGCGTATATTATGAAATTAAATGAAGATATTATAATTACATGTGTATTTGTTGATGATATCATATTGGCAAGTTCAAATGAACGCAAGTTCAAATGAACTGTTTGATATAAAACATAATATTGGTTTAGCATTTGATGTAATAGATAAAGAGCCATTGATTTTTTCCTCAGTATGGAAATAAATGTTCGAAGAGATGTAATAATAGTTTGCCAAAAGCAATTTATTAAAAACTTACTACAAAAATATGAAATGTCAAATACTAGAAAATGCAGTATACCCCTAGACCCAGGTTTCAAACTACCTAAATGTGAAAACTGCTCGGAATCTTGTTCCAGAGTGGATACAAAATATTATCAATCTTTAATTGGATCGTTAACTTATTTAAGTGTAACAACAAGACTGGATACAGCTCACTCAGTTAACAAGATAGCACAATTTTCTGGATTTACATTTACAATCAGCAAAATAATCATTAAGATATCTAAATATAACTCAAAATTTAAAACTTTCTGTTAGAAAAACCAGCCAAGATTTAATTGGTTATGCGGCCGCAGATTGGGCCGGAAGTTATGACAGGAAATCATATACGGAGTATACATTATATTAGCCGGTAAAGCAATTGGCTGGGAATCAAAAAGCAATATTCAGTAGCTCTCAGCAGCACAGAAGCCGAATACATGGCTCTTTCAGCTGCATCGAAAGAAGCAGTGTATCTACGTATGTTAATTGTGGAACTTGGTTTTAACGAATCCGTAAAGGAGTCAACAATATTATATAGAGATAACTTAAATGCCCAACAACTCATGCGAAATCCAGTTTACCATGCTATTAGCATATTGATATTCGGGTATATTACATAAGAGTTGTATATGAACGGGGAATTATCAAACTGAATTATTTATCAACAGAAGAAATTATAGCTGATATATTCACCAAGAATCTCACAAAATCAAAACACCAGATGTTAACAAGTTCTTTAGGTTTATTTTAAACGAAACAGATTCATCTTAAATATTATATTTTTTTATTTTTCAAATATAGTTTGTAACACGAGCCCTGTTAGAATTCATACTTTACAACTAATTTTTATTGCTCTTGCAATATTATACTTGACTTTTATTAATTAATGTTATATACTGTATAATACTTAATTACATGGTATAATGCTTAATTACATTGTATAAAATTTTTGGAATGTATAAATATAATAAGTTAATAATTTGAATAGTCAGTGCATAATTGATTCTTGAAAGATTTCAAATCTCTTTATTTATAATTGCTGATCAAGAACGTAACCTCTTGGATCCGGTGATCAAGAAAGCCACCTCCTGGATCAGTTCCTGACCACACACCCTGAAAAATATGTGGTTTCAGTTGGTTGCCCCTTGGGTGGCTCAGACCGTTGTTTGGTTAAAACAAGTTCCTCCTCCTCCAAACAACAATTTTACTTGGAATGAGGTTATTTATTCCTCACTCCATGAGAACTATTAAACGGAAGACCAAATCTTGGTTTAATCGCATTTGCAGTGAAGCCATTCTTAAAAAGGAGGAGACTTTTAAACTATACCAAAGCAATAGGTAAAATATTAGGCTCTCAGGGCAAACTATAGTGGTTCTTAACAGATGCGGGAGACTTATCTGCAGGCAAAAATTCTTTTTCAACCTAAAGTTGAAACGCAAACTTATCCACATGCCTAAGAATAGCACATCGCTTTGGACATTTGCAAAACATTTAAAAGAGGACGTTAGCGGGTCTTCTTTTCCTCCGCTTGTTGATATTATCAACAGAAAGGGGCTTCGGCGGTCTAGTGGGTAAGAGCGTATAAAATACGCTGTAAACACCGAGGGAGTGTTGGTTATTCCCCCTTACGACATTTACAGTCACGCCTGAACAGGAAAGACTGTGTAATTTCCTGTCCATATTTATGTGGCAGAGAAATGCATTAAAAAAAAAAAAACAACAGAATTGTATCAGGTTCCAAAGAGAAAGCGAACTTGTTTGGCAAGCAATTCTCTTTCAACTCGACACTACCTCAGTCAACTTTAAAGCCATCATTTGTTCTTGAAGTTGACTACTCCTTCGGTAAAATTTACTTTAGGACGGGAGCAGTGATGAAAAACTTGAAGAATCTTGATACAAAAAAATCAGCCGGTCCATATGGTATCAATACCATTGTTCTTAAGAATACCTATTCAAGTATTTCAAAACCTCTACGTAACTTTTTCTATCTCTCCTTTACTTCGGGTATTCATCCTACCCAATGCAAGGTTGCGCATGTTTTCTCAAACCCAAAAAAAGGTAATAAAAGCGATCTCTCTAACTGCCGTTATTTTGCTATAACCTCAGTTCCTTTCAAAGTAATGGAGAAAATACTAACCAGAAGCTTGTGAAATATCTCAATCGTAGAGGTTTGCTCCATGATCGACATAACGGGTTCAGAGCCCGTCGTTCAACCGGTAATCTCATGACTTACCTTTGCGAAAAGTTGAAAAAGCCTTCATCATTCTGGTTAATCTGATGTAGTGACTCTAAATATTTCTAAAGCTTTTGACCTATGTTCCCAAAAGTTGGTAATTCATTTGTGTATGATACAACGAAATTCAAGAAGAACATTTACATCCTTTTTCAAAATAACTATCCAAATTTTTCCCTTCATCCTCCATAATTCCAATTATCCTAAATCCAATTTCCAAAGAAATCCTTAGCTTATCCTTTTCTCCAAAACCAAGCTGTACATTATATTATGTATTAAAGGACCCATCCTAAAGTTTGGTTTTAAAGGAGGTGGTTTTGGTTGCTTAGAGTCCACTACTACTCAGAGGAACCTCGTGCAGTTCCTTTGAGTGACTTTTGATGTTTTGTTGATGATGTTGTTTCCTCGTAAAGAAAAAACATACATATGTATGTATGTAAGTAGTATATAAAGTATACCTAGATTCAATGTGCAATTTTTGTTTCTGTATTGGAATTTTATGTTTTGTTTTTAATAGTTACGTAAATGAAAAGTTTCAGAAGCTCTTTATATAACACAGATACTGCCATATGTTGGAATGTTTTATTTATCAAATTAAAAGCTTTTTTTATGCGGCCAATTTTTCGGGAGTGCTTTAAATCAAAATTACGAAAGCATATAAGTATGTATGTGATTTTATTTAAACATAAAACGTTACTCAGAGGCGTGTGGGTCGACATTCATAAAATTTGAAGATGTAATTTTTATAAAAAAAAAAAACAGAAAATAAAATTTTTCAAAAAATGTATTCTATTTTAATTGACATATATGTGTATATGACTGTATGTATGCATATATAATTTTTTATTTTATATTTTTTTTCGTAGGTCGGTGGAGATCTTTAAAAGATACTGTAGATACTGTAGACCAAAGATCAACACCAATCTATTTGATCGACTAAAGACTTTTTCTTCTTTTTATTTGTTCACGTGCACTGGAAAAATATTATATAAAATATGTTTCCATCGCTTATTGTAGTAACTCTTGTGGTTTAATTTTTTTCAATTCCATAGCGAACTCTGAAGTATCTATTGCTTACGTATGAGTCAAGCACTTCAAAATATTGTCTAGGTAGGTCTCATTTGCTAATATGCTAGTCTGATTTGATAATATCATTTGCTCTGAGGCTCGTTCGGAAGCTTCCAAAATTCGAACCCAAGGACCAAATCCTCTCAAATTTCAGAGACCTAAATCAAACATGAAAGAACACCATTCTGCTGAATTTAAAGGTTATATCTTTGTTGTTTTTGGAGATAATCTCATTTGCTCTAGGGCTCGTTCGGAAGCTTCCAAAATCCAAACCCATGGACCATATCCTCTTAAATTTCAGAGACATAAATCAAACGGGAAGGAACATCATTGCAAAAAATTTAAAGGTTCTATCTCTGTTGGTTTTGGAGTTAATCTCGTTTGCTCTGGGGCTCGTTCGGAAGCTTCCAAAATACGAATCCATGGTTCAAATTCTTTCAAATGTCAGGTTCCAATTTTATAGAAAAGGAAACATAACAGCAAACTCTTGTACTAAAAATAAAGGTTCTATCTCTGGGGCTCGTTCGGAAGCTTCCAAGATAAGAACCCATGAACCAAATCCGCTCAAATTTCAGAGACTTCAATAAAACATGAAAGAACACCACTTTGCCAAATTTAAAGGTTATATCTTAGTTGGTTTTGGAAATAATCTCATTTACTCTAGTGCTCGTTCGGAAGCTTCAAAAATCCAAACCCATGGACCAAATCCTCTTAAATTTCAGAGACATAAATCGAATGGGAAGGAACATCATTGTACAAAATTTAAAGGTTCTATCTTTGTTTATTTTGGAGATAATCTAGTTTGCTCTGGGGCTCGTTCGGAAGCTTCCAAAATCCGAACCCATGAACCAAATCCTCTTAAATTTCAGAGACATAAATCGAACGGGAAGGAATATCATGATACAAAATTTAAAGGTTCTATCTTTGTTCATTTTGGAGATAATCCCGTTTGCTCTGGGGCTCGTTCGAAAGCTTCCAGAATTGGAGCCTATGGACCAAATCCTCTCAAATTTCAGAGACTTAAATAAAACATGAAAGAACTCCTTTCTGCCAAATTTAAAGGTTATATCTTTGTTGGTTTTGGAGATAATTTCATTTGCTCTGGTGCTCGTTCGGAAGCTTCCAAAATTCAAACCCATGGAGCAGATCCTCTTAAATTTCAGAGACATAAATCGAACGGGAAGCAACATCATTCTACAAAATTTAAAGGTTCTATCTTTGTTGATTTTGGAGATAATCTCGTTTACTCTGGGCTCGTTCGGAAGCTTTCAAAATCCGAACCAATGAACCAAATCCTCTTAAATTTCAAAGACATAAATCGAACGGGAAGGAACATCATGATACAAAATTTAAAGGTTCTATCTTTGTTGATTTTGGAGATAATCTCGTTTGCTCTGGGGCTCGTTCGGAAGCTTCCAAAATCCGAACCCATAAACCAAATCCTCTTAAATTTCGGAGACATAAATCGAACGGGAAGGAACATCATGATACAAAATTTAAAGGTTTTATCTTTGTTGATTTTGGAGATAATCTCGTTTGCTCTGGGGCTAGTTCGGAAGCTTCCAAAATCCGAACCCATGAACCAAATTCTCTCATATTTCAGAGACTTAAATAAAACATGAAGGAACACCACTCTGCCAAATTTAAAGGTTATATCTTAGTTGGTTTTGGAGATAATTTCATTTGCTCTGGTGCTCGTTCGGAAGCTTCCAAAATCCAAACCGATGGACCAAATCCTCTTTAATCTCAGAGACATAAATCAAACGGGAAGGAACATCATTGTACAAAATTTAAAGGTTCTATCTTTGTTGGTTTTGGATATAATCTCGTTTGCTCCGGAATCATTCGGAAACTTCCAGAATCCGAACCCATGCACCGATTTTGTCCAGATTCGAACTTAGCCTTCCTTTCGTAATTAGTAACCTACTATATAAATTTCATCAAGATAGCTTTATTAGTTTTTAAGTTATCGTGCGAACGGACGGGCGGACATCGTTAAATCGACTCCGGAGGTGTTCCTGATTCAGAATATATATACATGTCCATGTCTAACTCGCTTCCTTTTGGTGGTTACAAACACCATACCAAAGTTAATATACCCTATACTTTAGGTGCATTGTATAAAAATGTAGCTTTTGTGGAAAAATGTAGCTTAAATATATATGACGGATTTTTTTACTTTTAGAATAGAATTTAATATTACAATTTTACTTAAAATTAAACTGACAATAAACATAAAGTTTATTTATTTTCTTGAGCTTGAAATTTAAATTTTTTAAAATATGTATTTCGTTTGAAACTCAATTAAACGAAGAACTTGTATTTTATACATTGACTCGACAGCTGTTTCGGTTTTGTTTATTTAAGCATTTTTAAAAATCTCCATAAAATTTGATAAAGAAAAATAATATACAAAAAAAAAGTAAAATTAAAAAAAAATTGAAGAAAAGTTTTTGTAAAAATTTTGAAGTTACATAAAATTAATAAGTTAAAAAATAACTAACTAACGAGTTAAATAATAAAAATTAACAAATAACATACGAGTGAAATTATTACGAGTTAACAAAATAACATACGTGGGAAATTCGTGAAATTAAACAAATGTTAAGCATAATCATAATACCTATAATATAGTAGTAAAGTTAATACTTCAAGCATTCAAAATCAGTTCAAAAATTAAGTTTCATCATGGGAAGGGAGAATCACAGACAAATTAACTAAAGATTAAAAAATATATTCATTTTATATATTTGTTTGCTTTAATTTGGTAATGGAGTATATTGAACACACTGTTTTATTTAATACTGATAGAAAAAAAGTTTTCGCCCACAATGTTATTAAATTCATTAGCTCTTCTTTTAAAGTAACCTAGGAATTTATTGGTCTTGGAAATCATGTGATCGTAGTGAAGGTTTAGAAAAGTTTAGTTTATCATCTAAAAGAATAATAAGGTCAGCCTATTTATAACCATTTGAGGATGATGTTAGTAATCTTACATAATAGTGTATCTAACTTCTTGAAGACTACCTTATTTGCAGTAAATTCAGTAAATATTGTTTTGATTGAAGTAGCATCGATAATATTCTTAATAAATTGGTAAATCTTAAGATTATCAACAAACAGATTGTGAGGTACATCTCCGAATTTTGTGAATAGGTCGGGTATAAAAATCTTTATTAAAATAGCATCAACTTGATATTTATTTTTCATTTGATTAAGAATTGTGTACCAAAAGGTTAGTTGTATAAGAACAACTAGCTTAAGTGGTAATTAAAGGGGTAATTTTACTAACTGCAATTTTTTCGAACAGTTTCGGAATGGTTTATAGAATAGATGCTATGCTATATTAGTTTTCTGTATTCGTTTTGTTACCCTTTTAGGGAATTTGATCAGGTAAGAGGATTTGCATCAATCCTGAAAAATGCTTACTAGAAGTGATTTATTAAAAATGAGATGAGTCTAAAAACAGGCACAATTATAACAAAACGAGAAAGAAAACAGTTGAGTATGTTCATAGAATGCCACTCTGCCTATAATATTATTTTTTTAATTTTTCAGTATTTAATTTATACTAAAACTATGCTTTGTACATATATTTAATATATTATACATTCTTCAAAAGCAGAATTCAATATGTTTATACATTCTTCAAAAATCATTCTTCAAGAGCAAATATATTTTAACTAGCCGTTGGCCAGTTATAGAATGACTGAGTTAATAATGGCAGATTTTATTTTTATATACCTACATATTTGTTTTTGCAATTTCGGAATAATGTATAATTTGTACTTTGCCAAATAATTCAGTAAATGTTAAAAAAATATATATGTATTTGTAATTTATAAACAAAAACAATATTATGTTTCCATCCACACTACTGTGCCACAGTCAGACACACTGAACATGTACTAATAAGAAGAAATGAAAAAGCAAACACAATAAAAATATTTTGCAACTAAATTAAGGTAACTTAATGTAAAAAGTGTATAGTAATAAGAATTTATCATGCAACTTTTGTATTTGCTTTTGCAATGAAATAAAAAAATAACAACTTATTTTTATTTTAATTAAAACCACAATTTATTTAAGTTTAGAAAATTGATTCTTTATTACGACATTAATATGTTTAAAACTTAGTCGAGACTTAATTCTAATTAGAAAATGTACAGGTATTTATATATTAGAAATTGCAAATTCGGCAATTTATACATTTAATAATATTTAAATTTAATAATTTTGGTGTAATTTGAGAAATTGCATAATTTTGTTATTATGGGTAAGTAATTAATTTTATTTTCGAATATTGAAATATAAAACTATTTTAATTTATTTAGCAATAACAGGAAGTTCTGACGTACTGTCTGTTATTTTTGTAGCAAGAATGTTTTACAAATATGTAACTTGCACAAAAAAGACAGAATAAAAAACAAGGTAGAATGAAAACCAACGGTTTTTAAAAGCGCACATTTCCAAAAGACAATACAAACTTTTAGAATTGTGATTTGCACAAAAATTTGAAAATTTCATGTTATAAGAAAAAATGTGAAAATAGGACTTTTCTAGAATTTTGAAGGGCTTTAAGTCCGGAACCGTATATAACTAAGAAAAACCGTTAACACACGTAAAAATATATTACTGGAGCTTTAATTTTTATATCTTGTCGAAGAAAAATTTGTACAGGTGCTTAAGTTACAGATGTATAAAAATAGCAAATTTTCAATCTTTCAACCCTAATACCTCTTACACAGGGGGTGGCGCAAAAAAATTTTCTGAGGAAACTTATACTAATTCTAAAAGTTCTTTATCGACTCAATTTCAGGTTTCTATCTAAAGACGTGCCGGAGTTATGGAAAAAGAAATTTCATTCAAAATGCGGTTTTCACATAACAGGAAATTTAAATAGTAAAGTGCAAAATATTGCATTATTTTGATATTGCTTTATGGAGATAACAAAATTTCCGGTCTTCTAGTGTTTTTAGATTGTAGAACTACTACGCGGAGCCTGCGATATATACATCTTAAAATAGGGCTTTTTTATAATTTGGTGGGGCTGTAACTTTGGAGCCCTATACAATTAAAAGAAACCATTAACCCTCATAAAAATATATTAGTGGAACTTTAATTTTTTTGTTTTGCCGAAGAAAAATGTGTACAGATGCCTAAATTACAGGTGTTTAAAAATAGCAAAATTGGGTTGTTCTTGTTTTTATATGTTTGCACTATGAACAGACACTGTGGATATAAAAAATAGAAAAATGTATTGCTTCTACTCTTGAAAATAGACTTTATAAAAAAGAGTGAAACTACTTCCTATAATTATACTTTGATTACAATAAAATTTCTATTCTAGACCCTTTTCGAGATATGAGGGGTTAAAGATATTTTAGTGACTTTTCATAAAAAAATCTATAACATTTGAACGGCTTGCTATAAGGGGATAAAAAAAAATGTGTTTTGTAGAGTAAGTTGTCAAAAAACTATAACTTTTGAAAGGTTTGCTATAGGGCGATAAAGAAGAATGCGATTTGTAGAGTAACTTATTGGCGCAAAATTTATTTATTTAATGCAAGCTTAACACAAGCAAGTTCCAATATAAATCAATTAAAAAAATATTAAATTTAAACAATAATTATATAAAATAAAAATTAACAAAATATTTTATGATATTTAATGTAATAATTAATACTCGTAGGTACTACATTATAAATTTAATTAAAAATAAAATTTTATAAGAAAAAAAAAGAACAAATTAAAGATATAAATTTATTACAAAAAACAAAAATTATTAATTGAATAATACATATAAAATTAAAACCATAGTTATTATTAACAAAGTGCATAAAATTACAAATCAAAATTAACCATGGATTGATATAAAAAAAATATCTCGATAATGCAGTTTCAATGACATGAAAATAAATCTCTTTTTAAAATTTTTAAAATTTTTTGGTTAGTTGAAAGTTAATTTGGGATTTGTGTATATTGCATAGAGACATCATTCTATTAAGTGGTTCAAACTTACCATAATTAGTGCGGTTATACTTCAAATTAAAGAGGTTAACCGATCTTAGTCTAGTGTTTGAACAAAAGCTAATGTTGGCTAATAATTGTGAAGATAAAATATTTACTATTAAGGTCAGCTTGTAATGCATTCGGCTGGTCTAAAGAAGTAATTTTCTTGAAAATCTTCATATCATCACCATAAATTCTAATATCGCAATGTTGAATTACGGTAGTGACGTCGTTGATTGCAATAATAAACAAAAGCAATCCAAGGTGGCTACTTTGAAGAACACCTGTAGTACCTTTAAATTGAAAAGAAATTGAAGATCTAAAAGAAACACGGTAGCTACGATCAGGAACACAAGAATAGATCTAGTTAATAAAATATAGTGGAAACCCCAGTTTCTGCAATTTTAAAATAATAATATTATGAGAAAGTAAATCAAATGTTTCACTAAAGTCGGTGTAAATTACATCCGTATGAAAACCATTCTCCATATGTTTAAGAAATGAAGCTGTGGATTCCACAAGATTGGTGACTGTAGATTTACTTTTTACAAAGCCATGTTGATTGGGTGATAAAAGGCTAGTGCAATGATCATATATAGAATCGAATACTATTAATTCAAAAACTTTAGGAATAGAAGATAATTTTGCGAACGGACGATAATTAATAACGTAATTTTTGAGTTTTTTTTATGGACAGGCTTAATAAGACCAATTTTCCAAAGTGATGGAAATATTGCTGAAGATAAAGAAAGATTAAATAACTTAGAAAGTAAATCTGCTAAAACCATAGAACATTTTTTTTTAAATAAATTGGGAATACCATCAGTTCCGGGACTAAATTTATCATCCAATATATTCAAATAACATAGTACCAAATTAAGGTCAATAGTAATATTTCTAAGCGTTGGTTTAGGAAAATTATTTAAATAGGAAAAATTACCGGTGTCAGGATTGAACACCGGTGGGGAATAGGTTGCTGAAAAAAAATCACGAAACCATTCGGAAATAATCGTAGCTACAATTATTATTATAATTCATAAAAGTGGGATATTGATCACATTTTCTTTTTGAGTTTACAAAATTCCAAAACAGTTTAGGGTTAGATTTGATATTTAAAGATATATTCTGCGAAAATTTGAATAAAGGTTATCGGACAATAGTTTAAATTTATTAAATAACACGATAAAAGCGTTATAGTCAAAACTATCGCTACTCTTTTAAGATTTTTAGTGAACCTAGGTGGACTAGAATTATTATTTCTGTCAATAACTAACGGTACAAATTGTGAAATAATAGAATATATGCTTGAATAAAAACTATTTACTAATATATTAATATCAACATTAATATATTAATATTTAGCTTTGAGATAATTGTAACGACAAGAAAGTGCTGATTCAATATTTGGGAGTAAAAAAGGGCTAAAAGAAAAACAAATAGGAGGATTATAAACATCAATTTTTACAAGTTTCAAAGTACTATTGAAATAACAAATATTATTCCAGTTAGTTGTTAATATAAGATCTAATTGATTACCTTGATTGATGATTACAAATTGATGATATCTGTTGTGGATTAAACTAATTAAATGTATCAATTAAAAGATATTCTATATATTATTCACTAATTCTAAAGGAATAAAATAGGCTTCTTCATCATGCTCTACCCAGTTAATATTTGGAAGGCTGAAATCCTCACAAAGAATTATATCATCATTGTTCTTAAGATCACCAATTATTGACTCAATAATATCAATGTACTTAATAAAAGATTGATATTAGTAGCAGGAGGAATATACCAACTGACAATGACAAAAATAAGCTGATTGCTATTGAATTTTTATAGCAATTATTTCTATTATATCGGTAGCATCACCCAGAGTAATTATTATTTCACTTGAATTAAATGTATTCTTGATCAGCAGTATATCTGGCACTTGGCCGTGGGAATTTTGTGCCAGAAAGAGATAGTAATAGTTATGCAAATGAGCTCACGACAAAGTTGTTTGAACTTTTCAGGAATGTTATTTGTAGAAATATTTATGCAAATTAGATGTTATGATTGGCGCTTGCATAATTAGTTTCCGGAAAAGCTTTTGTAAATAGTATAGAAGGTTCCCTAGATAATGTATAACAAGTAAGTGCAATGTTGTGTTTTATGTTTTATATTGATCTAAAAACAGGTGTTGTACTATAATAACATAGACTATGAAAATAATATGCAAGAATTTATTTTGTTAGCTATACCAATTTGACTCCATGAAATGATGTCATGCCCATGTAGTATGGATATGGTTGACTACAGGAAGTGACGTTATTGGAATGTTAAAGTAATATGTGAATTTATTTTCAATAATGTGCATTAAGTGATTAACCTTGAAATTAGTATTATTACAATTATGAAGCTTGGAAAAATTCCATTAAATAGCTTTTGATGTTAGTTATTAAGCCGGCGTTGTTATTAAATGTAACATAAACTCATATAAAATTTTTCAATGTTAACAAGTTAATGCAGAATAAATTTCATAATATATAATTTATAATTTCAAAATATATATTATGTTTATATTCAATCATAAACATTATGGAAGGGTATTATGGATTTGAATTTAGGATTAGAGTGTGAGAATATGTGTTATGAAATTTAAAAATTAAATTATTAAGTGGGCTTAGAGATTTTATTCAAATTTAGAGATTTGGAAAAGGGAAAGTTGGGAATTCGGCCGGTTTAGAGAATTAGAATAAGATCTTAAAGGCCCAAGTTGGGAGATTTAGGACCTCAAATGGAAGGTTTGAACATTAAAAAATTTAATGGGATTAGTGTTTTTCTAATATGATTTAAAAGCGGCCCTTTGGCAGTAGCAAGGACCGAATCGGACCCCGCCGAAGTTATTAGGAGCATGTATCAACCATCTTAGATTTTAATAGACTATATTATATTGGAAAGATGTAGTGTTATGAAATTATAAAAAATATCCTATAGCATGTAGTGAACGTTTTCGTTTTGCGACAAAAATTAATAGATGTTACTTAAATGCACATTAACTTGAATACTTCAAGCTATTTTAATTCTTTTTTTTAGGGTATGGAATGTTAAAGTAATATGAGAATTTATTTTCAATAATGTGCATTAACTGGTTAACCTTGAAATTAGTATTATTGCTATAATACGTATGTGTATTATATAAATGGGGTAAGGTTCATGAACAAAAAGCCGTTTGTTATTAAATAATATGTAGCTTTTATAAAATGTGCTTACAATAATTTATTTTCTTAATAAATTCATATTATTAATTCATATCATCATATTAAATAGTAAGTCGATAATAAATACATATATTAACCGTTTTATACGAATGTGACACTTATGTCACACAAACTTTTTTAATCGTTATTTTATTATTTTAAAATCAAATTCAACAGTTAAAAGTTTGAATAACAACAAATATAGTAGGCTTGAATTTAAATTTCTAACATTCAGTTTTTACCTTTTTTAATAGTGGAAAAAGTAGATTTGTTTAAGCTTTGAAAAATATAAGGTAAGAAAATTAATCATTTTAACGAATTTAAAAGCTAATTTATAGTGAAAAATATTAAAAATTATAAAATTTGTTGAAATATCTAATAATTTTTTGAAATACTTTTACAAAAAAGTGATTTAAAATATGAAATATTGGTATGACATATATGTCACATTCGTCATATATCAGCAAAAACAATATTTTGCTTTTGTACCTTATTGTAACATTCGTATTTAAACTCAATTTTAGCAACTCAATTAATAAAGAAGAAATTCGTCGAACTCGTGGGCTAACTGATGAATAACTAGTCGGTATTCTTGAGGATTTTGAAGAAAATGAAGACATAGAGTCCAGAAGAAGATGAATGTGGTGGAATTGACAATTTATTGTCAAGACAATTGAAAGTCCCTGCTGAACTTTGTTCAAAAAATAATGAGAATTTAATAGAGGATTATATTCTTGAAACTGAAATTGTTGGTGAACAATATGTTTCTGAAAGTTACAAAAACTCTTCCAATGAAGGCTTACCTGCTCATAAAAATATCAAACGTACTTGGATTGATGGTGATATTCTATTTAATGGTGGCACAGTAATTGAAAATTATGTTTCAGAAATGAAGCTGTGGATTCCACAAGATTGGTGACTGTAGATTTACTTTTTACAAAGCCATGTTGATTGGGTGATAAAAGGCTAGTGCAATGATCATATATAGAATCGAATACTATTAATTCAAAAACCTTAGAGAATAGAAGATAATTTTGCGAACGGACGATAATTAATAACGTAATTTTTGAGTTTTTTTTATGGACAGGCTTAATAAGAGCAATTTTCCAAAGTGATGGAAATATTGCTGAAGATAAAGAAAGATTAAATAGCTTAGAAAGTAGGTCTGCTAAAAACATAGAACATTTTTTTTAAAATAAATTGGGAATACCATCAGTTCCGGGACTAGAATTATCATCCAATTTTTTCAAATAACATAGTACCAAATTAAGATCAATAGTAATATTTCTAAGCGTTGGTTTAGGAAAATTATTTAAATAGGAAAAATTACCGGTGTCAGGATTGAAAACCGGTGGGGAATAGGTTGCTGAAAAAAATCACAAAACCATTCGGAAATAATTGTGGAATCGTAGCTACAATTATTATTATAATTCATAAAAGTGGGATATTGATCACATTTTCTTTTTGAGTTT
Organism: Poecilobothrus nobilitatus; assembly: GCA_947095535.1. NCBI lineage: Eukaryota > Metazoa > Arthropoda > Insecta > Diptera > Dolichopodidae > Poecilobothrus > Poecilobothrus nobilitatus. The sequence continues at coordinate 171,042,163 of OX352772.1, read as the reverse complement.
ACAAAATTCCAAAACAGTTTAGGGTTAGATTTGATATTTAAGGATATAGTCTGCAAAAATTTGAATAAAGGTTATCGGACAATAGTTTAAATTTATTAAATAACACGATAAAAGCGTTATAGTCAAAACTATCGTTACTCTTCATAATAAATTTACGCCAGGCTTTATTTTTTAAGATTTTTAGTGAACCTAGGTGGACTAGAATTATTATTTCTGTCAATAACTAACGGTACAAATTGTGAAATAATAGAATATATGCTTGAATAAAAACTATTTACTAATATATTAATATCAACATTAATATATTAATATTTAGCTTTGAGAAAATTGTAACGACAAGAAAGTGCTGATTCAATATTTGGGAGTAAAAAAGGGCTAAAAGAAAAACAAATAGGAGGATTATAAACATCAATTTTTACAAGTTTCAAAGTACTATTGAAATAACAAATATTATTCCAGTTAGTTGTTAATATAAGATCTAATTGATTACCTTGATTGATGATTACAAATTGATGATATCTGTTGTGGATTAAACTAATTAAATGTATCAATTAAAAGACATTCTATTTTATTCACTAATTCTAAAGGAATAAAATAGGCTTCTTCATCATGCTCTACCCAGTTAATATTTGGAAGGCTGAAATCCTCACAAAGAATTATATCATCATTGTTCTTAAGATCACCAATTATTGACTCAATAATATCAATGTACTTAATAAAAGATTGATATTAGTAGCAGGAGGAATATACCAACTGACAATGACAAAAATAAGCTGATTGCTATTGAATTTTTATAGCAATTATTTCTATTATATCGGTAGCATCACCCAGAGTAATTATTATTTCACATGAATTAAATGTATTCTTGATAGCTATCAGCAGTATATGTGGCACTTGGCCGTGGGAATTTTGTGCCAGAAAGAGATAGTAATAGTTATGCAAATGAGCTCACGACAAAGGTGTTTGAACTTTTCAGGAATGTTATTTGTAGAAATATTTATGCAAATTAGATGTTATGATTGGCGCTTGCATAATTAGTTTCCGGAAAACTTTTTGTAAATAGTATAGAAGGTTCTCTAGATAATGTATAACAAGTAAGTGCAATGTTGTGTTTTATGTTTTATATTGATCTAAAAACAGGTGTTGTACTATAATAACATAGACTATGAAAATAATATGCAAGAATTTATTTTGTTAGATATACCAATTTGACTTCATGAAATGATGACCGGGCATGGGCATGACCATGTAGTATGGAGATGGTTGACTACAGGAAGTGACGTTATTGGAATGTTAAAGTAAAATATGAATTTATTTTCAATAATGTGCATTAAGTGATTAACCTTGAAATTAGTATTATTACAATTATGAAGCTTGGAAAAATTCCATTAAAAAGCTTTTGATGTTAGTTATTAAGCCGGCGTTGTTATTAAATGTAGCATAAACTCATATAAAATTTTTCAATGTTAACAAGTTAATGCAGAATAAATTTCATAATATATAATTTATAATTTCAAAATATATATTATGTTTATATTCAATCATAAACATTATGGAAGGGTATTATGGATTTGAATTTAGGATTAGAGTGTGAGAATAGGTGTTATGAAATTTAAAAATTAAATTATTAAGTGGGCTTAGAGATTTTATTCAAATTTAGAGATTTGGAAAAGGGAAAGTTGGGAATTCGGCCGGTTTAGAGAATTAGAATAAGATCTTAAAGGTCCAAGTTCGGAGATTTAGGACCTCAAGATGGAAGGTTTGAACATTAAAAAATTTAATGGGATTAGTGTTTTTCTAATATGATTTAAAAGCGGCCCTTTGGCAGTAGCAAGGACCGAATCGGACCCCGCCGAAGTTATTAGGAGCATGTATCAACCATCTTAGATTTTAATAGACTATATTATATTGGAAAGATGTAGTGTTATGAAATTATAAAAAATATCCTATAGCATGTAGTGAACGTTTTCGTTTTGCGACAAAAATTAATAGATGTTACTTAAATGCACATTAACTTGAATACTTCAAGCTATTTTAATTCTTTTTTTTAGGGTATGGAATGTTAAAGTAATATGAGAATTTATTTTCAATAATGTGCATTAACTGGTTAACCTTGAAATTAGTATTATTGCTATAATACGTATGTGTATTATATAAATGGGGTAAGGTTCATGAACAAAAAGCCGTTTGTTATTAAATAATATGTTGCTTTTATAAAATGTGCTTACAATAATTTATTTTCTTAATAAATTCATATTATTAATTCATATCATCATATTAAATAGTAAGTCGATAATAAATACATATATTAACCGTTTTATACGAATGTGACACTTATGTCACACAAACTTTTTTAATCGTTATTTTATTATTTTAAAATCAAATTCAACAGTTAAAAGTTTGAATAACAACAAATATAGTAGGCTTGAATTTAAATTTCTAACATTCAGTTTTTACCTTTTTTAATAGTGGAAAAAGTAGATTTGTTTAAGCTTTGAAAAATATAAGGTAAGAAAATTAATCATTTTAACGAATTTAAAAGCTAATTTATAGTGAAAAATATTAAAAATTATAAAATTTGTTGAAATATCTAATAATTTTTTGAAATACTTTTACAAAAAAGTGATTTAAAATATGAAATATTGGTATGACATATATGTCACATTCGTCATATATCAGCAAAAACAATATTTTGCTTTTGTACCTTATTGTAACATTCGTATTTAAACTCAATTTTAGCAACTCAATTAATAAAGAAGAAATTCGTCGAACTCGTGGGCTAACTGATGAATAACTAGTCGGTATTCTTGAGGATTTTGAAGAAAATGAAGACATAGAGTCCAGAAGAAGATGAATGTGGTGGAATTGACAATTTATTGTCAAGACAATTGAAAGTCCCTGCTGAACTTTGTTCAAAAAATAATGAGAATTTAATAGAGGATTATATTCTTGAAACTGAAATTGTTGGTGAACAATATGTTTCTGAAAGTTACAAAAACTCTTCCAATGAAGGCTTACCTGCTCATAAAAATATCAAACGTACTTGGATTGATGGTGATATTCTATTTAATGGTGGCACAGTAATTGAAAATTATGTTTCAGAAATGAAGCTGTGGATTCCACAAGATTGGTGACTGTAGATTTACTTTTTACAAAGCCATGTTGATTGGGTGATAAAAGGCTAGTGCAATGATCATATATAGAATCGAATACTATTAATTCAAAAACCTTAGAGAATAGAAGATAATTTTACGAAGGGACGATAATTAATAACGCAATTTTTGAGTTTTTTTTATGGACAGGCTTAATAAGAGCAATTTTCCAAAGTGATGGAAATATTGCTGAAGATAAAGAAAGATTAAATAGCTTAGAAAGTAAATCTGCTAAAAACATAGAACATTTTTTTTTAAATAAATTGGGAATACCATCAGTTCCGGGACTAGAATTATCATCCAATTTCTTCAAATAACATAGTACCAAATTAAGATCAATAGTAATATTTCTAAGCGTTGGTTTAGGAAAATTATTTAAATAGGAAAAATTACCGGTGTCAGGATTGAAAACCGGTGGGGAATAGGTTGCTGAAAAAAATCACAAAACCATTCGGAAATAATTGTGGAATCGTAGCTACAATTATTATTATAATTCATAAAAGTGGGATATTGATCACATTTTCTTTTTGAGTTTACAAAATTCCAAAACAGTTTAGGGTTAGATTTGATATTTAAGGATATAGTCTGCAAAAATTTGAATAAAGGTTACCGGACAATAGTTTAAATTTATTAAATAACACGATAAAAGCGTTATAGTCAAAACTATCGTTACTCTTCATAATAAATTTACGCCAGGCTTTATTTTTTAAGATTTTTAGTGAACCTAGGTGGACTAGAATTATTATTTCTGTCAATAACTAACGGTACAAATTGTGAAATAATAGAATATATGCTTGAATAAAAACTATTTACTAATATATTAATATCAACATTAATATATTAATATTTAGCTTTGAGAAAATTGTAACGACAAGAAAGTGCTGATTCAATATTTGGGAGTAAAAAAGGGCTAAAAGAAAAACAAATAGGAGGATTATAAACATCAATTTTTACAAGTTTCAAAGTACTATTGAAATAACAAATATTATTCCAGTTAGTTGTTAATATAAGATCTAATTGATTACCTTGATTGATGATTACAAATTGATGATATCTGTTGTGGATTAAACTAATTAAATGTATCAATTAAAAGACATTCTATATTATTCACTAATTCTAAACGAATAAAATAGGCTTCTTCATCATGCTCTACCCAGTTAATATTTGGAAGGCTGAAATCCTCACAAAGAATTATATCATCATTGTTCTTAAGATCACCAATTATTGACTCAATAATATCAATGTACTTAATAAAAGATTGATATTAGTAGCAGGAGGAATATACCAACTGACAATGACAAAAATAAGCTGATTGCTATTGAATTTTTATAGCAATTATTTCTATTATATCGGTAGCATCACCCAGAGTAATTATTATTTCACATGAATTAAATGTATTCTTGATAGCTATCAGCAGTATATGTGGCACTTGGCCGTGGGAATTTTGTGCCAGAAAGAGATAGTAATAGTTATGCAAATGAGCTCACGACAAAGGTGTTTGAACTTTTCAGGAATGTTATTTGTAGAAATATTTATGCAAATTAGATGTTATGATTGGCGCTTGCATAATTAGTTTCCGGAAAACTTTTTGTAAATAGTATAGAAGGTTCTCTAGATAATGTATAACAAGTAAGTGCAATGTTGTGTTTTATGTTTTATATTGATCTAAAAACAGGTGTTGTACTATAATAACATAGACTATGAAAATAATATGCAAGAATTTATTTTGTTAGATATACCAATTTGACTTCATGAAATGATGACCGGGCATGGGCATGACCATGTAGTATGGAGATGGTTGACTACAGGAAGTGACGTTATTGGAATGTTAAAGTAAAATATGAATTTATTTTCAATAATGTGCATTAAGTGATTAACCTTGAAATTAGTATTATTACAATTATGAAGCTTGGAAAAATTCCATTAAAAAGCTTTTGATGTTAGTTATTAAGCCGGCGTTGTTATTAAATGTAGCATAAACTCATATAAAATTTTTCAATGTTAACAAGTTAATGCAGAATAAATTTCATAATATATAATTTATAATTTCAAAATATATATTATGTTTATATTCAATCATAAACATTATGGAAGGGTATTATGGATTTGAATTTAGGATTAGAGTGTGAGAATAGGTGTTATGAAATTTAAAAATTAAATTATTAAGTGGGCTTAGAGATTTTATTCAACTTTAGAGATTTGGAAAAGGGAAAGTTGGGAATTCGGCCGGTTTAGAGAATTAGAATAAGATCTTAAAGGTCCAAGTTCGGAGATTTAGGACCTCAAGATGGAAGGTTTGAACATTAAAAAATTTAATGGGATTAGTGCTTTTCTAATATGATTTAAAAGGGGCCCTTTGGCAGTAGCAAGGACCGAATCGGACCCCGTCGAAGTTATTAGGAGCATGTATCAACCATCTTAGATTTTAATAGACTATATTATATTGGAAAGATGTAGTGTTATGAAATTATAAAAAATATCCTATAGCATGTAGTGAACGTTTTCGTTTTGCGACAAAAATTAATAGATGTTACTTAAATGCACATTAACTTGAATACTTCAAGCTATTTTAATTCTTTTTTTTAGGGTATGGAATGTTAAAGTAATATGAGAATTTATTTTCAATAATGTGCATTAACTGGTTAACCTTGAAATTAGTATTATTGCTATAATACGTATGTGTATTATATAAATGGGGTAAGGTTCATGAACAAAAAGCCGTTTGTTATTAAATAATATGTTGCTTTTATAAAATGTGCTTACAATAATTTATTTTCTTAATAAATTCATATTATTAATTCATATCATCATATTAAATAGTAAGTCGATAATAAATACATATATTAACCGTTTTATACGAACGGTACAAATTGTGAAATAATAGAATATATGCTTGAATAAAAACTATTTACTAATATATTAATATCAACAGAATTTAAAAACTCAAAATCATAGGTACCTACTTAATATATAATTTATACTATCGTAGTTAGCTTTGAGAAAATTGTAACGACAAGAAAGTGCTGATTCAATATTTGGGAGTAAAAAAGGGCTAAAAAAAAACAAATAGGAGGATTATAAACATCAATTTTTACAAGTTCCAAAGAACTATTGAAAAGACAAATATTATTCCAGTTAGTTGTTAATATAAGATCTAATTGACTATCTTGATTGATGATTACAAATTGATGATATCTGTTGTGGATTAAACTAATTAAATGTATCAATTAAAAGACATTCTATTTTATTCACTAATTCTAAAGGAATAAAATAGGCTTCTTCATCATGCTCTACCCAGTTAATATTTGGAAGGCTGAAATCCTCACAAAGAATTATATCATCATTGTTCTTAAGATCACCAATTATTGACTCAATAATATCAATGTACTTAATAAAAGATTGATTTTAGTAGCAGGAGGAATATACCAACTGACAATGACAAAAATAAGCTGATTGCTATTGAATTTTTATAGCAATTATTTCTATTATATCGGTAGCATCACCCAGAGTAATTATTATTTCACATGAATTAAATGTATTCTTGATAGCTATCAGCAGTATATGTGGCACTTGGCCGTGGGAATTTTGTGCCAGAAAGAGATAGTAATAGTTATGCAAATGAGCTCAAGACAAAGGTGTTTGAACTTTTCAGGAATGTTATTTGTAGAAATATTTATGCATATTAGATGCTATGATTGGCGCTTGCATAATTAGTTTCCGGAAAAGTTTTTGTAAATAGTATAGAAGGTTCCCTAGATAATGTATAACAAGTAAGTGCAATGTTGTGTTTTATGTTTTATATTGATCTAAAAACAGGTGTTGTACTATAATAACATAGACTATGAAAATAATATGCAAGAATTTATTTTGTTAGCTATACCAATTTGACTCCATGAAATGATGTCATGCCCATGTAGTATGGATATGGTTGACTACAGGAAGTGACGTTATTGGAATGTTAAAGTAATATGTGAATTTATTTTCAATAATGTGCATTAAGTGATTAACCTTGAAATTAGTATTATTACAATTATGAAGCTTGGAAAAATTCCATTAAAAAGCTTTTGATGTTAGTTATTAAGCCGGTGTTGTTATTAAATGTAACATAAACTCATATAAAATTTTTCAATGTTAACAAGTTAATGCAGAATAAATTTCATAATATATAATTTATAATTTCAAAATATATATTATGTTTATATTCATTATGGAAGGGTATTATGGATTTGAATTTAGGATTAGAGTGTGAGAATATGTGTTATGAAATTTAAAAATTAAATTATTAAGTGGGCTTAGAGATTTTATTCAAATTTAGAGATTTGGAAAAGAGAAAGTAGTTAATTCGGCCGGTTTGGAGAATTAGAATAAGATCTTAAATGGCCAAGTTCGGAGACTTAGGACCTCAAGATGGAAGGTTTGAACATTAAAAAAATTAATGGGATTATTGCTTTGGTAGTATGATTTAAAAGGGGCCCTTTGGCAGTAGCAAGGACCGAATCGGACCCCGCCGAAGTTATTAGGAGCATGTATCAACCATCTTGGATTTTAATAGACTATATTATATTGGAAAGATATAGTGTTATGAAATTATAAAAAATATCCTATAGTATGTAGTGAATGTTTTCGTTTTGCGACAAAAATTAAAAGATGTTACTTAAATGCACATTAACTTGAATACTTCAAGCTATTTTAATTCTTTTTTTTAGGGTATGGAATGTTAAAGTAATATGAGAATTTATTTTCAATAATGTGCATTAAGTGGTTAACCTTGAAATTAGTATTATTGCTATAATACGTATGTGTATTATATAAATGGGGTAAGGTTCATGAACAAAAAGCCGTTTGTTATTAAATAATATGTTGCTTTTATAAAATGTGCTTACAATAATTTATTTTCTTAATAAATTCATATTATTAATTCATATCATCATATTAAATAGTAAGTCGATAATAAATACATATATTAACCGTTTTATACGAATGTGACACTTATGTCACACAAACTTTTTTAATCGTTATTTTATTATTTTAAAATCAAATTCAACAGTTAAAAGTTTGAATAACAACAAATATAGTAGGCTTGAATTTAAATTTCTAACATTCAGTTTTTACCTTTTTTAATAGTGAAAAAAGTAGATTTGTTTAAGCTTTGAAAAATATAAGGTAAGAAAATTAATCATTTTAACGAATTTAAAAGCTAATTTATAGTGAAAAATATTAAAAATTATAAAATTTGTTGAAATATCTAATAATTTTTTGAAATACTTTTACAAAAAAGTGATTTAAAATATGAAATATTGGTATGACATATATGTCACATTCGTCATATATCAGCAAAAACAATATTTTGCTTTTGTACCTTATTGTAACATTCGTATTTAAACTCAATTTTAGCAACTCAATTAATAAAGAAGAAATTCGTCGAACTCGTGGGCTAACTGATGAATAACTAGTCGGTATTCTTGAGGATTTTGAAGAAAATGAAGACATAGAGTCCAGAAGAAGATGAATGTGGTGGAATTGACAATTTATTGTCAAGACAATTGAAAGTCCCTGCTGAACTTTGTTCAAAAAATAATGAGAATTTAATAGAGGATTATATTCTTGAAACTGAAATTGTTGGTGAACAATATGTTTCTGAAAGTTACAAAAACTCTTCCAATGAAGGCTTACCTGCTCATAAAAATATCAAACGTATTTGAATTGATGGTGATATTCTATTTAATGGTGGCACAGTAACTGAAAATTATGTAATTTTTTTCGAAAATACCCCAACTGAAATATTTGAGTTAATGTTAACTGATGACATAATTGACATGTTGATGAAAGAAACCAATAATTATGCAGTTTTTAAAGGAAGACAAAATCCATGTGTTATGAAAGAAGAAATTAAATGTTTTATTGCTATTTTATATTTGACTGGTTATAATTCGTTACCTTCAAGATATTTATATTGGGGTAAAACTTTAGATGTATGTAATGAACTAGTATCTCGGTCAATGCGTCTAGACCGTTTTACACGAATAATGACTAATCTGTATTTCTGTAATGTATCAACATTTAATAAAAGTGACAAGTTGTATAAACTGCGTCAGCTTATAAACTTGCTGAAAAGAAATTTCTCGAAAATTTTGTTACTTCTCATAATATTTCTTTTGATGAATCTATGGTGAAATATTATGGAGGATACGCTTGTAAACGGTTCATAAAAAATAAGCCTATTAGATTCGGATACAAAGTTTGGTGTATGAACACAGAAAACGGTTATTTGATACATTTCGAAATATATATGGGAAAAAATTCAAAAATTTCCAACTATGATAAGGCTTTTGGAAAACCGGCTGCTGTTTTAGCTTGTATGATAGATAAGATTCCGAATAATTATTTAAATTATTATTTTCACTTCGATAATTTGTTTACATCAGTCAATTTTTTATCATATCTTCAACATAAAGGTTATGGTGGTACCGGGGACTATGAAGCAAATCGTATTCTAAAAGAATGCAATTTACCAAACAAAGATGAAATAAAAAATGCGAAAGAGGTCATATTTTATCTAAAAGGTCTAATGAAGATAATTTGATGATAATAAAATGGAAAGATAATGCCCTGGTTACAGTTGCATCAAACATACATGGCATAGAATCTTCTACATCAGTAAATAGATATTCTTCCGTTGAAAAAAAAATTATAAATACTAAATGTCCTGCTGCAATAAAAATTATAATAAATATATGGGAGGAACTGATAGGAGGGATGAAGATGTAAATGCTTATAGGATTGGTAATAGGGGGAAAAAGTGGTACTGGCCACTAATAACGTGAATGTTTGATGCTCGTATGAAAAACGCTTCGATGATCTATAAGCGCGCACATAATACAAAAATTAGTATGTTTGAGTTTCGTATGATTATAGTTCAAGATTATTTTTCTGCTTTTAAGAATCTACCATCAAAGTCTGGATGACCAGCTAAGGAAACTCTAAATCAAAGGTATTTGAAAAATTTTAATTAACTTTTATAGCTTTCAAAATTTTTTTATTTATATCTTTTATTGCATTTTAGGTTTGATAATACTGGTCACATTGTTATATACGTTATATACATTGTTATATAATTGCAAGCGAAGACGTTGTAAGGCAAATCAGTGTGATTCAGTATCCCGGTACCAGTGCAAAAAATGTGATGTAGGTCTTTGTATTTCATGCTACGACCGCTTTCATACTCAAAATAATTAGATGTTAAAAAATTAAACAAAGTGTATGTCACGTTACGAATGTGACATATAAGTCACACATAATTTCCACATATTCTCGAAAACTCTGAAGAAAATTTATAATAAAAACGTAAAATTACTAAATTTTAAGTAGTTTTCTTTAAAAAAAATAATGTTTTGCTGGAAATAAAAATTCCGTAAGAAACGGGTTAAATAGTAAGTCGATAGTACTTCTTCTTCCTTGCGTTTGTCCCAATCACTTGGGGTCCGCTTTACGTGTCCTGAAGCGCCAAGGTTTTTTATTTTGGGCTATCTCGTTATTAAGATACTTTTCTTTCAGGTTTTTTGTACTCTACTAAGCCATGTGCACTTTGGTCTACCAGGTTTGGGTGAGTTTCAAAACTTTTTTGACTGGGTGGTTTTCTTCTCTTCGCATTACGTGTCCATACCAACGTAGTCTTGACTCATTAATTTTATCCCTAATCGGTGCTATTTTCATAGTACCACGAACGTAATCATTTCTTACGTGGTCTGGGAGTGTTACGCTACTAGCCCATCTTAGCATTCGCATTTCAGTGGTACTCATTTTATTTTCATGCACCTTTTTTGTAACCCAACATTCAGTACCATACATTAAGGCAGGTCGGACGATTTCTTTATAAACCTTACCTTTAACCTTGTGAGGCATTTTCTTATCACAGAGAACGCCTGAAACGTCACGCCATTTCATCCATCCACTGTTTATACGACTTTTGACGTCGTCGTCTATATTTCCGTTTCATGAGATATTGGAACCAAGGTATTTAAATTTAGTAATTTTGTTTAGTGGGTTGTTTTCAAGGTATTAGGTGTTATGCGGCCCTATCGAGTCGGTGTTAAAATTTAGATGCATGTATTCGGTTTTGGTTCGGCTAATTTTTAATCTGTTACTTTCAAGTGTAACTCTCCATTCATTTAATATGTGTTGAGTTCTTCTTGTGTTTTGCTAATTTATACAATATCATCCGCGTATAGCAAGGTGAGAAGCCCGAAGTTTTGTAAATGGGTTGTTGTATGATCCATCACAATATTACAAATGAGAGGACTGAGTGCAGATCCCTGATGAACACCTACACTAACTGGGAAGGTATATGATGTTCCAGAGCATATTCGGACATTGGTCTTAGAGTTTTCGTACATGTCTTCTATTATTTTCACATACGATTCGAATCTGCTTAGCTCGCAAAGCTTGCCATACTATTTTTCTAGAAACCCGCTCAAAAGCCTTTTCCAGATTTATGAATGTTAGATGTAGATCTTCCTTTTTTGTTCTACATTTTTCTGATAGTATTCGAATATTGCATCGACAGTTGATTTACCCTGCACAAAGCCACACTGATTTCCTGTAATTGAAGCTATCTTTCTAATTCGTTAATCTATTATTCTTCCCTATATTTTCATCGTATGTGACGTTAGTTTTATTCTTCTGAAATTTTCACAAGCTCGTGTGTCGCCTTTTACTTTGTAAAATGGTACAAGTGTTCTTTTTCTCCGAACACTGGGGATTGGGGCGCCTAGAAGCATTTTATTAAAGAGATCCGCCAACCATAAATTTGCGGGTTCATCTAGCTATTTGCAGACCTCAGCTAGGATGTTATCTGCTCCGCAGGCTTTTTGTTTTTCATCTTAGATATAGCCGCAGAAATTTCTTCAACAGAAATTTCTTGGATCGGGCCCGCTGTGGGTTCGATAACAACCGCCATTCTACTGGGATACTCTTGGCTAAGAAGCTCTTTATAATATTTGGCCCATCGTAAGTTTATTTGATGATCGGATAATTATAATAATACTGCACCGCTTTTGTCTTTAATATATTTTTTGTTGGTGATATCTTTTGTTCTTCCATTTCTGTTTCGGTCTATTTTAAAAATTTGTTCATGGCCTTCACCAACTTCGAAGCGGTCATATAGCTCATTAGTAGCATTTAATTTCGTAATAGCTACGATCTTTTGACTTCTTTTTTCGCTAAATTGTATAAATTTTTATCTTATAGCGAGCCGAATTTTTGCCACCTCTTAAACGCTCGTTTCTTCTCTTGGGTCTGTTTTTGAATATTGCTAGACCACCACCAAGTTTTCTTATTAATTTTTAGTTTATCTTTGGAAACTTCTAGAATCTACTTTGCTTGCTCGTTAGCAGATTCTTAGTACCTCTGGAGGCTGTTCCACATTTCCTCTGTATTTTGATCTACTACTCGATTCTCTGTCAAGAAATCCGATTTTTTTGAAACTAAGATTTCTCCTTCTTCGCTTTTTATCTTATGCCACTTAACTTTTTCTATTGCGTTCACTTTCTTTTTCGTTTAGAAGTTTTCTGGGAGTATCATTTTTGCAACAAGAAGTCTGTGTTGTGCTGTAATGGATCACCAGGTATGACTTTCCAATCTTTGATTTGGCTGATGTTGTGTGCGTCACAGAGTATAAAACCTATTTGAGTTGCGCGTCCTCCACTATTATATGTTATTAAGTGTTCTACTGGTTTCGAGAAGCAAGTATTTACAATTTTCAAATTTTAAGCTGATGCAAATTGGAGGATTTCCTCGCCTTGTTGGTTTAATAAGCCGTATCCATAACGTCCATGGCATTCCTTGTAGGATGCATTATTTTCACCCACATGTCCGTAAAGACCCCTGCAAATCAATCTGTTTTCATTTAATGGTAGACTTTGCAAGGTATTCTCAAAGTCTTCCCAGAACTTTAGTTTTATGCTTTCGTCACAACCTGTTTGCGAAAGCGTAAACTGATACGATGTTCAAACTAGGTTGTTCGTCAAGTGTAATTTTAATATACATAATTCTATCACAGATTCTTTCTAAAGAAATTATTCGTTGAATAAATTTTTTATCAATTATTACTCCAACCCCATTTTGAGGTCCGTCGCCGCAATAGTACAATTTGTAACAACGACCAATATCTATTAATATTGCTTCGTCCAATGAGGTAACCTATGTTCCATGTGCCATTGCGAATATATTTTGCATTTTTCTGGAAACTAGTTTATTTGTAGTATTCTTATTTAATCCGTCGATTAAGGGGAAAACCCTAGCTTTTACTTTTTTAGTTTTGGACCGCATTTCTCATATTTTTTTTTGTGCTATATGGGTTTTTACTGCCATACTTACTTACTTTTTGCTATATGGGTTTTTACTGCCGCTTGCCATCTGACGCAAAGGTAGTAACCTTATTTCGAAAGGATTTGGCTGCTGCCGTTGACACTATATGTGTTCATCTGCCACCAATCCTTATGTGTATTTCCACCTTGAACACACATACTTTGTTGAACATCTGCTTTGAATATGTCAAAGAAGCTTCAACAAAGCTCCCTCTTTCGTCTGTTTCTGGCCAGATTACTAAACTGGGATTGGTTACCCAGTCGTTCATGCTGGCTGCTCAGATAACGGGTTCCACCGCGTGAAGGTAAAAGTAGGGATTGAATAGGAGAGGCTAAGTGTTGTTAACTGGAAACAACAACATATAACGCTTCACTATGCCATTTTCAGAACCCCGGCAAGTAAGTCGACAGTACTCTGAACCAAAAATTTTCTTTTTTTAGTTTTAATTGGCTCAGTATAAGCATACTTCGAAAAAGTGTCATTTACAGTTAATAAATATTAATTTCCTTTGTTATACTTTGCACATGGAATCATTTCTACTAAATTGATTTGCCATGTATCTGTAATATATTTGTAATACATTTGCATAAAGTATATAAAATGTATCATATGTTTTACTATATGTGTTATATTGTATCACATTATTTGTTATACTACTATATTGTTATATACATGTTCTACTACCACTTTTATTACACTTATTATAAGTTGCATTATATAATAAATAATTAAGATCAGTCTTAAAAGTAAAGTCATTGGTTTAATTATAATCAAACATGTAAATTAAATTAAGTCCTTGATATTTAATTTATAAACGAAAAAAAAAAAAAAAATATACAAAAATAAAGTAAACATAATAATTTATAAACGAAAAAAAAAAAAAATATACAAAAATAAAGTCAACATAATATATATATATACGAGAAGAGAAGGTCAGAAGATAAGGTCAAAAAAGTCAAAAAGGTCCAAAAGGTCACAATTAATAAAAGGAAAATCACATGGTAAAAACGGAAAACATCGTATTATCATCAAAAAAAAACATGGAAAATTTTTTCAAACCGCCATCAAATATGGATTTTAATACTCCAAATTTAAATAAAATTTGGAAGATTTGGATTCAAAAGTTTGATTTATATCTTACAGCAATGGATATGAATAGTGAAGAGGACAACAGAAAAATTGCCATTTTACTACATTGCCTTAGGGAAACAGGTATGAAATTTTTTAATAGTTTTAAAATATAAAACAAAATTCAATGATGTCAAAACTGAGTTCGACGAATATTTTGAACCCAAGAAGAATATCATTTACCAAAGATATAAGTTTTTATCTTTAAAACAAAAATCTGCTCTCGATTCATTTTTAACAAATCTAAAAGAGGCGGTTAAATTATGCGAGTATTCGGGAGACGAATCGGCTATGGTTCAAGATGTATTTCTAATAGGACTTAAGGACGATAAATTAAGGAGAAAATTGTTAGAAGTGGATGATTTTACGCTGGAACAGGCAAAATTTCACGTAATTAGCGAAGGTCAAGCTAAAGAAATGTCTAAACGTAATGAAATGTCAATAGAAAACCCTATTAATATCATAAAAAAACCATTTAACAGTCACAGTAAAACCCAAGCTTACCAAACTTTTCAGTCAAATCAGTCATCCAATAGTCATTACAAAAATAAAAAATAAAGAAGGAAATTCACACAATGCCAAAATTGTGGACAATTAGAGCATAGAACAAAATGTCCAGCTGTAGCAAAGCAGTGTCATAATTGCAAAGGATTCAACCACTTTGCCAAAATCTGCAGAAGGAAATCAATTTCTGTAAAGGCGTTAGAAAAAACAGAAAATTCTGAAGATTTTTTTATTGGTGTAATTAATATAAATAAATTTAAAGAAAAACCAAATACTAATTTTAAAATAAATAAAACCAAATTTTTCAATTCAAATAATTTTTGTTTTAGGAAAGAATTTGTAGTAAACAATGAAAGAATTAAAATTGAATTAGATACAGGAGCAGAGGCAAATGTGATGTCAAAAAGAACTTTTGATTTAATGAATTTCAACAAAATATTTAAACTGAAAAAGAATACAGGAATTTTAACTGCTTTTGGAGGATCAAAAATTGAATTTTTAGGCAAAAGTATAATTTCAGGACTAATTGAAAACCGTAAGTTCTCTTTTAATTTTATTATTGTAAATGAAGAGGTTATTACTATACTGGAAAGCCAGACCTTATAAAATATAACCTAGTTTGTTGTCCGAACATTAATCAAATTATAATGTCTAATAACGAACTAATAACTGATATTAAAGATGATGATAAAAATTTATTCGAAGGTCCTGGATGCATTCCAGGCCTAATTAGTCTCAAAGTAATTAAGGATGTATAACCTGTTATTGATCCTATGAGAAAAATACCTTATAAATTATATGATAGATTCAAAGAAGAATTATGTCGCATGTAAAAAGCAAATGCAATTTGTCGTGTAACTCATCTAACAGAATGGGTAAATTCGGTTGTCTTAGTTGAAAAATAAATCTAATAAATCTAGTTGAAAAATAAATCTAAAAATAAACCACAACAAAATAAATCTTTGCGAGTATGTCTAGATCCGCGAAATTTAAATAAAGTATTACAACGCGAACACTATCCAATATTAGACTTGGAATATATTAAATCTAAATTAGCAGGGTCTAAGTATTTTTCAAAACTAGATGACAGCAGTGGTTTCTGGATGTTGAAATTAAACGAGACAAGCTCAGATCTATGCACATTTCAAACACCATTTGGTAGGTACAAATTTTTACGCATGTCATATGGACTTAATGTAGCTCCGGAAATATTTCATCGTATTATAACTGAATTATTTCACGGTCTAAATGTTATAACTTATATAGACAATATTTTAATTTATGCTAAAACGGTTACTGAACACAATAAAATTCTGGAAAAGGTTTTAGATAAAGCTAGTGCAGTTAATTTGAAGTTCAATAGAGAAAAGTATCAATTCGGAGTGAGTGAAATTAAATTTTTCGGACATATTTTTAATTCGGATGGTATAAAACCAGATATGACCAGAGTAGATGCAATTTTAAAAATGCCGGCACCAAAATGCGTAAAAGATTTACAAAGATTTTTAGGAATAATTAATTACTTTGGTCCGTTCATTCAAAATCTATCAGAAAAGTCAATATCTTTAAGGAATCTTCTAAAAAAAAATGTAGAATTTCAATGCAATTCCTCTCATGAATCTGTTTTTAAAGAATTAAAATCATGTATAATAAATCCTCCTAGCAATATTAATAGTCCTAGCATGTTATGCTTCTCAATTTGCGGTTGGAGCGGTTTTACTTCAAGAAAACCGTCTATTAGCATTCGCGTCTAATACGTTAACCAACTGCCAACAAAACTACGCCCAGATCGAAAAAGAACTCTATACAATCTTTTTTTGGAGTATCAAAATTTCATAACTTTATATATGGTCAAACTGTTACAGTTCAAACTGACCAAAAACCATTAATATCAATTTTTAAGAAGTCATTATGCAATATTCCACCTCGATTGCAGAGAATGATAATGTCGTTACAGGGTTATGATCTTGAGGTAAAACATATACCTGGAAAAGATTTAGTGGATGCCTTATCCAGAGCACCAATGGATATAAAAGAAGAAAATTCTATTGATCAAAACATTAAAATACATACAATCTTTTTCAAATCAAATTTATGTGTCTCAAAAATTATGTTAAAACGAATTAAAAATGAAATAGATAAAGATAAACAATTCAATGAATTAAAATCATTAATTAGATTAGGGTGGCCAGATAGTAAAGATAAACTCCCGGAGCATGTCAGATTTTTTTGGAAATTTAAAGCTGAATTGTTTGAAATTGATGATATTCTTTTTAAAAATAATTTACTTTTGATTCCAAAATCTCTAAGACAAGAAATATTAAAAATGATTGAAGAAGGGCATTTCGGTATTCAAAAATGGAAAAACCGGGCAAGAACATTGGTATATTGGCCAAATATAAGTCATGACATAGAAAGAATGGTGGAAAAATGTACGGTATGTCAGCAAACGCAAAAATCAAATTTGAGACAAACACTTATTCTGCGCGATATTCCAAATCTACCATTTCAAAAACTAGGTAGTGACATATTTGAATTTAATAAAGAATTATACTTGTTAATTGTTGATCACTACTCAAAATATGTAGAAATTGGTAAAATTTCATCGGGAAGTGCCGATAATGTAATTCAAGTTTTCAAAACCACTTTTGCGAGGCATTCCAGTTAAATTAGTGTCTGACAATGGTCCTCCATTTACATTGAACCAATTCGAAAAGTTTTTATATGGTTGGGATGTTGAGCATGTAACGAGCAGTCCCCACTACGCCCAATCCAATGGTTTAGCTGAAAGGTCTATACAAACGGTCAAGAAAATGCTTAATAAATGCTCTTTATCTAATACTGACCCTTATTTGGGTCTGTTAAATCTAAGAACAAGCACTCTTATAGGGTACTCGCCTTCTCAGTTGCTAATGTCACGCAACTTGAGAACAAGAATTCCTATGACAACAGAATATCTAAAGCCTAAAATAGTCGACAACATTCAAAATAGAAACAGGTTAAAAAATTATCAAGAAAAAATGGTTCAAAGTTACAATAAAAAGGCTACCATCAGACAAGATGTAGAACGGAATATCCCTATATTGTTCAAAAAATTTCCAAATGATAAATTTTGCAGAAGGGGAAAGGTAGTACAGAAATCGGATGAGCCGATATCAGTAATTGTAGAGGATGAAAACGGAAATAAATTTCGAAGAAACGAAATTCATACAAGATTAGATAAGCTGGCAACTCAGATTAGTAATAATGAATGTAATAAAGAAAATGATCAAGAAAAAATAAACCAAGAATCACGAAAATGACGGTCCGATAAAACTTATAAATAAAATTTTGAATATGTATGTATGTATGTATATACGTATGTACATTATATAATATTATATCGGAATAATTGAATTTTATAATATTTGAACTTTTCATCACATTTGTATCCTCGAAAAAAAAAGAAAAAAAAAGAAATAAATAAAACAATAACAAATAAGTAAATTAAATCTCAATATAAGATAATAATTACAAACAAATAATAAATAACAAAACAGGTTTTAATTTAAATTGAATTGAATATAAGAAACTTTGTTATGTACATTTATTAATGAATTTTATGAATTATGATTATAATAATAATAAATTGAATTGGATATAAGAAACTTTGTTATGTAGGTACACTTATTAATTAATTTATAATTGATGATAACAATAATAAATATTATACTATAAAAAAGAGCATGTAATATATTTGTAATACATTTACATAAAGTATATAAAATGTATCATATGTTTTACTATATGTGTTATATTGTATCACATTATTTATTATACTACTATATTGTTATATACATGTTCTACTACCACTTTTATTACACTTATTATAAGTTGCATTATATAATAAATAATTAAGATCAGTCTTAAAAGTAAAGTCATTGGTTTAATTATAATCAAACAGTATCGTTTAAACTTTTTTAAATAAATTTTCTAATGTGATCAAGTTCAATTTAAAAGTAAACAAAAAATGAAAAAAAACTTGGGTTTAAAAAGTTGTTTTTAATATTAAATAACAGCATTGCATTTTTTACTAAAAGTTCATAAATTTTTATTCATTAAATAATATCTCGTTTATTTATCCATGAATCATGTTTTTTATCAAAGCCAAGCCACCTAACCAAACCTGGATTTCCTTTTTACTTATTATTTTTTCCACGAGGTAAACATTAGCAAATTTAACAGATGTAAGTTCAGGTTCATAAAAACTGCCTTTTATTTGTTTTTGTGTGTAATCAAGTAAATTTTATGTTATTGGATCAGTTCTTTTTATTTTTGCTATGGTATATATTTCTGTTTAATATACCTTTAAATTTACTTATACGAACAAAATCTCCAATTTTATATTTTGCTTTTCGGAATACTTTTAATTTATTGTATACAGTTTTTAATAATAATTTCTCATGTTTCTTTGTAACTTTTTTAAGTGGAAGTTTAATTGTATGAGTTATATTTTTCTATTAGCGATGGTAGAATAATTAACCATTTATATGTGTCTTGTAAACTAAATTGTTTCCACATCGTGTTGTTTAGCGTACGATTGAAACGTTCTATAATTGATGCTTTTAGTTCTGAATATGTATGATAATGGTTAATTTTATTTTTCCTCATTAGATTTTGAAATTTTTATTAATAAAAATAAAAACAAAAATATTTTTCATTGCGATTAAAACATTATTAGCACTTTTGCTTTTAACCGGTTCAGCATACGCAAATTTTGAAAATGTATCAATTACTGTTAATAAATATTTATATCCCTTGTTGAATTTTGCATATGGAATCATTTCAACCAAATCAATTTTCCAAGTACGAATGATGTGCTGTAAAAAATTGTATGAATTTATATATGTATTTAATAAAAGAAAATAATTGGTTTTAAAAAATATTTGTTTTATTTATTGTTCACCAAGATAATTTTTCTGACAAAAACATAGGTATTTCATAAAAAAGTCTGGAATAGTTACACTGATCTATGTGTAAATTCATTGGAATGTAGAAATATTCTTGTTCCAATCTTAATTTATTCTTTGCGATATATCTCTCAAAATATTTGAATTGATATTCTCGTATATTTAGTTCAGCTCCATTGTTATATGACATCACTGTTTGTATAAAATCTACCATGAGGCAAAAACGAGTGTACTAATCTACCTGCAATGTAAGTTTTTTTGTGCGCTCTACATGATTAAATGTTAGCGAATATCCTTTTGAATTTATTTTTGGTTCACTGTTTTTAAAATCGTGATAAAATGTACACCACTCCAAATAATTAATTTCGCTTATGACTTTGTTGTGTCGTTGGAAAATTATTGAAGCAGCAAAATTTTCCATATTAAATCCAATTTGAAATTTTATGGTTTGTTTTTTAACCAGAAAACAATTATAGCTTAATAAAAGGTTCTGCACTGGCTTATTATAAAATTTCTACAAAATCAATCGAAATGTTTTGTTTTCAACAATAAGCGTTTACAAAGTAATTTAACATCTGTTTGTGGACATTATTGTTGTGTCCGCAACGAAGATGCCATGCGAAGTTCCTGTAAAAGCATGAAATATTTTCTTAATTTCCCCACTTAAAAACGATAAAAAAATACAAAGAATATTTCGAAAAATTTTTAAAAAATATGGGAGAAAAATTATAGATAAATACAAAATTCGAAAATAAAATTCATCAGTTAAAACAAAAAAGATGGAGCAATCAACAAATTCAGAAGCATTTGAAACACAAAAAGGTGAGCCAGTGCAGAACCTTTTATTAAACTGTATTTATTTTTTGGATAAAAAACAAACCATAAAAATTCAAATTGGATTTAATATGGAAAATTTTGCTGCTTCAATAATTTTCCAATGACACAACAAAGTCATAAGTGAAATTAATTATTTGGAGTGGTGTACATTTTATCACGATTTTAAAAACAGTGAACCAAAAATAAATTTAAAAGGATTTTTGCTAACATTTAATGATGCAGAGCGCACAAAAAGACTTTCATTGCAGGTAGATTAGTACACTCGTTTTTGCCTCATGCTAGACTTTATACAAGCAGTGATGTCATATAACAATGGAGCAGAACTAAATATACGAGAATATGTATTCAAATATTTTGAGAGATGTATCGCAAAGAATAAATTAAGATTGGAAGAAGAAGATTTCTACATTTCAGTGAATTTAGAAAACACATAACTCATCGTAACTATTCCAGACTTTTTTATGAAATAAATATTTTTTTGTCAGAAAAATTATCTTGGTCAACAATAAATAAAACAAATATTTTTTAAAACCAATTATTTTCTTTTATTAAATACATATATAAATTCATACAATTTTTTACAGCACATCTTTATAAATTTTCCGTAAGGTGATGGTGAGGGCAAATGGCGGTGAAATTCTACTGAACTCGAAATAAATTTTTCTAAAAATTCCTTTTTCTGGTACCCCTTTACATAAACGACATCGAATAAATTTAATGAATTTAAAATATTTTTAATTTCTAAATATTCAATAAATCCGTCATCCCAGTCAAGACCATTTTTTTGCATTTTATTGAATTTATTTTGCTGTTTAACATCGACATTTAACTCTTCGAACGAATAAGGTGCTTTAAACATAAACAGGATCGGTATCAGTGACCCATCAGCTATCAAAGAAAATTCTTTCAAGAAATATTGCTTATTATTTCCAACAATAAATTGTAGATCTGCTACTGCCTTGCTGCTCATTTTGTGCCTTACTATATTAAAATAACTTGAAAACCTCTAATTTATACCTAATACGGTTTAAAAAGACAGGAATAAAAAAGGAATATTCTAGGGCCCCTTGCTTCCTTCTCCCAAGGGGAAGACAGCCTTTAGCAGTAGCATAGACCGATTCCGAACCCTCAAGGACCGATACCGGACAAGAATTTAGCAAAGAGAAATGTGCTTTTGTCAATATTGGGCAGTATAATGTTTATGTAAGAAACAATGAAAAACCTCTCGAAAAAATTATTCATCCAAATGTAATTCCAAATCGTCATATGAATAATATGTGTAACCTATACATTTGTTTACTTTAATTTTTTCGAGAGGTTTTTCAATGTTTCTTACACAAACATTGTACTGCCCAATATTGACAAAAGAACATTTTTCTTTGTTAAATTCTTGACAGATACCGGTCCCTCAATGACCGATACCGGACCCTCAAGGACCGATACCGGATCCTCAAGGACCGATACAGGATCCTCTAGGACCGGAACCGTATCTTGAGGACTGCATTTCGGACTTCCGGAGACCCCATCTGAGTATATGGTACAAGTATAATGTCAAGGGCACAAATTGTATCGGAAATACATAGACCAGCCAGGCAGTAGAAATGAATCCATATGCAAAGTTTAACAAAGGAAATAAACATTTATGAACAGTAATAGACATCTTTTCGAAATATAATTATGCTGAACAAATTATGCAATTAAAACTAAAAATGCAAAACATTTTTAAACGGGCTGGACACTACTAAAAACTTCAATCTGATCAAGGAAAAGATTTTTTTCAACAAAGATTTTAGAAAACTTATGTAAAAAAAAAAATTGATCATTAACATACATATATTCTGAAATGAAAGTTTCCATAGTAGAACATTTTAACCGTACTTTAAAAAATTCAATGGGGAAGCAGTTTAGTTTTCAGGGTAATTATAAATGGATATCTCTTTTACCCTCCCTTATTGAGAAATACAACTCAACATATCATCGTACAATAAAACATCAACCTAAAAAAATTACAAAGAAAAACGAAAAATTACTATTAAAAACTGTCTACAATAAATTAAAAATGTTTCGTAAAGCAAAATCTAAAGTTGGAGATTATGTTCGTATAAAAAAATTTAAAGGTATTTTTGCACAGGTTATCAACCCAACTGGTCAACAGAAATATTTACAATTGCAAAATTAAAAGAACAGACCCAATAACATACAATTTACTTGATTACACAAATAATCCAATAACCTGTTCTTTTTAAGAGCCTGAATTAAAATGAAAGAAAAGGAAATCAAGTTTTAGTTAGATGGCTTGGTTTTGATAAAAAGCATAATTCATGGATAAACAAAGAAGATATTACTATTACTACACATATTTAAAATATTTCAATTTTTTATTTGTGCATTTTAGTTTCACTTTTTTATTTTAGTAAATTTATGATTTTAATAAAACACATTTATCTCAAAAAGATTTTTTTCATTTTGCATATATTTAATTCTGTATTAAGTTCATGATTAAGTTCATTACTCATTAGTCATTTTAGTCAAGATTTTATACGTCATACAACCGCACAAAATACACCTGTTTCATGTTTTATATTAAAAAAGAATTAAAATAGCTTGAAATAATCAAGTTAAAATGCATTTAATTAACATTTTTATTTTTTATTGCAAAACGATAAACATTCGTACTATACTATAGGATACTATAGAATATTTTTGATAATTTCATAACACTACATCTTTCCAATATAATATAGTCTATTCAAAATCTAAGATCGTTGATACATGCTCCCAATAACTTCGGCGGGGTCCGATTCGGTCCTAGATCCAATAAACGGTTAAAATTTCTTTATATTTATAGATAAATTTATAATAGCTGATAGCCCAACCGCTATTTCTTTTTTGAAATTCTTCTAATTTTCTTAAATGATACTTGGAAAATTGGTTTGGTTGAATTGATTCCATATGCAAAATTCAACAAGGGATATAAATATTTATTAACAATAATTGATACATTTTCAAAATTTGCGTATGCTGAACCAATTAAAAGCAAAAGTGCTAATAATGTTTTAATCGCAATGAAAAATATTTTTACGCGGGCTGGTAAAAAAGCAAAAAATTTACAATCTGCTCAAACTACGGAATTTTTCAACAAAAAATTTCAAAATCTAATGAGGAAAAATAAAATTAACAATTATCATACATATTCAGAACTAAAAGTATAAATTGTAGAACGCTTCAATCGTACGCTAAAAAACACGATGTAGAGACAATTTAGTTTATAAGGCACATATAAATGGTTAACTATTCTACCATCGCTAATAGAAAAATATAACTCATACAATTAAACTTCCACCTAAAAAGGTTACAAAGAAAAATGAGAAATTATTATTAAAAACTGTATACAATAAATTAAAAGTATTCCGAAAAGCAAAATATAAAATTGGAGATTTTGTTCGTATAAGTAAATTTAAAGGTATATTAAACAGAAATATATACCATAGCAAAAATAAAAAGAACTGATCCAATCACATAAAATTTACTTGATTACACACTAAAACTGAACTTACATCTGTTAAATTTCTAATGTTTACCCTGTGGAAAAAATAATAAGAAAAAAAGGAAATCAACTTTTGGTAAGGTGGCTTGGCTTTGATAAAAAACATGATTCATGGATAAATAAACGAGATATTATTTAATGAATAAAAATTTATGAACTTTTAGTAAAAAATGCAATGCTGTTATTTAATACTAAAAACAACCTTTTAAACCCAAGTTTTTTTTTTCATTTTTTGTTTACTTTTAACTTGATTTTGATCACGTTAGAAAATTTATTCAAAAAGGTTTAAACGATACATGGCAAATCAATTTAGTAGAAATGATTCCATATGCAAAGTATAACAAAGGAAATAAATATTTATTAACTGTAAATGACACTTTTTCGAAGTATGCTTATGCTGAGCCAATTAAAACTAAAAAAAGAACATTTTTTCTTCAGAGTACTATCGACTTACTATTTAATACATGTATTTATTATCGACTTACTATTTAATATATGTATTTATTAAGAAAATAAATTATGGTAAGCACATTTTATTAAAACAACATATTATTTATTAACAAACAGCTCTTTGTTCATTAACCTCACCCCATTTATATAATACACATACCTAACTTGTAATAATACTAATTTCAAGGTTAACCACTTAATGCACATTATTGAAAATAAATTCTCATAATACTTTAACATTCCGTACCCTAAAAAAAGAATTAAAATAGCTTGAAGTAATCAAGTTAGTGTGCATTTAAGTAATATTTTTTACTTTTTGTCGCAAAACCAAAACATTCACTACATACTATAGGATATTTTTTATAATTTCATAACACTACATCTTTCCAATGTAATATAGTCTATTCAAAATCGAAGATGGTTGGTACATGCTCCCAATAACTTCGGCGGGGTCTGATTCAGTCCATGCTACTGCCAAAGGGATCCTTTTAAATCAATCCCATAAAATTTCTTAATGTTCAAACCTTCCATCTTGAGGTCCTAAATCTCCGAACTTGGCCCCTTAAGATCTTATTCCAATTCTCCTAACTGGCCGAATTCTGGCCCTTTTCCAAATCTCTAAATTTGCTGAAGCTTCTACGCTTATAACATCGTACCAAAATGTTAAACGCCCTGCCCTTAAAACTTTTTAAACCCACTTAATAATTTAATTTTTAAATTTCATAATACATATTCTCACACTCTAACAATAGCTAACAAAATAAATTCTTGCATATTATTTACATAGTCTGTGTTATTATAGTACAACACCTGTTTTTAGATCAATATAAAACATAAAACACATCACTCCACTTACTTGTTATACATTATCTAGTTAACTTTCTATACTATTTATAAAAACTTTTCCGGAAACTAATCATTTGCATAACTATTGCTATATTTTCTGGCACAAAATTCCCACGGCCAAGTGCCCCATATACTACTGCTATCAGAACACCTCCATTTTATCTGAGATTTTCAGACAAGATTGATCCATATCTATCTTTTCTGTAAACAGTATATAATACCGGAAAAATTTCTAATTAGTAACAGAAGAATTATAATTAGTAATAGAAGAATTAAGCCAAGTTTCAGTTAAAATAAAAATATAAAAATCTAGACGAGACCAGTTGGAACAAACCATTTTAGTTTTAGTACGAAGTCCTCTAACATTTTGATAATAAATAGAAAATTTAGAAGGAGTGGGATAAGATTGAGATGAGTTAATATTAACTAGATTTCTTCTCATTTGTATGGGCACGAAAGTACTTACAGTTCCCACTCGATTTGGAGAAACACGTTCATCGTTGCTAGACTTACTTTTATTTCTCCTGAAAAACGTGATTTCGTACAAAAATTTGGCCAAGTATCATTACCAGGAGCATCTGATCATGACCTTATCTACATGTCTTATGAAATTCCAATTGCAAAGCCTAGACAATTAATAATATATAGAGTCTACAAGAACTGTAATTTAGAACATGTTACTCAGTCTGCTTCTAGGTTGCCCTGGTATGATGTATGTCATTTTAGCTATGTTAATGACAAGGTCGAATTTTTTAACAACTTTTTTATTAATTTATTTGAAGAGCAGGTTCCTCTTAAATTTTTTATTCCGCAAAGTGATGAAATTACATACTTTTGTCGTCAGATCCAGAGTTTGTCTAAAGAAAGAGCTTCAGCCTATAAGATCTGGAAGAGTACTAAAGATTTTGCTGGCAAGATTTCTTATAACTGCCTCAGAAATAGGGTCAATCTTCGTATTAGGCAGGAAAAGAAATTATATTTTTTCAAGATGCTTAATCCAAATCTTTCTCCAAAAACTAATGCTTCTAATGCGCCTAATGCTCCGATTCCAAGATTCCAAGACAGATGGTGCTCTCGATATTGATTTGAATAAGTTAAATAGTAAATTCCTGGTACCACCAAGCGTTTCTTCATTATGCATTCCAAATTTAAAGAGTGTGTCAGAGAGTGAATCGTTATTAAATTATCTTTCTTTCCGCAATGTTACCATCGATGGAGTTTATGTGGCAATTGGTCAAATTAAATCGGAAGGTACTGGTCCTGATCAAATACCTTCCCGCTTCATTAAACTGATTCTACCTATTGTTTTGCCGTTTCTAACTCATACTTATAATTCAATTTTGACTATGGGTATTTATCTTCTAGTATATATGTGCTAAGATAATTCCTATTCCTAAGAATCCTAATCGTACTGTAAATGACCATAGGCCCATTAGCATTCTTTCTTGTCTTTCCAAGTATTTAGAACGATTACTTAATACTCAGATGAGTGAATATCTGGGTACCAATAACTTGTTATATAGATTTCAATCAGGTTTTCGTAAGCAGCATAGTACTGAATCGGCACATCGGCACATCGCAAAAATGCGACCTTTTTATTCTTTCTAGATTTTTCCAAAGCTTTTGATAGTGTCAACCATGCGCTCCTTTGTAGAAAACTCCGTTCTTTCTTTAACTTCGATTCTTGTACTATAACACTGATATATAGTTACATTTATCAGAGATCACAGTTTGTAAAATATTTAAATGTTAACTCAAACAATATTCCAGGTAAATGGATCCAGGTTACATAGGGATCTATTTTGGGTCCTCTTCTTTTTAGTTTATTTATAATTGATATCTACCAATGCTTGTCTGAAGCTCATAGTAGGTTATACGCCAACGTTGTTCAAATTTATATATAGGCCTTTTGGGCCTATGAGAACGGATTAAAATTAAATCCTTCTAAATCTCAGGCTATGGTTATGTATGTGAGAAATATTGATACAACTGTTCTGCCTAAAATAAAGCTAAATTCTTCTTCTGTTGCTATGGCTATGTGTTGATATGGCTAAGACTTTGGGTGTTGTTTTCAATAAAACATTAACCGGGAATGACCATATTGATTTTATAGCTAAGCGTGGTTTTTCATTACTTCGAAGACTTTGGAAATATCCATATATTATTAATGAAAGCTTATACTATCATTGGTAATGCCTATTTTCACGTACTGCAATGTGGTTTATTCTAGTATGAATGCTAATGAATTTGCAACACTGAATATTATTTTCAATTCATGCACCCGCTTTGTTTCAAATCGTCGTAGATTTGATAGGATTAGCGAGGTTTCTTAAAAAAATGCTAAAATGCACTTGCTCCAATTTCTTGAACTACAGATATATTACCTTAATGTAGAAAATAATTTCAAAGTCGGTACCAACATATCTATACGAAAAATTTGTTTTTGGTAGATTTCGTAGACGTTTAAATTTGATTGTTTCACGTCATAATGGTAAGCATATCCATTTATCATTTTTTGCTAAAGTTGTTGTTCTTGTTGTTGTTTTGCTAAAGTTGTTGGAATTCGTTACCAAGTGCCATCAGTGAAGAACCATCCAAACATAACATTGTTAGAGCCGCAATCTTGTTTTTTTTTGGTTTTTTTTCATTACTTTAGTTTTAACTTTAGTAAATATATTAATGAACTAATTGAATTTATCTAGAACCAACTTCTTATTATATAATATTGAAGAGACTAATTGTCTCATGTATATTATAACATAAATAAATTATGATTTAAGAACGAGTCACTTTGATGTTTATTAGTAAAGGATTTGGGAATATTAATAGAGTTGGTAGAACTTTTAACGAGAAATGATTAGTGGTTTTAATAGATGGAATTGTTTCAGCGGCGAAATGTAAATCAAGTAAACTTTTAATAGTGGTTTTAGGTGTAACTGAAGAAATACGATGAGTAATAGACTGTTTTAAATTTATAGGATCATTTTTATTATTAGTACAATTTTTATTACGAATGTTATTAGGCTTAGTAAAATTTATATTCATGTCTTGAGAAGTGTTACTTATTTATTAGAGGATTCTTTTCTTTTTGATGAATATTTAATATTTTCTTTTCGGAACTTGCTGATATTAATAGTTGCACCAATTTTCCCCGTGACATGAAAATGTTTTTCTCTGAGCAAACACATCAAATAACACCTTTTTATATTATATTCTTTATATAATAAAAATATAAAAAGCTTTGTAAAAATTAACGCTGCCAAGTTACTGTACAAAATGCATTTTTTTTTATCTCCCTATAGCAAGCCGTTCAAAAGTTATATAAAAGTTATTTTATATAACCTGCCAGGGTTTTGAACCCAAGACCCTTTGATTGAATGGTTGGCGTCTTAACAACTGCGCCATGAGTCAGAAATAAAACTCAAGTTCAAGATCAAAATGCAATAAAAATTAAAAAGTATTTAAAGAGTTCAAATTACACCTCTTATTTTGTTATTTGTCAATTTGGTTAACTTAAATTTACTTTGTATTACAATTGTATTTAATAAATTAATTGAATCCCACTTAGGTTAATATCAACAGTTAATAGTAAGAAAAAAAAATGAATAAAATTTATAATTAGTTAGTAATAGTACTTTAAAGAAAAAACAAGAAATTAAATAAAATTAAAAAGCGAGAGAACCACAAGTACGTGTTTAAAGTTTGAAAGGGAAAACTTCTCAGCTTTAATTTTTGTGAAAAAAATATGTTTCAAGTTCAATTTTGTTTTGAAACATCCTGTATTTGGAGTACTTCTTATAGCAAATTTTGAAACACCTTTTCAAGCTCTATAATTAGTACTCAATAACGTTTTCTCTGTCTCTAACCGTTTTTGATATATAAAAAATATAAAAGTTTCTTATAACACACTTTTGAAAATAATACACTTTTCTATTGTGATTTGTGATTGAAAATAACACAGCGATTGAAAATAAAACACTTTTCTATTCTTTATATAATAAAAATATAAAAAGCTTTATAAAATTTAAAGCTGCCAAGTTACTGTACAAAGTGCATTTTTTTTTATCTCCTTATAGCAAGCCGTTCAAAAGTTATAGATTTTTTTTTAAAAAAAGTCGTTAAAACATCTTTAACCCCTTATATCTCGAGAAGAGTCCAGAATAGACCCCGCCCTCAAATAGAACTTTTTGTTCGTCTCAACATGCCCGATCACCTATTTCAAAGAGGACCATCGAGTTGGAAACACCCTGTATATTATTATAAATCGCCATACATTGAAATATTTCTTTAAAAATATTTCATTCATAGAATAATTTCTTATAACTACACTAAAATACCTATAAATACGCTGCAATATATGTATATATCTAAATATACCTACTCTTATTATACACCATTCATTCATTAGTGGAATAAATGATATGTAAATAAACATGATATTATATAACTATGTGTACCAATATCAATATCATATAATTATAAATTCTTCAAGTAACTGTTATATTTTATTTTTTTTTTTCATTTTTTCTACAACACAGCATCCTCAATAATTTCAAATTATCGAGAAAAAAAAAATTCAAAAATTCATTAAAGAAATTTGTTAGAAAATTGAAATAAAGCAAGTCACACTTTCGTTAATTTTAAGGTAACCCTTTATTATTAAGAAAAGTTGGTAACAGGCATAAAAGTATAATGTTGAAGCTTTATGTACTACTTCAAAAAATTTGGACAGGTGTTCAAGTTACAGATGTCTGAAAATAGGGATTTTCAGTTTTTGGCCTCTTACAGTTTAGGAGCTGTCAAAATAGGAGCTTCTTTCAAAATTTCAAGTTTCCAACTTAAACCGTCTAGATAGAAGGGTTAAATAATTTTGCAATAATTCAGTTTAGCATAATGGCATATTAAAACGCCGTATGGCACAAGCCTATATTTATTATATACATATTTGTAAAGCTCATAACTGCAGGTATCGTTTGGTGTTTTCAGATTGAAAAAATATACCTTATAGAACTTGTGTTATAACAATTTAAATATAGACCTTTTCGAAATTTGTGGGCTGTAGCTCCGTAGCGGGTGGGGCTACAGAAAAAAAGTTTTTTCATAAAATAATTTTTTTAAGGATATCTATACGTAATTAAAATTGCATGGGTCTACTTCAAACGATGTAGAACTTCCGAAAAATTTGTATGAAAAATGTGGAGATTAAAAAGTTAGTGTTCGAGAGCTATCCGCAGTTTTATTGAGATCTCAACCAAAAAATATAGGGAACCTACAAATTTATCCAAAAATGTATTGTGTTAATTTCAATACTCTAGCTTTCTTAGTTTTTGAATTAGCGTGCTGACAGACGAACATGACTTGATCGGCTCAGAATTTGATTCTGATCCGATCCATACCTTTGAAGGTATATCTAGCTTGCTTATTTCGAGGTCTTACAAACGGAGGAGTAATTTTATTATACCCGATACTTATCGTACGTAACTTATCGTACGTAAAGGTGGAATTAAGTCTAGTCCAGCATACTTTTTGATATCAAGATCAATAATTACTTCAAATATTTCATTGTGAGAAAGATATACTCATTAATATGTGATAATTAAATTGGGGTTGTTTATTTAAGATCTCAATATAATTACATGACTCTTGTGTACGATAAACTTTTTGAAAACTATCAACAAATAAGTTACAAACAGCACAGAAGAAGAAGTATTGTTTGCCACTAATTTTTCGTTTTGTGTTAAAGTAATCGACATTTTTTTTTTTGGTCTGTAATTAACCTATTGTCGAATATCAGTGACATAATTATGTATGCTAAGTTTGCTTGTATATTTTTTTACAATGATTATACATAATGTTTGATCATAAATAGGATAGTTTTAGAGTAAAAATCTAAAATCTTATAGAGGTAAAAGTAGAGTTTTTGTTGTATTATTTCTTTATTTTTATTTTAGTTTGAAAAATATCGCAAAACGAGAGATAAACACACGAGATTTTTAATCACTAAAAATTCACCGACCCACAGAAAGCGTCGCATAAATAAAACAACGTCTAAATCTACTTGCTTTCAAATAGTTTACACAAAATGACGCAAATATGTACATTGTAACAATTTAGAATTATCAATTCTTATGTATTATGAAATAACCAAGATCGACTTAAAAACAAAATCAGTTTAATTTATATTTTGATTTGAACTTAAAAAAAATGTATAAAATTTTAATTTGAAATATTCTATATACTAATGAACATCGTTAAGAGTAACATAGAAAATACATTTTGTCTCATTTTAATCGGTACTACCGGAGTTTGGAGGTGGTAACCCCCACAATATTAAAAGTTTTGTTGTTGAAATATTTATGTAAAAATATAATTAGGAAGGACTTTAGAGTTGGCTACAAAAGCGGAATTATCCTCTTTTTCCAAAATATTTATATAATATTATATATCTATCTGAAGAATCTGAATTAGGAGGGCCTTTAGAGTTGGATTCAAAATCAGGATTGCCTCTTTTTCTAGAATATTTATATGTAATATACTAGCAAGAATACCCGGCGTTGCCCTGAGTATTTTCTTGGCTTTATGAAACAAAAATTATTAACTTTTATTCTTGCATTAATATAATTTAATTATTATAGTTAACTTATTACTATGCATTTACAAATGCGGGTAGTTAATATTTTAGTTTTAATTACATTTAATTAATATAATTTAATTACATTTACTTCAATTTATTTTTAGCAATTTGAATAAACACAGCGGAGAATTAGAGACAATTCGTTTACAAAAATATTTAAATTTAATAATTAATATTTAATTTACTCTGACCGTCCATCTGTTTGCAAAACTTATTCCCTGTTTAATAAAGAGCAATGAAATATAAACCATGCGTACAGCTCCCTTATAGGTACACCACATGTTAGTAATGCATTCCTGAATGATGATATAACGATTGTCGTATGGAGGAGATTGTTTCTGTTTTGTAATAACGGCCGACAATGTTATGCTGTTAAAACTTAAACACATTATTCTTAAGATACTTAATTAGGTTATTTTAATTACTACTATATTATATTAGAAATTTGCATTGAAAGATTTTTTTTTAATAATAATAACAATACAAAAAATTGGGTAAAATATTTTAATAGGTACTTGCGCGGAAATGGGTTAACGAACGTTAACAAAAATTTGTGACAGACTTTATTTAGAACCGTAAATTCATCCTGCCAAATTAGACATAAATTAGAAACAAAAATTTTTTTTGCTAATCTATCGTGCCGAAATGAGTTAATGCATCCCAGCACAACTAATTAAATGAGCTTCAGTGCTAAAGTGCAATACTTGTGGCAGTTTTCAATTGCTCAAACCTTTTAAACACGACAACAAGAAAATTAAAAACATTATTGACGCCTGGTGCCGAAACGGATTAATGAACAGTAACGAAATTAACTTAGCAAACTTCTGTGCTAATGTACAACACTTTTGTAAATTTTCAACACAACTGGCCGAATCGTTTAAGACGACAACAAAAAAATTAAAAACTTCATTGAGGCCTGGTATCGAAACGGGCTAATGAATCGTAAGCAAATTAACTTAGTGAGCTTTTCTGCTAAAGTGCAATACTTTTGTACATTTTCAATTCAACTGGTCAAACCATTTAGCAGGGCAAAAAAAAATTAGGAAACTTCGTTTGGCCATCGTGCCTGAACGGGCAATAAGAGCCTAATAAAAATTTGTTTCCGGCTTTTTTCCAAATCATAAAACCACCATACAAATTGGACATAAATCTGAAACAAAAAATATATAGCCTATAATTATTTCCAGGCTTGTAGAAATGTTCCTACAAAAGTTGGTTGCAACCGCACTAATGGTTTTTACGTCACTCTGGCCCAAACAAACAAAAAGAATTTCTGTTTTATATATTAAATTTTTTACCCCGCTGAACCGAATCCGGTCAATATATTGGAACGAAATTTCTTTGGTACGCCTCTAAAGCTAAGAAGAACCTTTGTGCAAATTTTCAACTCAATCGGTCAAACAACGACAACGAAAAACTGAAAAGCTTTAAAAGGCTCTCGGCCCGCAAAAGGTTAATGAACCGAAACGCGATATAGCATTTAACTCCTTCCAGGTTGATAGAAATGTTCTAACAAAATTTGGTGGGAATCGGATTGGTGGTGTTCACTTCAATCCGGCACAAACAAACAAACAGAATTTCTTCCTTATATATTAGATGAATATACCAAATTCTAAATTTTTTTTTTGAAGTTGGTATTTTTTTCTTTTTTAATTCTCACTTTTAACTGCAATATCTCAGGAACGGTAATACCAACTAAGATGAAACAAAATATATATTAACGATAGCATTATACTCTACAATATTGTAGAAAATGGTTGCAGTTTATTGTCTTACGGGAAAAATATAAATATAATTAAAATAGAATGACATGTTAAGAAAATTTTGTAATGCGTTTTTAGGCCACTAGATGGCGGCATCGGTACTAATGTCATATATATTCGAAAACTTGAAGATATAAAGTACCGTTATATGATGACGTCATCTAAATCGATGTTAACCGTCTGCGGAAGTATATCCTCTCACTCTGTTTATAGTATTATTTTTCTAATTTTTCATTATTTTAAAACAATTTGGGTGAGTTTTAAAATTTCTGGAACTGTGGTAGAAGTAAAAATTTATTTATTCCCAGACCTACTGTTTTGAGATAATGGCTTAAAATTGTTTATGAAAATACCTGAATAGGTATTAATCCGTTAAATATTTTTTTTAAATTAGTGTACTATTAGTTGAAATTTAAAAAAATTCAGTTTAAAGAGGAACGGTTTTTTTCAAAAATTAAAAAATATTTTTGGAAAAGGCTAAGTTTTGAAACTTGTTTCGAGCAATACCTTGTTTTGTAACTAAAACCAAATTTCTTACATATTATTATTTCTGCACATGAAAAATAAAAAATTTGTGAAAACAAACATTAATAGTATTTTTTAAATTTAATAAAATTAAAATTATTTTCAAATTAATAATAGCAAAAATAAATATTCTAGAATAAATTTTTTCAACTGGTTTTAAATAATTTTAGGAAAATTTCGAGTCAATGCCTGAAATTATTATGAGATGTTTAAATCAACATCACGAAAGAATTGAAAATCGCAAAAATTTTTTACATCCGGACGCAGCTGTTCTATCTTCACTTCAGTCATTTCAACCTGCACCTGCACATTCAGCCACTCCATTTTCACATTCGAGGTAAATTTTGTATCTATTATAAATTAACTATTATTATTATTTTTGTATAATATAATATATTTTACTGAAAAATGCAATTACGTTAATTGCCTTGCATCCACCGAACTCTTAACAAATCAACTAATAATTTGACATCTTTATTAATCTCTTGGTCAACTATTCTTATAATTTTTTCTACAAACAATATAATTTACTGAAAACTGCAATATAATATGATTGCCTTAAATTTACCGAACTGCTAACAAAAGGAATAATAATTTGACATCTTTATTGGTCTCTTGTTGAATTATTAAAAGATTAGCAATTACTATTCATTTTTAATTTTAAAAACAGAAAGAATTGTGAACAGATTTCTCAATTATACTTAGACGCTGAACTTGCTGATAATAACTAATTCAATAACAAAAAATTATTATTAACTTTTATATCTTATAGATACTGTAATAACAATAAAACATTTATTTTAGAAGCACAACATCATATCCGCTATCATATCAGTGCCCTATGAACCAAAACATGTCGGGGATAAGTGGTAGAAATATGCATATGATGTCTGAATCATTTAATGGAAATAATATAAGTAATCAATCTACTTTTCCAACTAAGTTCAACAGCTGAAAAAAATGTCAACACACCAATTATTGAGATTAAAAAATTTAGACAAAAAACTTTAGATGTGTATGTGAAGAAATTTTATTATTTAATTACAAATTATGGTTGTTATGCGTTCATTTGTTGTTATGTAAATAAAATACTAATTATTCACAAAACATATTTTTTAAATTTTTTTTAAATAAATTGTAGATATGTTATTGTTATTTAACATTTGGCTTTAATGATACATATATCTATATGTATATCTTTTATTTTTAAACAGAAATTTGAACATGATAAAAAGATGGACAAGGACCTTACATCCTCTACTATAAAAAGGATAAAACTGAAAATACCGCTTGTATTATTTGGAGATAAATTACGAGTATTTGTTAAATATAAATGAATTGCCAAATTGTCAATAATATAGGTTATATAAGTTGTATAAAAAAGGAATTAAATCAGGGCCCACGCCTTTTTTAAGATCTAGTTTGTTAATTGCTTAATATATTTCATTTTTCGAAATTTGTCACGCAGTCAAAAATTGGGATATTGGTGGATGCGTCAAACAGACAAAAAACTTTTTGAAAGCAGTCTGCAAAAAAATTACAGATTACAATAGGGTTAGAAGAGAAAACATTGTCTTTAAACATAGAGTTTGAATACCCACAAGTCTTTCGTTTTGTATTAACAAAGTCACAAAACTTTTTTGGATTCGTAATTAATTTAATACCGATCTCAGAGACATAATTGTCGTATGCCAAATTTGATTTATGTTTAAATTCTAAACCGAGATCCTTGTGCATGTTCAGTAAATTAGTGTCAGGCTCCTTTCCAAGTTTCATTTTCTTATAAAGTTTATTGCGCTGATTACGCAAAGTCCTAAGTTCTCTGTTAACTCACGGTTCTGTGGTTTATCTTTTTTACGTATTTTAGGTACAAAGGCGTTGATTTTATGAAATACTTTCATATAGAAAATAGACACTGCTGAGTCAATGTTCTGTTGTGTTAACAGTTCGTCCCAATCAATAACCGATAAAGCATTATTAATGCTCTCATAATCGGCATTAAGAAAATCAAATACAATATTATTATTGTAAGATTTAGCAAAAAGTTGCGTAAAGGAAGATGACTGCGTTATGATCAAGTGAATAGTAGAATAAACTAGCTCTATCATCAGCGAGTTTTGCTTCCACTTTATCATATGCATTAGAAAATGCGAGATCTAACCACTTATAATTTTTGTTTGGAAATCTGATAATTTGCTGTAAGTCGTTATCATAGAACTCATTAATTATATCGAAATCAATTTCGTCATGAAAGTTAATTGGTAGTAGCAAATTATCAGAATCGTCTACTATAAAAGATAGCGAAGGACGATTGAAATCCCCAAAAATGAAAAATGAATCATCCTCATTCAATTTTAATATAATATAATGATATTTTTCAAAGAAATCAGAATTTGAGGAATTGTCAGTATTAGGCGGAAAGTAAACGATTCCAAGGTATAAATAATTTGTATCTAAGTTCACTTTTATAAATTTGAGGTTCTAGTATTTAATGGAGTACCAGACAACTTGTTATTAACTGCGAGAAGAACACCGCTTCCACGGGAACAGTTTGCAGAATTATAATCGCTCTCTTTCCTGTAAATCGACCAATTACTGTCTAGTATTTCTTGATTTTTGAAGGAATCATTTAGCCAAGTTTCGGTTAGTTTCCAAGTTAGCTATTAACACGTTAAATTCACAGGACTTAGCATCAACATATAGATTTTTTAACTTACCTCTCATATTCACTGCAGTTATGGTAGAAGATTTTACGTTTATTGTTATCATTATTTTTATGTACCTTAAAGCTAGATGATGTATAAACTGAAACTAGGTTAGTATTAATGCTATTTTTTTCCGCTAAAGCAACGCAAAAAATCATTGCTACTTTTTCTAATTCTTTGGAAATACTCAATTCTTTTGCTTTTAAGATGACAGCAATAGGCTTGTAGATATTTTTGGACCGATTTGGAGCAGGCCCGAAACCTTCATGATATTTAACAAATAATTTCATTAATTCCTTTGGGCTAGAAGGTAAACCTTCTTGATCAATATAAATTTTAATATTGAGGTTGGAATAACCGTCTACACAAAAATCGTCATCTTCCTTATGCAAGTAGGCTAAATAAAATCTTACATTTTCGTAGATTATTTGATCTCTAAAACGCGGCAAAACATAGGTATCATCATCTCGCTTTCGCGTTTTTCGTTAATTTTGCTATAGGAAGTACTAAAGGATTCGAAATTTGCATTGGAAGGAGTTGAAATAGATGCTATTGGCGTATTAATACAAGAAGTTGTATTGCAGTTAATATTTGAAATTTGTGTGCATGGAATACCAACAATAATTGTTTCTCCCTGCTTGAAGTTAGAATATTTTTGTTTAGACGTTATTGGAGTTGTTGTAATAAATATATTTGAATTAGTAGAAGTTACTGAATTGCACTTTGTGTTAGTCATTATACTTGAACTTATACTACTAACCGAAATCTCTATTTTGGAACCCAAATTTAAATCTGGCTTATTTAGTGAATTAGTAACTAAGTTAGACGGCGGTAAAATGTTTTAAAATTTAACTGGCGTTTGAGTTAATTAAATGGGTAGTATTTTGTTTGAATTTAAAATATTGTTATTATTATTATTGTTATTATGGCTATTTTGTCTATTAGTGTTATCTTTTTTTTTGGTTTGTTTTTTTTTTGTTTTATTAATTTTGGATCTTATTTTTTAAATATTTAGTGTTTGTTTTACTATTTTTTGAATGTTGTGTATTTGTATTTAATTTACTATTACCTAAATTTTTAAAACTGCTTATATTGGTTTCTATCTGCCACAAGCTCCTGTTTTTAATTTGTTTCACTTTTGATTCCTGTACACTTAAAAGTGTGATATTTTATGTATTTGACAGGTTTGACTTCTGTGTTGTGTTAACCTTGAGATTTGAAATTCTTACGTTAAATTCCTGCTTTCTTATAACATCTGCTGTATCAACAACTTATATTTCTTTTTTTATTTCTATTGAAATATCGTCATTCATTTCCCTTGTTGTTTTTTTTTTAATTATATGTATAAATACTCCGGAAAAAAGGGCAACCTTGATTTTGCGTCCAAATATAAAATCTCTTCAAATTAAAAAATTTCACCTATGCATGTAGGATTGGATGAAATTTATATTTTAAATATCTGACTCAACTTGTATTTTATATAATTTAAATTCAACATTTATTGTTCCTTACTATTAGTTTTGTTTAAAAAAATTATTATTATAAGTTAGGATTAAGTTCAATTACATATATTCAATATTTCAATTATTTCAAGAAAGAATTACACTTGACTATTATAAATTATATTTAATGTTTTAATTGTTTTACTTTCAACAAAATTATACTCGATTGTAAATTACTTTAATCAAAACTAATTTTGAATACAAATTACTTTAAAAAAAAATTATTACTTTAAATTAATTACAGCGTTAAAAATTAAGAAGTTAATATTACTTCTCCACGTCCACGTTTCTAACTGCTTCTGGTCCTTTTTTCAATTTCTTTCGCTCTTTTATAATTGTAAAACTAACAGCTTCAAAAATAAAAAAAGGAAAGATTCATTCACCTTTAAACTTGAATTTATCTCCTAATCGATGATTAATCTTCATTTATTGATTTCTTTAATTCCAATAATTCGTACTTTTCATATATTGCCATATCTTAAAGTATTGTTGTTTCGTTCGCTCTAATATGTTGTGATGACAACTGTCAAACTATTTATATTTTAATTTGAATATAAATAAAATAAACAAGATGTAAATCTAATAAGAATGAAAATTAGATTTGTAATTACAATATGGATTGGAAATATACATTTCTGAGCTACTAGAGATGTGGAGCTGCAAAAGATAAGTATATCATTTTAATTTAATTATTAGTTATTAAATAATATTCTTTTAGGTGTATCCTGTATGTAGATTTGGATAGTAACCAAAAAAAATATGAAGAAACTACTGCTGGATATAGGTTAGTGTTTTTTTTTTTTAATTTATGATACTTTTTTTTTGATATTTTTTCTTTTGAAAAAATATCCACTCCGCATTCGGCCGTCCTGAAATTCAATTTGGCTCGGATTGTTCCATTCCACTATCAGTTTCAAATTTTACCCATAGTATCATTTTGTCAGCACTACATTCAGTTTTGGTTGGACCTTCGTGTTCACCTACTTTTTATATGATATACCTATCAAAACCTTTATCTGCTATAACTTGGTAAAGACCTAAAACTTTTTGTTTGATTTCTAACCCGACACCAAATTGTGTCTGTTCAATTGCAACTAAATTTCCCACTTTGTATTTTGTAGCTTCCTTTCTTTTTTTGTCATAATTCTTTTTGTTTTCTGCTTGGATTCTTTCGATATCTCTTTTTGGCTGCTCTCGTAACTCGTTACGCTCATCTTGGAATTCTTGCATCCATTCTTCTTCGATCAGCTGTATTATGTGTTTATCATTTTTTGTTTTCATTTTAGTTCCCAACATGAGTTCAATCTGACTCATGGCGCAGTGGTTAAGTGGCCAACCTTTCAATCGAAGGATCTTGGATTCAAACCCCGGCCAAGTCATATAAAAAAAAAAACAAATATCTAGTACTTTTATATCGTAATAATATATATCGTGTAAATAATAGTAGTATAATAATAATAATAGTCATAGTAATAATAGTAATAATAATAATGATAATAATAATAATAGTAATAATAATAATAGTAATAATAATAATATTAATAATAATAGTAATAACAGTTATAATAATAATATAATAATAGTAATAGTAATAATAGTAATCGTAATAATAATAACATAATAATAGTAATAATATAATAATGATAATAGTAATAATTATAATAATATAATAATAGTAATAATATGATAATAGTAATAATTTAATAATAGTAATAATATAATAATAATAATAATAATAGTAATAATATAATAATAGTAATAATATAATAATAATAATAATAATTATAATAATAATAATAATAATAATAATAATAATAATAATAATAATAATAATAATAATAATAATAATAATAATAATAATAATAATAATAATAATAATAATAATAATAATAATAATAATAATAATAATAATAATAATAATAATAATAGTAATAATAATAGTAATAGTAATAATAATAATATAATAATAGTAATAATATAATAATAGTAATAATATAATAATAATAATAATAATAACAATAATAATAATAATAATATTAATAATAATGACTATGACTAATAACTATTATTAATAATAATAATAATAATAGTAAAATAATAGTAATAATATAATAATAATAATAATAATATAATAATAGTAATAATATGATAATACTAATAATATAATAATAGTAATAATATAATAATAGTAATAATATAATAATAATAATAGTAATAATAATAATATAACAATAGTAATAATATAATAATATAATAATAGTAATAATATAATAATAAAAACAAGTAAAAATAACAGTAAGTCTTATTTATACCCTACACCTAAAACATTCAAATTAAATTAAAAATCCATAAGTTATTTTAGTTAGGTATTTAATACAAGCTAAAAAAAATAAATGCTGTTACAACCTTTGTACAAAATTTCAGGTTTCTATCTTTATTAAATTCGAAAATATGATTGTTAGGTCTTGGGAAGTGTGTGAAAGCACGCGGACCACCACCCCAATTCATCTCAAATTTTAGACAAATCAGGGATTTCAACAGGACATCAACAGGGTAGAACATTCTTATATCAAATTTCAAGTTTATATATTTATAAATTTCGAAGATATGCTTGTTCGGTTTTGGGAGTTGTATGGGAGGTACCCGAACGACCACTCCAATTCATCTCAAACTTTCGGCAAATCAGGGATTTAGGAAACAGCACCCTCGTATCAAATTTGAAGTTCCTATCTTTATTAATTTCGAAGATATGCATGTTCGGTTTTGGGAGTTGTATGGGAGGTACCCGAACAGCTCCACCAATTCATCTCAAATTTTGGACAAATCAGGGATTCAGGAAACAACACCCTAGTACCAAATTTGAAGTTTCTGTCTTTATTAATTTCTAAGATATGCTTGTTCGGTTTTGGGAGTTGTATGGCTGGTACGCGAACGACCACTCCAATTCCTCTCAAATTTTAGACAAATCAGGGATTTAGGAAACAGCACCTTCCAATCAAATTTGAAGTTCCTATCTTTATTAACTTCGAAGATATGCATGTTCAGTTTTGGGAGTTGTATGGGAGGTACCCGAACAACCACTCCACTTCATCTCAAATTTTGGGGATATCAGGGATTCAGAAAAATGCACCCTCGTACAAAATTTTATAATATACGATATAATAATAATAATAATAATAGTAATAATAATAATATAATAATAGTAATAATATAATAATAATAATAATAATAATAAT
Organism: Poecilobothrus nobilitatus; assembly: GCA_947095535.1. Lineage (NCBI taxonomy): Eukaryota > Metazoa > Arthropoda > Insecta > Diptera > Dolichopodidae > Poecilobothrus > Poecilobothrus nobilitatus. The sequence goes on along the minus strand of OX352772.1, from coordinate 171,000,020 downwards.
AATAATCATAATAATAATAATAATAATAATAATAATAATAATAATAATAATAATAATAATAATAATAATAATAATAATAATAATAATAATAATAATAATAATAATAATAATAATAATAATAATAATAATAATAAATAATAATAATAATAATAATAATAATAATAATAATAATAATAATAATAATAATAATAATAATAATAATAATAATAATAATAATAATAATAATAATAATAATAATAATAATAATAATAATAATAATAATAATAATAATAATAATAATAATAATAATAATAATAATAATAATAATAATAATAATAATAATAATAATAATAATAATAATAATAATAATAATAATAATAATAATAATAATATAATAATAATAATAATAATAATAATATAATAATAATAATAATAATAATAATAATAATAATAATAATAATAATAATAATAATAATAATAATAATAATAATAATAATAATAATAATAATAATAATAATAATAATAATAATAATAATAATAATAATAATAATAATAATAATAATAATAATAATAATATTAACAATAATAATAATAATAATAATAATGATAATAGTAATAATAATAATAATAGCTGCTACACTGGAGCTATCTTTGGTGCTGATGATTTCATGCAAGTAAGGTGTTATATACTGCTGTACGTTGTAATCCACTGATGGCCCTGACTCTGTAGTAATAATAATATTAATAAGAATACTAATACCAATAATAACAGCCGCTACAGTGACAGTGGTGGTTGCCGTCATTAATTACCTCATGTAGTAAAGTGTTGTATACTACTACATGTTGTAACTGTTGTAACGGTTGTAGTCACTATTAGCAAAATAGTAATAATAATAGGCGGATTCATTGTTTCCTTACAATCCCACTCCCAATTCAATGTTTCCGTATCCATTTCCTATTCTTTCCTATCCCAAGTCACTAGCCAATATAGTGCGCTCGCAGGTAAAGGTTTCGTCCCATTATATTGGCTAAAGCTAACATATAAATAAAATGTGTTGTTTGAATAGCGCGATGAAGCGTGCTATTTAAAATTCTTTGTACATCTATAACATGCGTGTACCATTTTTCAGGATCATTTAGTGAAATTTTGATAGTACTGCAACTGTGGTTTTGTATAAACGTTCCAACTGACCATTACCTCTTGGAACACCTGTTGTTATGAAATAGAGTATAGTACCATGTGACTTACTGTACTCACGGAATAGATTTGATATGGACGCTCCTCCTCTAACAGCAATTATTAGCGATGGGTAGCCGAACGTATCAGCAATTATTTCACATTTCTTTACTACTTCCTCTGCGTTTAAACTCTTTGTAAGGAAAGGCCAGCAAAACTTAGAAAATCCATCAACTACCGCCAGCACATAGCGGTTACCTTTTTTGGTTGTGCCCATCGGCCCTACATGATCTATGTACAAAGTTTGCGGTGTATCACCTTTAGATATTTGGTTGAGTAGTCCTTCTTGTTATTAATATTTTCTATCGGATAGGATGCACGGAATGCACTGAGCTATACAGGAATCTATTATTTTATTTAAGTCGGATATGTAGAATTCTTCCTCATGTATCGATGTCTTCATGTATCGATTGGATTAGCGAGTTCTTCATTCCATGTGGAACCACATATAACAGTTTACCATCTACAGCTTTACCAAGGATGTCATGGTGAAGGAGATATGACGAAGTCCTTGTATGGACCATGTCACAAGACTTGTGTTATTGCGTTCAATTTTTCATCCTTATTTTGTGCTTCCTGCAAATGTTTTTTGTAAGATTGTTCGGAATATGCTACCAGATTTCTACTAAGGGCATCCACATATCGAATTTTCGTTTCTTCTAGATGTTCCACTTCAAACTGAAATTCTTTAAAGAATAAAGACCCACGTGCCACTCGTGTTAGTAAGTCCTTTTTATTTAACTTACCTTTAACTTTAATTTTAACTTATTAACCCTAAAAAATTGTGGAGGTGTTTCACTGTTTTGGGTTCTGGAAAATTTTGAACTGCCTTGGTTTTAGAATTGGAGGGTGATACTGTACTATTTTCAATTATATATCGAAGATACTCAACTTCTCTTTGTAAGAACTGACATTTCTTCCACTTCATTTTTAGTCCATTTTTAGCGGCAACACGTAATACTTCTTTTAATTTTTCTAAAGATTCTTCTATAGATTTTGCGGGAATAATAAGATCATCAATATATGTTATAACAAAATTTTTGTTTATTAGTTCTTTAAAAATATAATTAGTAAATCTTTGAAATACACTTGGAGAGTAGCATAGATCAAAAGGGACTCTTAAAAATTCGTATTGTCTTTTTTGGGTAACGAAAGCTGTGTATTTTCGACTGTTCTCTTCAATAGTCAAATGAAAGAAACCAACAAAGAACAACAAAGAAACAAACAAGATTTTCACAGTTGTGAAAATTGTCACACCTTGTATTCTATCTATTTGAACGTCTATCACTGGTAATGGGAAATGTTCTTTGTGTATTTTCTTATTTACTGCTCTAAAATTACACAAAGTCTGTTAGAACAATCCTTTTTTTTCATTAGTACAACAGGGCTGATATAATTCGACGAGCTTTCGACAATGACACCATTCTTGCGCCACTCTTCAACTTGATCACTAATTATGTTTTGTTCCAGGCTTACTCCTGCCCTCTCGGGCTTAGGAAAACTGGCTTATCGTTTAATGGAATAATTTTCATTTGAATGGGTGACTTCACCATAATTGCTGAAGAATAATTAGATTAACGATTTGGTTAATATTACCTTTATCCAAATTAATTAATCGTGGCAGATCACCGTAAGTAGATTCCTTATCCAGTTTTATGTCAGCCAAAAAACAATCACTTTCTTCTGTTTTAGTGTTTAAGGTTGAACAACTATTTTTCTTCACGGAAATTACACCACCATTTATGTTGACCACTGAGTGTCTGAGTTAACTTATTCCTGTGATTAGAGAGAACTTCATGTAGTTGTTTTCAATAATGTGGACCTCTACATTTTGGTAAGAATCTCCATTAATTTCCATTTCAACATTACAGCAACCTTTACTAAACACATTAGCACCTACGCTTGATATCGCTATTGCATTGTTCCTAAAGATAGAAAAAGGGTTAATGTATTTTAAATATGATTTTTTTATTTTTTAACGCTTCCCGTATCGATTAAACCTTCCATTATTGTATTATTTACTTTTACCAACACGCAATTGTTATTTGCGTTTACTGCATGTGTTGTCGTTGTTACTGGCTTTTTGTTTGGCAATTAGGCCTTTTATGTTCAAACTGGTTGCACTCAAAACATTTTGGTCCTCGTTCCTTTTCCGGATACTGGTGAAACTCGTGAGATGGCGAACCGCAATTAAAGCAATATTTATTCGGCCGCGACGTATTATTATTATTATTATTATTATTTATTCGTTTTATTTCGTTATATTTTTTAGACATGTCCATATTTCTCGCGTCGACATTGTTAACGTTGTTATTTCGATTTGTACCAACTTTAATTTTTTTCGTAAATGGTTAATTTTTCTTTCAACTCGCTAAAATTTTTCGCACCGTAAAGCATTGAGCATTGTTTCCGGGCACATCATTTATTCCATTTATCACGTGCGTTATGATCGAGATTTCATCCACTTCAGCTTGCGAAGCAATGTCTATCATTTTGTATAAGTATTACCGATACGATTCGTTTATTTGTTTCTTCCGCGTTTGCGAAATTTTATGCACTTCGGCTCTACTAGTTTTTTGTGCAAATTCTTTTATTAACGATTGTTTCAATTGTCTATACGTGTGCGGTTTTGCTTGACATTCTATATACAGTTTCGCGTCACCTTAGGACGAGCTTTTACAGAATATATATTTTTGTAATTCTATTAAACCGAATGTTTCCACGTACTGTTCAAATTATTCAAACCATTTTTGTACACTTATAGTTTCATTACCCGAATATGTTTTTATTAGTGATTCGAAATTTAATTCGCTATTTTGCCCACTAAATCTTCGTCTGGCACTCATTTTAAAAGTTTACCAAAAATAAAAAATAAAACACAGAAAAATTTATGAAAAAACTTTTTTTCTTTTATTTTTATATAGTAAAAAAGTCTAAGCTCTACGTTAATTTATTTTATAGTTCAAAAAAAATTTCGTTTTGCAGTTAGTTCTACGTTAAATATAAAACAATTTTTTTTTTTATTTTACGTTAAATTTAGATTGATATATTTTTTTGTATTTCACTCACTCTTCTAATATAATATTATATTTCAACGCTCCACGTAAAATTTTATATAAATTTTTTTTTTTTTTATATATATTCTAAAGTACTTACTTATCTTTTTTTTTACATCACTCTTCAACCCCCTATATATGAAACCAATCCTGGTTCAATGTATTTGGATTATCTTGAGCCCCCAAATGTTGGATTGGATAAAATTTATATTTTAAATATTAAAAAAAAACAGTGAATTTGTATTTCATATAATTTAAATTCAACATTTATTGTTTCTTACTATTAGTTTTGTTTAAAAAAATTATTATTATAAGTTAGGATTAAGTTCAATTACATATATTCTATATTTCAATTATTTCAAGAAGAATTACACTTGACTATTATAAATTATATTTAATGTTTTAATTCTTTTCCTTTAAACAAAATTATACTCGATTGTAAATTACTTTAATAAAAAATTATTTTTAATACAAATTACTTTAAAAAAAAATTATTACTTTAAATTAATTACAGCGTTAAAAATTAAGAAATTAATATTACTCCTCCGTGTCCACGTATCTAACTACTTTTGGCTCTTTTTTCAATTTCTTTCCCTCTTTTATAATTGTTAAAATAACAGCTTCAAAAAAAAAGAAAGACTTTATTTTCCTTTAAACTTGAATTTATCTTCTAATTGATGATTAATCTTCATTGATTGATTTCCTTAATTCAAATAATTGGTACTTTGCTCCTCTAGCGGCGATGTTTGTCATATACTGCCATATCTTAAAGTATTGTTGTTTCGTTCGCTCTAATATGTTGTGATGACAACTGTCAAACTATTTATATTTTGGATTTGAATATAAATAAAATTCTATAATTCAGAATTACAAATCTATTAAGAATGAAAATTAGATTTGTAATTCTGGAGTGGAAATATACATCTCTGAGCTACTAGAGGTGTGGAGCTGCAAAAGATAAGTATAACGTTTTAATTTAATTATTAGTTATTAAATAATATTCTTTTAGGAACCAAAAAAAATATGATGAAAATCGTGCTGGATATAGGTTAGTGTTTTTTTGCATATGCATATGTTGACTTTTTGCTTATGTAAAAAGTCCCCAAAATTTGGGACATTTTTCATTTTTGTTTTGGAGACTTTTTTCGTGCTGCCGATATAAGATTCACATCAAAAGAGGTCGAAGAGAACCTTAAGGCTTATCGTAGTCACTGCGACAGTAACTAATATAATCATTTAAATCAATCTCGTGAGAACTACAACAAGTTTTTTCGTTCGAACTCCAAGTAAATATGCAAATCTGATCTCTTTATCTAACTCGATAACTAAAATAAAACCTCTCCAAATGCTAACCAGATAAATAACATTAAAATTTTAATCATAACAGTATTGGTATGAGAGGAAAGCTTAAAAAACTTTATGCTTATGCTAAGTCATGAATTTTAATGTACTAGCTCTGACAGAAACATGGCTTACCGAATCGTTTAGAAACGAAGAAATCCTTAATGGTAATTGGTTCAATTATAGGAGCGATTGAATTATCATTTTACAAATAGTTCGCGAGGTGGTGGTGTATTATTTGCCGTAAGTGATAACTTACCTAGTGTACTATTAATTACTACTACTTTTCAATCAGTTGAACACCAATTTATTAAAATTAATTTAGGTACGAATAATTTGTATATAGGTATTGTTTATTTTCCTTCGAACCTTGACAATTCCTCATATTCTGAATTTTATAATGTATATCATAATATCATTTTAAATATGCATTAGAAGGACACGATTTTTGACGATTTCTTTTTTTGTTGATGATTCTGACGATTTGTCATTACCAAATAACTTCTATGACGAGATTGATTTCGATCTTATTAGCGAGTTTTATGTTAATAATTTACAGCAGATTATTAGTTATCCCAACAACAAGATAAAATGGTTCAATCTTGCATTTCTAAATGCATATGATAGAGTGGTGGTAAAGTTTGCTGATGATGCAGATAATCTTTTTACTGACACTAATCATCATAACGCAATCATCTTTCGAGTTCTCTACTAGCATTCCACTCTCGAGCAAAACTTGCAATAATAAAATTGTAAATGATTTCCATAATGCTGACTACCAAAGCATTAATAATGCTTTATCGTCTACTGGGAAGAACTGTTAGCACAATAAGATATCAACTCACAAATTTCTATCTTTTATTTAAAAATTTTTGAAATTATAAATGTTTTTGTACATAAAATCCGTAACAAAAACAAAACAATGGAACTGAAAGCTCTTTCAGGCTATGAAAACTATGTCAATGGTACAGGCAAACAAATTAATTAGTGATCCCAAAAAAATTTTCAAATTTGTCAACATAAAATGAAAACTATTTGGCTACCCTAAACTATTCAATGTCCAAGGACAATACTTTTTTCCGACAGTTTTCAAAAAGTTTATCGTCCAAAAGAACAATTTGATATTTCTGCTATTTCTTTATCTAATAGCTCAAATTTGTTAATCACAGATCTGTATCTTTCCGAAAGTGATATTTTTGAAGCTCTTCTGAGCCTTGACACAAAGAAGTGTGCTGGACCTGACCTAATCCCTCCATTCTTCTTATATAACTGTGCTCATTATCTAATTACTCCTCTATATAGCATTTTAAACAAATCGCTTTCGAATGATGTTTCCCACGTGTGTCCCACGTGTGATGTTTCCCACATGAGAGGAAATCCTCTCATTTAATTCCCATCTACAAAAAAAGTGAGAGATCATCAGTAGAAAACTATCGAGCCGTCCTATCGACTATTTCAAAATTATTCGAAAAAATTGTTGTCGATAAAATTACTTCTGTAATAAATGCCAATCTTAACGAACAACAACACCATTTAAAAAAAGGTCGTTCCACTACAGCGAACCTTATGTTATACACATCTGAAATCTGAATAAATTGCGAAAGTATATCAAGTTGATGGAATTTACACTTATTTCAAAGCCTTTCATCGTATGGATCACTATACTTTGCTAAACAAACTTGCTAAACAAAAAGCCGCATCAACGCAAACATTTATCTAATTTTTTGTTAAATTAATCTGGGAATAAAACAAACATTTTTTTTTTCGTATATAAAAACTTTGTTCACTTTTAGTTTCTTTAATCAGAAAATAACAAACAAACTTAGCCAAGTATAGAGATCAAAGCAAAGTATAGTAGCAAAGTTAGGTTCTTTTCTTGCAAGGCTTAACTCTTTTTTATCAGAAAGGACCTAAAACGTTAAATCAGTTTGCCATGATTTTTTAATCGATACGGTTAAACAAAAAATTGTAAAAATAAAAATTTTTTTTTTGAAAATTAGAAAACAATATATTATATTGAATTATTGAAAATTAAATTTAATTAACTCATGTTCGGCGCGTATTTTTCATTCAAAGCGAACGTGCTAGTGCGAATTTTTTGGAAAGCCGAATCAAAGCAAACATTTTTCTTATTTCTTATTAAATTAATCTGGGAATAAAACAAACATTTTTTTTTTTCGTATATGAAAACTTTGTTCACTTTTAGTTTCTTTAATCAAAAAAAGATCATCTCACAAAGTAATTGGTTAATCCACAACATATAAACGTGAGGTTAAGGACCGACACTGGCAAAGCCAATACCAAACTGTAAAGTACTATACCAAGCAAGCAACATCCCTATTAACGGATAAATTCTCTAGCACAAGCGTATCTCAATAAATTTGTATCTAGTGAAAGACAGGACATAGACACCCCAAGGGTCTCAAACAAAAAGAAAAGAATGGCTCCTCCAGGGAGTACCAATCAATTCAGCTTGCTGGCAACCGGTGATAGCCCACCACCTAGGAAGAAGACAAACACCGCAGGAACAAAATCCTCAGGCTAGGTTTCAGTCCCAACTATAACACGATCATCAGACAACCATCTACCTCAAATATACTCACAATCAATACTGCAGCCACCAATGTCAAACAAACTATTTCAAAAACACTGTCGGAACTCAAAAATATGTATCCTTGCACAAAAACAGACACAGACATATTAAATCAAATTATAAGAGACACATATAAAAACTATTTCGCCAGTACAAACCCGTCAAGCAATAACCAAGAAAATTCAAACACAGAAAAACCAAATCCAGATAAAGTAAATCCTGAAAAATTTAATACAGATGTAAAAATGACAAGCTTACAAATTCCGTTTAACCTAGTAAAAACGAAAAACAATAAAACTCACAGTACAAACAGATATCCCAACCACACAACCCTGTTCGGGAAAAAGAGGACGCGGACCACGTACTCTTTCTAAATAAAATCATATAAACACTTTAATCAACTGAAACACATAAACAGAAGTAACAACAAATCCACTCAAGATATACAAATGAAAACCCATAACTATAATAACCAAAACATCAACTCTAACAATCCACACCATGGCAATAATCACACAATAAATCGAACACACACACTAAACAACTCAATCACAGATCCATTACAACATACCAGCATCATTCAATGGAACATACAAGGCCTCAGAGCCAACAAGCCACAGCTGGAACTACTTATTGGGGAGTGAAATCCTCTGGTAATCGCCCTACAGGAAACAAATATCGGTAGAAATACAATAATGCCAGACTCAAATCGCTTCCACCAAGTCTTGACAACCTCACCGAGGAAAGTGGATGGAACAGGCTTCCTGGTGGACAGAAGGCTTCACCATGAGCTCATCACCCTAAATAGCATAAGAACCAAACTTTCAGGATACAACGGAGACATAACGATAGTTAATGTCTATCTAGACCACCAAACCAACATCAGCAAGGCAGATTTAGACAATAACCTGCAGCAAATGCAAGCCCTCTGGCTAATAATAGGAGACTTCAATGCTCGCAGCCAAACCTGGGGTGACAAGCGCACAACGGCAAGGGGTAAAATAGTCGAGGTGTGGGTGATGGAAAGAACACAGGTGACACTTTTGAACAACTACAAGCAAACCTACATCAGCCAAAGCGGATACACCTCCTGCCCGGACCTGTCACTAACAGATGATTCCATCGCCTTCAATCTCCACTGGAATGTTGGTAGCAACTCAAAAGGCTAAGATCACCACCCGATTATGAAAAATCTGCCAAAACCGGAAAACAATCAAATGTGGAAAAGAGCAAACTATATGGAAAAGAAGGCGAACTGGAAACTTTTTAGAGATACAGTGGAAAAAATTTTAGAAGCAGTTCCAGTATCTGCAAATTTAAATAAGGAAGCGGCCACAATAACAAAGGCGATACGAATAAGGGCAAACAAACGAATACCCAGATCACGGGGTACTCACCTCAACCGGCCTGGTATAACAAGAAGATTAAGGAACTACAAAAACAAAAACAAAATAGAAAAAGAAAGCCAGAAACCTGATAACTGAAAAAAACGGGCAATTAGTAACTGACCCCTAAAAAAATGCAAACTACCTAGCGGTTAGATTCGTGCAAACGCAAAACACCCCAGGATGTACTAACTCGCCACAAGATAGCGGATGTTACACCGGCGAAGAAAATGCATTAATAGATGCAAAAATCAACTGCTCCGAAGTCAGGGCGGTACTAAAAAACTTCAAGCAAACGACACCAGCTGCGGATAAAATCTCCTATGGCATACTAAAGTACTTAACGCCAACAGCTTTCCAAAGTCGCACCCAATTATTCAACACAATAATGGAAACATGAGTCTACCCTCATGCTTAGAAACACGCAGTTCTTATACCGCTGCACAAAGCAGATAAGAACCCAAACCATTTTGAAAACTGACAAAAGATAATTAACATGATTTTAAGAATACTGCATAACAGGAAAATTTCGGTTAAGCTAGGTGAAGTGCTTTCCAGCAGCGGAAATATCAGCGTTGGGATATCAAAGGTCCCCACTTTCGGTTCAACTCTTCAATATATACGTCAGTGACCTAAGTACAGCCCTCAACGAGGTGAAGAACATAGAAAGCTACATTTAACAACATGACAACATAGTCATCGAAACAAGGGGTTATCCAAGTATAGACTGGGCGGCAATAAAAAGAGCCATGCGTGTAATCGAAAATTGGACCTAATTAAACGGTGGCAGAATTTCGCTAGAAAAAACAGAGGCACTACATATATGCAGAAAAAGAACGTGCGATCCAGGTTCAATAAGCCTACACAACAGGGACATAATAATCAAGGAAGAAGTCAAAATATTAGGTCTCCACCTAACACCGAAACTAAGTTATACCAAACACGTCATGGGAGTACAAAAGAGCATGTACAGAACCAACAATTTGCTCAAGTACATATGTAGAACAAAAACTGGCCCAACAGTGCACGTGGCGGTAAAAATAGACAAAATTTTACAGTATGGTAAGTTAGACCACTGCCTTCCTATATACAGCCACACCACCCAAAACAACCTGACTAAACTGTAAAACGTCATCAATCAGACCCCGAGGATTACAATAGGAGCCCTAATACCGACAAGACGAGAGGCACTAATCTATGAGGCGGACTTTTCACTTGTGCTTGAAAGAGCGAACCAAAGCATCGGCTCAAAAGCATCGCAAGAGCACTAGTCGCGCCAAGACACCCGCTTAAAAAGTTAGCGTATGAGATCGCCGACGACCCTACAAACGCATCTACTATACAAATGGACCTGGAAGAAATCCAAAACCTAGGGACCGCCCTCTGTCCAAACGAAACAACATCAGCGACAGTCCCACACTGGTCAAACTGGGACATGAATATCCTAAACCACATGGCGACACTTAACAAAGGGACAACCACTAGGGTTAAATATCAGGGTACAACTGAAATATTTACAGACGCGTCCCAAACCCAACACAGCGTAAGATATGCAGTGATAACTAAGGAAAAAACAATAAAGCACGCAATACTTGATAACAAATGTGCAATTTACGTTGCTGAGCTGAAAGCTATCCTCGACGCCACTCGTTATATACAAGGGAACAAAGCTGACGGCAACAAGAGACACATTATATACATCGACAGCCTGAGCGCTGTAAAAACTCCCTCCCTCAGCCACGCCTTAAAGTTAGTAAAGGAGCATACCCTAGAAAAAAGGATACAAAACTGGGGGCTATCCACGTCTTTCACAAAGTACCACTCAGGCATTAATAACACAAAAGGCCCAATAATAATAAACAGCAGGCAGCTAGGAGTCAAGTTCACCAGATTAAGGCTTGGATACACACTGGCCACACATAAGCATCTATTTAATAACGAAAGCAACCCACAATTTTCACATCACATCACGAAAGTACTCGTGTGCATAGGAATGTTATTAAGCTTTATGATCACAACAAAGGTGTTTAAATTTTTAAGAAATGTTGTTGGCGCGTGGGCATGTAGAAAAGTTGTTTATTGTGAATAATTACATAATAGATTGAAATGTTTTTTTCTTTTTTTGGATTATATTAGTTTGAAAGCTTTTTTAACACAAAAATGCAGTTGTTATTTATGAGATAAATAAAATGCAGTTATTGAACTTGATATTGTTTATGAGATAAATAAAATGCAGGTATTGACCTTATATGTATGTATAAAATCATGAGAAAAAAAAGTTGTATTTAGTGATTAATTTTTTAAAGCAAAAAATTCAGGTGTTTAATATGTAATGATTTATTATGTTACTTAATTATTTTGTATTTTGTAATTGGAAAAAAAAATTCAGCTATTGGTAAATTTTCTACTAGTTATTTTGTATAATGAGAACTAAATTTTTTGTTATTGTACATAAGAGAAAAAGAAAGTTGTATTTATTGATTTATAAGTACTTGTTAATGTAGAACGAAAATTTAAGAACAAGTGTAGATGTCTAGATAGAATGTAAATAGAATAGACAAGTGTAGATAGAATGAGGTATAGTTATTATTAAAATGTTAGATTGAGAGCTTTTTTTAATACAAAAATGCAGTTGTTATTTATGAGATAAATAACATGCAGGTATTGACCATGATATGTATGTTTAAAATCCTGAGAAAAAGAAGTTGTATTTAATGATTAATTTTTTAAACAAAAAATGTAGGTGTTTGATATGAAATTATTTATTCTGTTGATTACTTTGTATTTTGTAATCGGGAAAAAATTCAGCTATTGGTAAATTTTCTGCTAGTTACTTTGTATAATGTGAACTAAATTTTTAGTTATTGTACATACAAGTTAGAACATTATAATTAATGAAAGTATTGAATATATTACGTTAACTACTTTGTATTGAAATCGTGATTTTAAAAATAAAATGGAATGTGTTGACATTTAAAATTAATAAATCATTCGCCACAACCTACATTCTATTGTCAATTAGCTACTTTGTATTGAAATTAATCTTGAAATTAAGTACTATAAAAATCGCAATTTTTAAAAAGTGGAATGTGCATATAATTAAAATTAATTAATAGGAATCGTGACTTTTAAAAATAAAATAGAATATTTTTATTTGAAATTAATTATAAATTAATTAAACATTTAAAATTAATTATTTATTTTTTAAATTATATTGTTGCAAAGTATACTTTGGAATTCCAGCTCAAAATTTTGTGCTTTACCTGTGAATATATATATGCGGAATAAACTCATTTCCAATAACAATTTGTTGATTAACCATCAAACTAAAAAGAAGTATTACAATGTCTAAGAAAATATTACTTCAAAAATATAAAAGTTTAGCCGTGGCTTCGACTTCCTCGGACGAATTGAACGACAGCTACAACATTATTAAGGATCACATGACCAACATTAAAAGATTTAATGTAAGAGGAAGGAAGATGGTATTTCAACTAAAACAGGTGCCTGAGAATGCAGAGCCAATAGCCTGGATAAAGGACGCAATAAATGACGTAATAACATATGGCACCAAACACATTTTACCCACAGATAAAGTGGGTATAACTTTCTGTGGAAAAAGTTTTGAAGAGCGGGTCCTGGTTGGATAAATTTCAGAGACGCTGCTGAAGTTAAATTTGAGGATATTTGGGAAATGATAAGTAAAATTTTCCAAAGTAATTCCGAAGGTAAGTGTATTAAACATAAATATATATTTTTAGTAACTATATTTAGGTATATTATAATTTACAAGATTGAGTACTGATACTTTTTGCCTGGGGATAACTACAGTGCAGTTACCTCAAGGTCGTGGAAAACATGGTAGGAATTATAATTCCTTTACGGAGGAATGCGCAAAACGTAAAGGCATCATCACAATTAGAAACAGAATAACTTGTGCCTTCCACGGGCACTTACGGTTGCTAAAGCCCATATAAAAAAAAATTCAGAATATACTAAGATCAAGAAAAACAACGGTAAATTACAATCAAAAATGATCACAGATCTCATCAACGACGCTGGAGTAGATATACCAGAAAATGGGTGTGGGATGCCAGAGCTTCAACAGTTTCAGCGATATTTAAAAGATTATAAAATTGTCGTTTACCAATATGGAACTAAAGGTAGAGATGTCTTATTTGAAGGAATGGATGATGGCAAAATACTGAACCTCCTATATCATGAAGGTCATTACAATGTTGTGACATCATTAACAGCTGCATTCTGTTGTTCATATTATTGTGAAATATGTCACATACCGTACAACAGCAAAAACAATCACAGATACTTTGGTACATACCCACAGTGTCAACAATCTCCGGCATGTCCAAAAGATCAAAAAAATATTTTATGTGAGGGTTGTAATCGTTATTTTAGAGGGTAACAATGCCTCACTAATCACAAAGCTTCGGCATCTTCAAGAAAAAGTGTTTGCGATACAGTGATAAGATGTACCGAGTGTTTAAAAACACATTTACGAAATAGAAAACATTTTTGTGGAGAATATTTTTGTAAAATTTGTAAAACACACGTGGACCAAGGGGATCTATGTTATATACAGTGCGATGTACGGCAAGCAAAAACAGGAGATGTATTATATATATTTTACGATTTGGAAAGTCATCAAGAACAAATTGTACAGGAAAAAAAGTTAAATATAAGAATACATAACGGTCAAGCGTACGATCACCAATTCATATTGAACCATATTTTGGAAAATACGTCGTTGAAGCCAGAACTTATAATGCGGGGTACAAAAATAATTTTGATGATATTAGAAAATATTAAGTTTTTAGATTCATTAAATTATTTTCAAATGGCGTTATCAAAATTGCCAAAAGCCTTTGATTTACCACCAGTATTAAAAAAGGGATATTTTCCGCATTATTTCAATGCAACAGCAAATGAAAATTATATATTCTCCCTCCGGCCGGTTGAACAAACCAAATACAATGAAGGTAGAAGATCGTTCTACTTTTCTTAAATGGTATGAAGAACACAAAAACGAGCTATGTAACACGATATAGTTGAATACTGCACTAGCGATGTAAACATTGGAATGCGATGAAGCCTGTTTAAAATTTAGAAAATTATTTTTGGATGAATGCAATGATGAGCCTTTCCTTGAAGCAACAATAATTGTATCAGCCTGTAATCTTGTGTATAGGCGAAATTTTTTAAAATCCAATACAATTGGAATAATCCCCATGAATGGTTACAGATATGCTAAAAACCATTCAAAGGAAGCTTTACGCTGGTTGATATACGAAGAGGAAAAAAGAGGAATCAATATACGTCATGCAGCTAAAGGGCGAGAAGCTGTGGTAAGCGGTGGTAAAGTAGATGGATATTGCGAAGAGACTAGACAAGTTTTTGAGCTTCATGGGTGCTACTTTCATGGTCATCCAATTTGTCATACAGCATAATAGGGACATTTCGCTACTAAATGATCCCAATGACATATTAAATAGTAGATATGAAAAAACTGTTGCTAAATCAGAAAGACTAAGGGAAAGGTATGAAGTAATTGAAATGTGGAATTGTGAATTTCATAGAAAGTTAAGCAAATCAGAAACAGAATGCTTAAACAATCATCTTTTAGTAAATTGTACACCATTAAACCCACGAGATGCATTTTACGGAGGTCGTACAGATAACATGTGCAGTTATTATAAATGCAAAGATGGTGAAAAAATTAAATATATAGTTGTGTCTTCATTGTATCCGTGGGTTTGTAAATATGGAAAATTTCGTGTTGAACACCCTGCAATTTATATAGGAAATTCAGAGTGTTCTACGTTAAATTTGGAAGATACTGATGGGCTTATTAAATGTAAAATATTACCACCAGAAAATTTATTACATCCTGTGTTTCCGCTTAAACAAAATGGTAAACTTATATTTACCTTATGCAAAAGCTGCAGCTTTCAGAAAATCAAAATGAATTTTGCTCACATTCAGATGAAACAACAGCCTTATTAAGTACATGAGTTGTTGATTAAGTTAATACAGCAGTTAAATTGGGTTATAAAATTTAAAATATTTATGAAATATGGAAATACAATGTCGTGCAATATGATGAATTGACAAGTAAATGTAACAGTAAGTCGATGCAACCGACTTATTAATACCCTACACCTGAATAATTCGAATTAAATTAAAAATCCATAAGTTTTTTTGGCAGTTGCTTGAACTTCTTCCCTTTTCTGTCTTATTCAACTCGAATTTCAGGAACGTAAAAGAGTAAAACGTAACGTAAAACGTATGCTTGACACCTTTGTAAAAAATTTTAAGTTTCTATCTTAATTAATTTCGAAGGATGTTAGTCCTTGGGAGGTGTGTGTCAGGTACCCGAAATGCCACTCCAATTCATCGAATCCATCTCAGGAACATAAAGAAAACATGCCAGAACACCATTGTACTAATTTTAAAGGTTCTACTTTTGTTGGTTTTGGAGATATGCTCTTTGCTCTTGTGCTCGTCCGCAAGTATCCAAAATACGAACCCATGGTTCAAATTCTTTCAAATGTCAGTTTCCAATTTTACTGAAAAGGAAACATAACAGAACACCTTTGTACTAAAAATAAAAATTCTATCTTTTTTGGTTGTGGAGATGTACTCGTTTGCTCTGGAGCTCGTCCGGAAGCTTCCAAGATTTGAATACATGGACCAAATCCTCACAAATTTCAGAAACATAAATCAAACATGAAGGAACACCATTCTGCCTAATTTAAAGGTTATATCTTAGTTGGTTTTGGAGATAATATCATTTGTTCTGAGGCTCGTTCGGAAGCTTCTAAAATCCGAACCCAAGGACCAAATCCTCTCAAATTTCAGAAACCTAAATCAAACATGAAAGAGCACATCTGCCAAATTTAAAGGTTATATCTTAGTTGGTTTTGGAGATAATCTCATTTGCTCTGGTGCTCGTTTGGAAGCTTCCAAAATCCAAACCCATGGACCAAATTCTCTTATATTTCAGAGACATAAATCGAACGGGAAGGAACATCATTGTACAAAATTTAAAGGTTCTATCTTTGTTGATTTTGGAGATAATCTCGTTTGCTCTGGGGCTCGTTCGGAAGCTTCCAAAATCCAAACCCATGGACCAAATCCTCTCAAATTTCAGAAACCTAAATCAAACATGAAAGAACACCATTCTGCCAAATGTAAAGGTTATATCTTTGTTGTTTTTGGAGATAATCTCATATGCTCTGGGGCTCGTTCGGGAGCTTCCAAAATCCAAACCTATGGACCATATCCTCTTAAATTTCAGAGACATAAATCGAACGGAAAGGAACATCATTGTACAAAATTTAAAGGTTCTATCTTTGTTGATTTTGGAGATAATCTCGTTTGCTCTGGGGCTCGTTCGGAAGCTTTCAAAGTCCGAACCCATGAACCAAATTCTCTCAAATTTTAGAAACTTAAATAAAACATGAAAGAACACCACTATGTCAAATTTGAAGGTTATATCTTTATTGGTTTTGGAGATAATCTCATTTGCTCTGGTGCTCGTTCAGAAGCTTCCAAAATCCAAACCCCTTGACCAAATCCTCTTAAATTTCAGAGACATGAATCGAATGGGAAGGAACATCATTTTACAAAATTTAAAGGTTCTATATTTCTTGGTTTTGGAGATAATCTCGTTTGCTCCGGAATCATTCGGAAGCTTCCGAACCCATGGACCGATTTTGTCCAAATTCGAACTTAGCCTTCCTTTTGTGACTAGTAACCTACTATATAAATTTTATCAAGATAGCTTCATTAGTTTTTGAGTTATCGTGCGAACGGACGGACGGACATCGTTAAATCGACTCAGGAGGTGATCCTGATTCAGAATATATATACATGTCCATATCTAACTCGCTTCATTTTGGTGGTTACAAACACCATACCAAAGTTAATATACCCTATACTTTAGGTGTAGGGTATAACAAATATTGATGGAATATTTACTAACATGATAGATAAGTTTTTAAAAATGAAACAAAAAACTGGCCCAGTAAGTGTTCAACCGAAGAAGAAAAAGAAAAATACATTGAAAATTTTCTAAAATATTAAAACATTAAGCTGGAGTCTTCTAAAATTTGTCACCATTCTGGAAAATTAATGCTAAACTCTTTTTGGGGAAAGTTTGGTCAGAGAGAGAATGAACAATAAACAAAGATAGTAAATGATCCATCAGAATTTTATGAAATAGTAACAAACCCAAATATAGAAGTGTGTCATATTTTACCTGTGAACGAAAAAAATATTGTAATTACCTGGCACTATAAAGAGGAAGTAGCAGACATTTTATCTACCGTAAATGTATACATTACCGCAACAAAATGAGCAGCAGGAAAGCAGTAGCTTATCTACAGTTTATTATTGGAAGTAATAAGCAATATTTCTTGAAGGAATATGCTTTAATAGCTGGAGGATCACTGATACCAATGCTGTTTCTGTTTAAAGCACCTTACTCTTTCGAAGAGTTAAATAGTGATGTTAAACAGCAAAATGAATTCAATAAAAGACAAATAAATGGTATTATAAATAAATGAATTTATATATGTATTTAATAGAAGAAAATAATTGGTTTTAAAAAATATTTGTTTTATTCATTGTTGACCAAGATAATTTTTCTGACAAAACATAGGTATTTCATAAAATAGTCTGGAAACGTTACACTGAGCTATTTGTAAACTCATTGGAATGTAGAAATCTTCTTGCTCCAATCTTAGTTTATTCTTTTCAATACATCTCTCAAAATATTTGAATATATATTCTCGTTTATTTAGTTCAGCTCCATTGTTATATGACATCACTGCTTGTATAAAGTCTAGCATAAGACAAAAACGAGTATACTCATCTAACCGCAATGTAAGTTTTTTAGTGCGCTGTGCATGATTAAATGTTAGCAAAAATCCCTTTGAATTTAATTTTGCTTGATTGTTTTTAAAATCGTGATAAAATGTATAGCACTCCAAATAATTCATATTGCTTATGACTTTGTTTTGCCGTTGCAAAAAAATTATTGATGCATCAAAATTCTCAATATTAAATCCAATTTGAATTTTTATTGTTAGTTTTTTATCCAAAAAATAATATAGCTTAAAAAAGTTCTGCGCTGGCTCGCCTTTTTCTGTTTCAAATACTTCTGAATTTGTTGGATGCTCCATTTTTTGTTTTGGTTTAACTGATTAATATTATTTTAGAATTTTGTATTTATAGTTTTTCTCCCACATTTTTAAAAATTTTTCGAAATATTCTTTGTATTTTTTTATCGTTTTTAAGTGAAGACGATGTGTCGAATAAATTAAGAAAATATTTTAAAATTTCTCGGGAACTTCGCATCCATAGACATACACAACAATAATGTCCGCACACAGATGTTAAATTACTTTGTAAACGCTTATTGTTGAAAACAAAACATGTCGATTGATTTTGTAGAAATTTTATAATCTCACTGTGAAATGGCGGATTTCCAAATGAATCAAATATTCTGAACAGCCTTGAACTGGAACAAATATTGCTAACCAATGTGTTCCCTTTTCATTAGAAGTATCATTATTTTTCAATAAACTACTAGGTTTTAAAACTTGTTTTGGCAATTGATCAAGAGGATAAACGCCTCTAAATATTTTATGTGTTAAGTTATTACATTTCACCACCTTTGAAATCTGAAGTGTATCCATTTTCTTGCAAGCTAGAAATATCAATTAGTCGAGTATTTCCTCGTATAAATGTTGTTAAAAATTCTGCTTTAAGTTTTCCATTTGTTAAGACTATATCGAATTTTGCAAGCAAATTTATCAATATGTCCAAATGAGTAATTCTCAATGTCCGTTCTTTTTAAATCTCTGACAGGAAATTTATACTTTAATTCTTTTACAATAGTTTTGCATTTTTCTTTTATGCCAACCAGAGCAATACGAGTATTTTTTACAAATATTGTATTGTTATCGTCCGTACAGAACAATTAATCTACTAGAGCACATGCTATTTTCAAATGAATAGAAATAGTCCATTAAACTTCCTTTTATATGTTCACGTATACGTTACGATTTTTATCAATTTCGATATTGGCATCGAATTCTGCAAACATTTAAAATTAATTATTTCTTTTTTAAATTATATTGTTGCAAAGTAGACTTTGGTATTCCAACTCAAAATTTTGTGCTTTACATGTGAATATATATTCAGAATAAACTCATTTCCAATAACAATTTGTTGACTAACTATTAAACTAAAAAGAAGTAAAGAATGTCTAAGAAAATATTACTTCAAAAATATAAAAGTATAGCCGGCGCTTCGACTTCCTTGGGCGAATTGAACAACCACTACAATATTATTAAGATCAAATGACTAACATGAAGAGATTTTATGTAAGAGGAAGGAAAATGGAATTTTAACTAAAACAGGTGCCAGAGAATGCAGAGCCAATAGCCTGGATAAAGGAGGCCAGTAATAACATATGGCACCAAACACATCTTACCCACAGATAAAGTGGGTATAACCTTTTGTGAAATAAGTTTTGAAGACCGGGGTCCTGGTTGGATAAATTTCAGAGACGCTGCTGAACTTAAATTTGAGGATATTTGAGAAATGATAAGTAAAATTTTACAAAGTAATTCCGAAGGTAAGCGTATTAAACATAAATATATATTTTTAGTAATTATATTTAGGTATATTTATTATAATTTACAGGATTGAGTACTGATACTTTTTGCCTGGGGATAATTACTGTGCGATTACCTCAAGGTCGTGGGAAACGTGGTAGGAATTATAATTCTTTTAAGGAGCAATGCTTAAAATGTAAACGTATGATCACAATTAGAAACAAGGATAACCTGTGCCTTCCACGACCACTTATAGTTGCTAAAGCCCATATAGAAAAACATTCAGAATATACTAAGATCAAGAAAAACACCGGTAAGTTACAATCAAAAATGACCACAGATCTCATCAACAACACTGGAGTAGATATACCAGAAAACGGGTGTGGGATACCAGAGCTTCAACAGTTTCAGCGATATTTAAAAGATTATAAAATTGTCGTTTACCAATATGGAACTAAAGGTAGAGATGTCTTATTTGAAGGAATGGATGATGGCAAAATACTGAACCTCCTATATCATGAAGGTCATTACAATGTTGTGACATCATTAACAGCTGCATTCTGTTGTTCATATTATTGTGAAATATGTCACATACCGTACAACAGCAAAAACAATCACAGATACTTTGGTACATACCCACAGTGTCAACAATCTCCGGCATGTCCAAAAGATCAAAAAAATATTTTATGTGAGGGTTGTAATCGTTATTTTAGAGGGTAACAATGCCTCACTAATCACAAAGCTTCGGGATTTTCAAGAAAAAGTGTTTGCGATACGGTGATAAGATGTACCGAGTGTTTAAAAACACATTTACGAAATAGAAAACATTTTTGTGGAGAATATTTTTGTAAAATTTGTAAAACACACGTGGACCAAGGGGATCTATGTTATATACAGTGCGACGTACGGCAAGCAAAACAGGAGATGTATTATATATATTTTACGATTTGGAAAGTCGTCAAGAACAAATTGTACAGGAAAAAAAGTTAAATGAAGAATCTATAGGAGAAATTAAACAACATGAAGCTAACCTATGTATATTTCAACAACGATGCGATTTATGTTTATATGTAAATTTCGCACTACGATTAAAAACAAAAATGTAATAAGCGATTTCTTAGCTTATATTTTAACACAAAGAAAAATGTTTAAAAATATAATCGTAGTAGCACAACGGTCAAGCGTACGATCACCAATTCATATTGAACCATATTTTGGAAAATACGTCGTTGAAGCCAGAACTTATATGCGGGGTACAAAAATAATTTTGATGATATTAGAAAATATTAAGTTTTTAGATTCATTAAATTATTTTCAAATGGCGTTATCAAAATTGCCAAAAGCCTTTGATTTACCACCAGTATTAAAAAAGGGATATTTTCCGCATTATTTCAATGCAACAGCAAATGAAAATTATATTTTCTCCCTCCCGCCGGTTGAACAAACCAAATACAATGAAGGTAGAAGATCGTTCTACTTTTCTTAAATGGTATGAAGAACACAAAAATGAGCTATGTAACACGATATAGTTGAATACTGCACTAGCGATGTAAACATTGGAATGCGATGAAGCCTGTTTAAAATTTAGAAAATTATTTTTGGATGAATGCAATGTTGAGCCTTTCCTTGAAGCAACAATAATTGTATCAGCCTGTAATCTTGTGTATAGGCGAAATTTTTTAAAATCCAATACAATTGGAATAATCCCCAAGAATGGTTACATGCTGAGAACCATATGCTGAGAACCATTCATTTTGAGAACCATTCTTACATGCTGAGAAGCATTCAAAGGAAGCTTTACGCTGGTTGATATACGAAGAGGAAAAAAGAGGAATCAATATACGTCATGCAGCTAAAGGGCGAGAAGCTGTGGTAAGCGGTGGTAAAGTAGATGGATATTACGAAGAGACTAGACAAGTTTTTGAGCTTCATGGGTGCTACTTTCATGGTCATCCAATTTGTCATACAGCATAATAGGGACATTTCGCTACTAAATGATCCCAATGACACATTAAATAGTAGATATGAAAAAACTGTTGCTAAATCAGAAAGACTAAGGGAAAGGTATGAAGTAATTGAAATGTGGAATTGTGAATTTCATAGAAAGTTAAGCAAATCAGAAACAGAATGCTTAAACAATCATCTTTTAGTAAATTGTACACCATTAAACCCACGAGATGCATTTTACGGAGGTCGTACAGATAACATGTGCAGTTATTATAAATGCAAAGATGGTGAAAAAATTAAATATATAGATGTGTCTTCATTGTATCCGTGGGTTTGTAAATATGGAAAATTTCGTGTTGAACACCCTGCAATTTATATAGGAAATTCAGAGTGTTCTACGTTAAATTTGGAAGATACTGATGGGCTTATTAAATGTAAAATATTACCACCAGAAAATTTATTACATCCTGTGTTTCCGCTTAAACAAAATAGTAAACTTATATTTACCTTATGCAAAAGCTGCAGCTTTCAGAAAATCAAAATGAATTTTGCTCACATTCAGATGAAACAACAGCCTTATTAAGTACATGAGTTGTTGATTAAGTTAATACAGCAGTTAAATTGGGTTATAAAATTTAAAATATTTATGAAATATGGAAATACAATGTCGTGCAATATGATGAATTGACAAGTAAATGTAACAGTAAGTCGATGCAACCGACTTATTAATACCCTACACCTGAATAATTCGAATTAAATTAAAAATCCATAAGTTTTTTTGGCAGCTGCTTGAACTTCTTCCCTTTTCTGTCTTATTCAACTAGAATTTCAGGAACGTAAAAGAGTAAAACGTAACGTAAAACGTATGCTTGACACCTTTGTAAAAAATTTTAAGTTTCTATCTTAATTAATTTCGAAGGATGTTAGTCCTTGGGAGGTGTGTGTCAGGTACCCGAAATGCCACTCCAATTCATCGAATCCATCTCAGGAACATAAAGAAAACATGCCAGAACACCATTGTACTAATTTTAAAGGTTCTACTTTTGTTGGTTTTGGAGATATGCTCTTTGCTCTTGTGCTCGTCCGCAAGTATCCAAAATACGAACCCATGGTTCAAATTCTTTCAAATGTCAGTTTCCAATTTTACTGAAAAGGAAACATAACAGAACACCTTTGTACTAAAATTTGTACTAAAAATAAAAGTTCTATCTTTTTTGGTTGTGGAGATGTACACGTTTGCTCTGGAGCTCGTCCGGAAGCTTCCAAGATTTGAACACAATAACCAAATCCTCACAAATTTCAGAAACATAAATCAAACATGAAGGAACACCATTCTGCCTAATTTAAAGGTTATATCTTAGTTGGTTTTGGAGATAATATCATTTGTTCTGAGGCTCGTTCGGAAGCTTCCAAAATCCGAACCCAAGGACCAAAGCCTCTCATATTTCGGAAACCTAAATCAAACATGAAAGAGCATACTCTGCCAAATTTAAAGGTTATATCTTAGTTGGTTTTGGAGATAATCTCATTTGCTCTGGTGCTCGTTTGGAAGCTTCCAAAATCCAAACCCATGGACCAAATTCTCTTATATTTCAGAGACATAAATCGAACGGGAAGGAACATCATTGTACAAAATTTAAAGGTTCTATCTTTGTTGATTTTGGAGATAATATCGTTTGCTCTGGGGCTCGTTCGGAAGGTTCCAAAATCCAAACCTATGGACCAAATCCTCTCAAATTTCAGAAACCTAAATCAAACATGAAAGAACACCATTCTGCCAAATGTAAAGGTTATATCTTTGTTGTTTTTGGAGATAATCTCATATGCTCTGGGGCTCGATCGGGAGCTTCCAAAATCCAAACCTATGGACCATATCCTCTTAAATTTCAGAGACATAAATCGAACGGAAAGGAACATCACTGTACAAAATTTAAAGGTTCTATCTTTGTTGATTTTGGAGATAATCTCGTTTGCTCTGGGGCTCGTTCGGAAGCTTTCAAAGTCCGAACCAATGAACCAAATCCCCTCAAATTTTAGAAACTTAAATAAAACATGAAAGAACACCACTCTGTCAAATTTGAAGTTTATATCTTTATTGGTTTTGGAGATAATCTCATTTGCTCTGGTGCTCGTTCGGAAGCTTCCAAAATCCAAACCCATGGACTAAATCCTCTTAAATTTCAGAGACATGAATCGAATGGGAAGGAACATCATTGTACAAAATTTAAAGGTTCTATATTTCTTGGTTTTGGAGATAATCTTGTTTGCTCCGGAATCATTCGGAAGCTTCCGAACCCATGGACCGATTTTGTCCAAATTCGAACTTAGCCTTCCTTCGTGACTAGTAACCTACTATATAAATTTTATCAAGATAGCTTCATTAGTTTTTGAGTTATCGTGCGAACGGACGGACGGACATCGTTAAATCGACTCAGGAGGTGATCCTGATTCAGAATATATATACATGTCCATATCTAACTCGCTTCATTTTGGTGGTTACAAACACCATACCAAAGTTAATATACCCTATACTTTAGGTGTAGGGTATAACAAATATTGATGGAATATTTACTAACATGATGGATAAGTTTTTAAAAATGAAACAAGAAGCTTCTGGCTGGCCCAGTTCAACCGAAGAAGAAAAAGAAAAATACATTGAAAATTTTCTAAAAAATTAAAACATTAAGCTGGAGTCTTCTAAAATTTGTCACCATTCTGGAAAATTAATGCTAAACTCTTTTTGGGGAAAGTTTGGTCAGAGAGAGAATGAACAATAAACAAAGATAGTAAATGATCCATCAGGACTTTATGAAATAGTAACAAACCCAAATATAGAAGTGTGTCATATTTTACCTGTGAACGAAAAAAATATTGTAATTACCTGGCACTATAAAGAGGAAGTAGCAGACATTTTATCTACCGTAAATGTATGCATTACCGCAACAAAATGAGCAGCAGGAAAGCAGTAGCTTATCTGCAGTTTATTATTGGAAGTAATAAGCAATATTTCTTGAAGGAATATGCTTTAATAGCTGGAGGATCACTGATACCAATGCTGTTTCTGTTTAAAGCACCTTACCCTTTCGAAGAGTTAAATAGTGATGTTAAACAGCAAAATGAATTCAATAAAAGACAAATAAATGGTCTTGACTGGGATGATGCATTTATAATAGAATATTTAGAAATTAAAAGTACATTAAATGAAAATTTAAATTCATTCGATGTCGTTTATGTGAAGGGGTACCAGAAAAGGGAATTTTTAGATAAATTTGTTTGCAATTCAGTAGAAGTTATCAATTCAGATAATGACATTCCATCTCTTCAGAAACTATGAAATTTCACAACCATTTGCCCTCACCATAACATTACTGAAAATTTAAAAAGATGTGCTGTAAAAAATTGTATGAATTTATATATGTATTTAATAGAAGAAAATAATTGGTTTTAAAAAATATTTGTTTTATTCATTGTTGACCAAGATAATTTTTCTGACAAAACATAGGTATTTCATAAAATAGTCTGGAAACGTTACACTGAGCTATTTGTAAACTCATTGGAATGTAGAAATCTTCTTGCTCCAATCTTAGTTTATTCTTTTCAATACATCTCTCAAAATATTTGAATATATATTCTCGTTTATTTAGTTCAGCTCCATTGTTATATGACATCACTGCTTGTATAAAGTCTAGCATAAGACAAAAACGAGTATACTCATCTAACCGCAATGTAAGTTTTTTAGTGCGCTGTGCATGATTAAATGTTAGCAAAAATCCCTTTGAATTTAATTTTGCTTGATTGTTTTTAAAATCGTGATAAAATGTATAGCACTCCAAATAATTCATATTGCTTATGACTTTGTTTTGCCGTTGCAAAAAAATTATTGATGCATCAAAATTCTCAATATTAAATCCAATTTGAATTTTTATTGTTAGTTTTTTATCCAAAAAATAATATAGCTTAAAAAAGTTCTGCGCTGGCTCGCCTTTTTCTGTTTCAAATACTTCTGAATTTGTTGGATGCTCCATTTTTTGTTTTGGTTTAACTGATTAATATTATTTTAGAATTTTGTATTTATAGTTTTTCTCCCACATTTTTAAAAATTTTTCGAAATATTCTTTGTATTTTTTTATCGTTTTTAAGTGAAGACGATGTGTCGAATAAATTAAGAAAATATTTTAAAATTTCTCGGGAACTTCGCATCCATAGACATACACAACAATAATGTCCGCACACAGATGTTAAATTACTTTGTAAACGCTTATTGTTGAAAACAAAACATGTCGATTGATTTTGTAGAAATTTTATAATCTCACTGTGAAATGGCGGATTTCCAAATGAATCAAATATTCTGAACAGCCTTGAACTGGAACAAATATTGCTAACCAATGTGTTCCCTTTTCATTAGAAGTATCATTATTTTTCAATAAACTACTAGGTTTTAAAACTTGTTTTGGCAATTGATCAAGAGGATAAACGCCTCTAAATATTTTATGTGTTAAGTTATTACATTTCACCACCTTTGAAATCTGAAGTGTATCCATTTTCTTGCAAGCTAGAAATATCAATTAGTCGAGTATTTCCTCGTATAAATGTTGTTAAAAATTCTGCTTTAAGTTTTCCATTTGTTAAGACTATATCGAATTTTTCAAGCAAATTTATTAAGTTATTAATTATTTTTTCGTTATCAATATGTCCAAAAGAGTAATTCTCAATGTCCGTTCTTTTTAAATCTCTGACAGGAAATTTATACTTTAATTCTTTTACAATAGTTTTGCATTTTTCTTTTATGCCAGCCAGAGCAATACGAGTATTTTTTACAAATATTGTATTGTTATCGTCCGTACAGAACAATAAATCTACTAGAGCACATGCTATTTTCTAATGAATAGAAATAGTCCATTAAACTTCCTTTTATATGTTTACGTATACGTTACGATTTTTATCAATTTCGATATTGGCATCGAATTCTGCAAATACAATACAAGTTAATGTTGAAGTTAATGGAGAGTTTAGTCTTGCTCCAATTTTTACTACTCCCTGGTTTAAAAAACTCTGACATGTATCAGTTACCGAGCCGTCTGTGATAAATCAAAAGCTACTATTGCATAACCTTTTGAAAAAGTTCTTTTGAAATTTGATGTCCTCTATCAGAGTGATGTATGCCAGTTCCACCGAATAATGTTAAATATGCAAGAGAATTACAAAGATTATTCGTTGTAAAACTTGTTTCAATTGCACAGTTTGGTGTAGGCACTCCATTCACATTTAATTGAAATTGTGTGAGATTTTGATGATCGAAATGGTATGGATTTTTCGATCTTTTACCATTATTAAAATTTTCATTATTAACCATACAAAATACAAAAGCTTTTGGTATTTGCCCTATAAATGTGGGATATGTATTTTGTGCGTCTAAATCCTATTCAACATTTATATCACAAACTTTTTAAAAAAAAAAAACAACTCACCAGAAAGCGAAATTACATCCAACATTGTTTTTACATCACAGCACCTAAAAAAAAATTGTTCAATACAACATAACATATTTTTAAAAAAATGATACTTATCTTTAATTTCTTCATCTCTAATGGCTCAGAGATATCCAGTCTTCATTTTTTAAATAATTCTAATTAGAATTAGAATTATTATATTTTAATAATTTTTGTTAATATGTTGTTTACAAAAATATTAAAACACTTGTAATTTGACAGTTGTCATCGTAACAAAATAATCAACATATGATAAAGTTAGCCGCTAGTGGAGCTAGCTACCGATAGTCGAAATCACATAAATAATAAATCAATCAATTAGTGAAGATTGATTAATTTAAAATTTCAAGTTCAAAGAGTCATTAACCTTTTGATTTTTTTTTAGAATAGCAGTTATGTTGAAAGGTATAAAAGAAGAAGAAAAAAAGGATGATCATCTCAGATATACGTGGATGTGGATAATAATATAATTGAATTTTAAGTGGTTTTTAAACATTGAAATTAAACAGTTTTGTTAAATATTTTTATATACTTTAAACTTTGAAATTGAACAGTTTTGTTAAACATTTTTAGTAATTTTTAAAAATTGAAATTGAACAGTTTTGTTAAACATTTTTAGTAATTTTAAATGTTTTTTTATATACTCTAAATATTGAAATTTATATCATTTATATTTTTTTAACATTTGTTTTAATTATAAAGTTAACTAGTAAATTTAAAGTTATAACGATAAGATTTCACAAAATATTTTTAACATTAGTATTAATAAATAAATAAGCTTACAATTTAAAAAAAAAAGATTCTATGGTGTATATTTTTTTTGCGAATCCTACATTTGGGGGCTCAACCGGGATCTAAAAAAAAAAACTGCACCAGTATTAACGTGGAAGTGATCTAAAATATAAAAAAAAAAACTGCACCAGGATTAACGTGGAAGTGATCTAAAATAAAAAAAAAAAAAAGGGAAACAGATAAGTACTTTAAAAAACAAAACATATAATATTTAGTCTGAAACGAGAAAAAATAAAATTGTACATATTTCATATCATAGAATAGTGATTAAAATACTCAAAATATATTTAAAAAAAAAAAAATTTTCTATTTAGCGTAGAACTAACTATAAAAAGAAAATTTTTTGTCTGAACTAAGTTAACGTAGAGCTTAGAATTGTTTTTATTAATATAAAAGAAAAAGAAGTTTTTTATTATTATAAATTTTACTGTGTTTTAATTTTTACAAACTTTTAAAATGAGTGCCCGACGAAGATTCAGTCGACAAAGTAGCGAATTGCCAGTCCTGAATGAAAGACATGATGTTGATAATTCGACGGTTAAATTTAAATTTAATGATTTCGAATCGTTAATTAAAAAATATTCGGGTAAAGAAACCATAAGTGTGCAAAAGTGGTTTGAAGAGTTCAAACAGTACGCGGATACGTTCGGATTAGATACGTTAGAAGGTGACGCGAAACTGTATGTAGAATGTGAAGCGAAACCGCTCGCGTATAGACAATTAAAACAATCATTAATAAACGAATTTGCACAAAAAACTAGTAGTGCAGAAGTGCATAAAATTTAAACAAATAAACGAATCGGAAAAAACAAATAAAACGAATCGTATCGGGAATACTTATACAAAATGATTGACATTGCTTCGCAAGCTAAAGTGGATAAAATCTCGGTCATAACGTACGTGATAAACGGAACAAATGATGCGCCCGGAAACAAAGCGATTCTTTACAGCGCGAAAAATTTTAGCGAATTAAAAGGAAACTTAATCATTTACGAAAAAATCAAAACAGATACGAATCGAAATAATAACGTAAAAAATGTCGACGCGAGAAATATGGACATATCTAAAAATTTAATGAAATAAAACGAATAAATAATAATAATATGTCGCGGCCGAACAAATACTGTTTTAATTGCGGTTCGTCATCTCATGAGTTTCATCAATGTCCGGAAAAGGAACGAGGACCAAAATGTTTTGAGTGTAACCAGTTTGGACATAAAAGGCCTAATTGTCCAAACAAAAAGCCAGAAACAATAAGAGCACATCCAGTAAATACAAACAACAATTGCGTTTTGGTAAAAATAAATAATACGATAATGGAAGGTTTGGTTGATACGGGCAGTGATATATGTTTAATAAAAGAATCATACTTAAAATGTTTTAATCCTTTATATACCTTTAGGAACAATACAATAGCGATATCAGGCGTAGGTGCTAACGTGTTCAGCAAAGGTTTCTGTAATGTTGAAATGGAAATTAATGGAGATTCTTACCAAAATGTTGAGGTTCACATTATTGAAAACAACTTCATGATGGAAATTAATGGAGATTCTTACCAAAATGTCGAGGTTCACATTATTGAAAACAACTTCCCTCTAATTATAGGAATGAGTCAGTATAGGAATTATAGGAATGAGTCAGTATAAATGGTGGTGTAATTTCCGTGAAGAAAAGTAGTTGTTCAACCGTAAACACTAAAAGAGAAGAAAATTATTGCTTTTTGGCTGAAATAAAACTGGATAAGGAATATACTTACGCTGATCTGCCAGGATTAAGTAACCTAAAAGAAGGAAAAGTTAGTAAGTTTGTCAACATGATGGAGAATTACTCACCAGTATTGATGAAAACTTCACCCATCCAAATGAAGATTCTTCCGTTAGATGATAAACCGGTATTGCAAAGTCCAAGAAGGTTTTCTCCTGTGGAGCAGAAAATAATTAACGATCAAGTAGAAGAATGGCTATAAGATGGTGTTGTTACTGAAACTTCGTCAGATTATGCTAGTCCAGTGGTATTGGTAAAAAAGGAAGATGGTTCAAATAGACTTTGTATAGATTTCAGGGCCGTTAACAAGAAAATTCATAGGGACCATTTCCCATTGCCAGTAATAGAGGATCAAACTGATTTGGAAAATGGTTTTTTTCACGTGACCATAGAGGAGAATAGTCGAAAGTATACAGCCTTTGTCACCCAGAGAAAACAATATGAATTTTTACGGGTTCCGTTTGGGTTGTGTAACTCACCCAGCGTATTTCAAAGATTTGTGAATTTTGCATTTAGAAATTTAATAAAGAAAGAATTTGTAATAACTTATATTGACGATTTAATTATTCCAGCAAAATCCGAAGATGAAGCATTAACAAAATTGCAAGAGGTATTATATGTTGCTGCTCAGAATGGACTAAAAATCAAATGGCAGAAATGTCAATTTTTACAACGGGTAGTTGAGAATTTGGGCTACATAATAAAGAATGGTACAGTTTCACCTTCTGAGGCTAAAACCAAAGCAGTGAAAAATTTTCCAGAACCCAAAACGATGAAACAATTACATAGCTTTTTAGGTCTACATTTCATCGTGCCATCCAGATGACTCCCTTCGAAGTAATGTTCGGAATAAACATGAAAGCGAAAGGTGATATCAACATAATCAAAACTATTGAAGAAGAATGGATGCAACAATTCCAGGATGATCGAAACGAATTAAGAGAACGAGCAAAAACAGACATTGCTAGAATGCGGGCGGAAAATAGAAAAACATACAATATAAAGCGAAAAGCAGCTACCAAATACAAAATTGGAGAGTTAGTGGCAATCGAAAGAACGCAACTTGGGGTAGGTTTAAAAATAAAACCAAAATTCTTAGGACTATATCGAATCATAGCAAATAAATGATTTGATAGGTACACAGAACAAAAAGAAGGGGAACATGAAGGTCCAATAAACACCGAATGTAGTGCTGACAAAATGAAATTATGGATGTACTATGAAAGTGATAGTGATTTGGAATTTCACGATCAATCCGAGACGGATTGATTTTCAGAACGGCCGGATGTGGGATAGGTATTTTGTGCGTCTAAATCCTATTCAACATTTATATCACAAACTTTTAAAAAAAAAAAAAACAACTCACCAGAAAGCGAAATTACATCCAACATTGTTTTTACATCACAGCACCTAAAAAAAAAATTGTTCAATACAACATAACACATTTTTAAAAAAATGATACTTATCTTTAATTTCTTCATCTCTAATGGCTCAGAGATATCCAGTCTTCATTTTTTAAATAATTCTAATTAGAATTAGAATTATTATATATTAATAATTTTTGTAAACTTGTTGTTTACAAAAATATTAAAACACTTGTTATTTGACAGTTGTCATCGTAACAAAATAATCAACATATGATAAAGCTAGCCGCTAGTGGAGCTAGCTATCGATAGTCGAAATCACATAAATAATAAATCAATCAATTAGTGAAGATTGAATAATTTAAAATTTCAAGTTCAAAGAGTCATTAACCTTTTGGTTTTTTTTTTTAGAATAGCAGTTATGTCGAAAGGTATAAAAGAAGAAGAAAAAAAGGATGATCATCTCAGATATACGTGGACGTGGATAATAATAAAATTGAATTTTAAGTGGTTTTTAAACATTGAAATTAAACAGTTTATAGTTTTGTTAAATATTTTTATATAATTTAAACTTTGAAATTGAACAGTTTTGTTAAACATTTTTAGTAATTTTTAAACATTGAAATTGAACAGTTTTGTTAAATATTTTTATATACTTTAAACTTTGAAAGTGAACAGTTTTGTTAAACATTTTTAGTAATTTTTAAACATTGAAATTGAACAGTTTTGTTAAATATTTTTATATACTTTAAACTTTGAAATTGAACAGTTTTGTTAAACATTTTTAGTAATTTTTAAACATTGAAATTGAACAGTTTTGTTAAACATTTTTAGTAATTTTAAATGTTTTTTTATATACTCTAAATATTGAAATTTATATCATTTATATTTTTTTAACATTTGTTTTAATTATAAAGTTAACTAGTAAATTTAAAGTTATAACGATAAGATTTCACAAAATATTTTTAACATTAGTATTAATAAATAAATAAGCTTACAATTTAAAAAAAAAAGATTCTATGGTGTATATTTTTTTTGCGAATCCTACATAAATATATAATCCAATGATATGTTGGAAGTGTTAGCTGGAATTGTAAATGTTTTGATTTAATTTCTCGTATAAAAATATTTCGCGTTAGCCTTTTCCAGTACAGTATTGTGCTATCAATATGCTAGGATTAATTGTTAAATGTTTCATGTAGCTTCGAGAATTTTTAAATAACTTTCATCGTTATCGTTAAAGAAAATATAAAAATCTTGTTTCTCTAATGCTAAAGAAATGCGAATGTCAACATTATTTAAAAGTAATTTGGAAGTATTGAAGAAATCTACATGTTTAGTCGCCCTGCACCTAAAAGAAAAAAAAAAAAACAAAAGAACACATCACAAAGAATAGTCATTCACAAAATAAAATACTTATCTGAAATTCATCTGGGGTCCATATCAAACAACCTTCAACATCCATAGAATCAACACCTAAAAAGAAAGCAATTATTATTTATTTATTAGATTTTACTTACCAATAAAAATCCAAAATTTTATTCATTATTTATTTGTTATATTTATTCATTTGTTAATGTTAGAACATTAATTGTCAGAACAAACAAATTCACAATATTAGATAGAAATTGTTAATTGTTTTCATTTTGGGACACAAGATGTCAGTTACATTAACTAAAATTAATTGTATTCACAATAATTGCATATTTGTTATATATTTAATAATTTTAACTCTTTATATACACTACATATGTTTTTTTTATATACTTTTACCTTTTTTCATTTTACTATGTACTTTAAATTCAAGGTTACTGAACTTGAGTTAAACGCTGGTCCTGAACCGTTTAACTCAAGTTTATATAAACCCAAATTTTATGAATTTTATTTTAATCGCTACCGAGTCGCCGAAAAGAAAAGATAGTCAATTAATTACTGATGTTTTTTTAAAATTAAAAATAAATTAAAAATAAGTAAATAAATTAAAAATTTAGGACTTAACTGAATTTCATAATAAAATTGTTAGTTAATTAAAATTGAACTATTTGTTTTTCTTTATACATATCTACAAAAAAATTTTTTTTAATCGTTGAGAAAACACTACATGTAATTTTCCCATTAATTCTACTATTGCAGAATTGTTGTATGATTTTGGTCTTGATTTAGAACCAAAATTGTTGAAATCATTGACATCCAATTCCCAACCAGATGCTTCCAGATGTGTTTGACTGGAATCTCTACCATAATTTAGTAAAGTAGTTATGTATGCTTTATAATGGTATAAGGAATCTGAAGGAGTGATGTTTTTTCCGTGTAGAGTTACATTACATTGTTTAATTAAAGAGTGTAATAAATTATTTACAACACTGGGCTGTGGAGCTGCCCTTGCTTCAGTTCCGGTTCCTATTTTATCAGTTGCAGTCCAAAGTGATCCATCTTTTTTTCATATTTGAACTTTATATAGGTACTGGATAGATCTCGATATGTATCTCCCTTACCAAGCGAAACAAATTCAATGATTGACGGCGATGCCTCTAAAGAAGCTAAAGGATTGTATGCTACCTCTTCTGAACGCAAAATACTTGCTTGTTCGGGTAATGATGCAAAAAGATCATGTTCAGATTTCATACATTCCATTTTTAATTAAATTTTATCGGAGATTTTACTTTGATTTCTTCGTCACTTTTTCGACTTCAAATGTGTCTTTTTAAAAACTGCTCTGTAAATTTTTTATGCCACCTTTGCTTTTATCAATTACGGCTTCTTTTATGTTTGCACCAGATGCTATATCATTAAAAATATTTTTACTTATGTTTACAGTCTCTTTTTTAATTAAGTGCCAACCTGATGTAAAAACTGGGTTTAAGTAAGGAATTAAACTTCCGAATATATTTCCAAAACCACGAATGTTTGAATGAATAAAACCACGAACCACGAAGGGCACAAATAGTATCGGAAATACATAGACCAGCCAGACGAAACTTTCGTCGAAGAAAATTTATTTTATTCAAAAAGGTTTAAACGATACATGGCAAATCGATTTAGTAGAAATGATTCCATATGCAAAGTACAACAAAGGAAATAAATATTTATTAACTGTAATAGATATCTTTTCAAAATATGCTTATGCTGAGCCAATTAAAACTAAAAATGCTAATAACGTTTTACTTGGCATGCAAAACATTGTCAAACGTACTGGAACACTCCACAAAAAATATTCCATCTGATCAAGGTAAATAGTTTTTTAACAAAGAATTTAGAAAACTTATGGAAATAAAAAAAATTAATCATTATCATACATATTCTGAAAGGAAAGCATTCATAGTAGAACGTTTTAACCGTACTTTAAAAAATTCAATGTGGAAGCAGTTTAGTTTTCAGGGTAATTATAAGTGGATATTTATTTTGCCCTCACTTATTGAGAAATACAACTCAATATATCATCATAAAATTAAATTTCAACCTAAAAAAGTTACAAAAGCAAACAACAAATATATTTTGAAGAACATTTACATGCAACCGAAATTTTATCAGAAAGCAAAATACAAAGTTGGAGATTATGTACGCATAAGTAAATACAAAGAAAACTTTGGAAAAGGTTAGCAACCAAACTGGTCAACAGAAATATTTACAAATAAAGAAGTAAAACGCACAGACCCAATTACTTACAACTTACTTGATTATACAAAAACACCGATTACAGGTTCTTTTTACGAGACTGAACTTACTCGAGTTAAAAATTCTGACATTTTCCTTGTTTAAAAAAGAAAAAAAAGAAAAGGAAGTCAAGTTTTTGTTAAATGGTTAGGTTTTGATAAAAATCACAATTCTTGGGTAAATAAAACAATATTATAAGAAACTAATTTGCTTTTTTATTTTTACAATTAATTATTAAATTTTTTTGCACATTTATAGTTTTCAATAACATATCTCAAAAGCTTAAAAAAGCTTTCAAACTAGCATTTTAATAATTCAAAAAAAAAAAAAAAAATACTAAAAACTGCATTTCATTTTTCTATACTTGTTTTTAAATTTTCGTTCTACAATAACAAGTAATTATAAATCAATAAATACAACTTTTTTCTTTTCTTTTTTTTTTACTTTAAATTAAATTAATAATTAAAAAAAAAAAAAAAAAAAAAACAACACCTAATTTTTCTACACTTGTTCTTAAATTTTCATTCTACAATAACATGTACTTACAAATCAACTTTGTTTATCTTTCTAATACAACTTTTTAATTAATCTAATACAACTTTTTTTATCTTTTTTTTTCACGATTTTATACATACAACCTTTACTTTAAATTACTTTAAACTAAGGAACAATATCAAGGTCAATAACTGCATTTTATTTATGTCATAAATAATAACTGCATTTTTGTGTTAAAAAAGCTTTCAAACTAACATAATGCAAGAAAAAAAAAAAACCTTGCAATCTATTATGCAATTATTCACAATAAACAAC
Source organism: Poecilobothrus nobilitatus (assembly GCA_947095535.1). Taxonomy (NCBI): domain Eukaryota; kingdom Metazoa; phylum Arthropoda; class Insecta; order Diptera; family Dolichopodidae; genus Poecilobothrus; species Poecilobothrus nobilitatus. The sequence goes on along the minus strand of OX352772.1, from coordinate 170,963,966 downwards.
TTTTCTATATGCACATGCGCCAACAACATTCCTTAAAAGTTCAAACGCCTTGTCATGACCATAAAGCTTAAAAACATTCCTATGCGCACGCGCCAACAACATTCCTTAAAAGTTCAAACACCTTTGACGTGACCATAAAGCTTAATAACATTCCTATGCGCACGCACCAACAACATTCCTTAAAAGTTAAAACGAGTTCATTGACATTGATATTGCTATCTTTTTCTCGCACAAATTCCCACGCCAATGTGCCCCATTACCTACTATAACAAATTACAGAACTCAGCAGAGTACGCTATGACCCTGGACACACCCGCCAAAAGGGGACACATCATAGATCTGCTAAAATTCCACCAAATCTGGTAGAACATTTAATGGAAGGCTAACGCAAGATGGAAACAATCCAAGGATAATAATACCATAGTGCAAATAAAACCTAATTGCAAATAATAAAAATAAAATAACAATAAAAAATCTAATAACAAAAACATAAATAACAAATTATCAAAAACCTAAATAACAAAATAAAAGTAAAATTTTAAAAAATTAAAAAAACCTAATATTAAACATAGTAACAAAGTAATCAAAGTAAATTCTAACAAAAATAAAAAAATAATCTTAAAAAAAAAAAAACTTATAATATAAAACCCGATATTAAACCTCCTAACTAAAAGCCAATAATTAAAGCAATATTAAAATAAATAAACAATACACTACATCTAAGTATAATTATAAGAACTAAAAACATCTAAAAAAAAAATATAGATAATATAGGAAATACATAATAAAAACAAATCAATAACCAAAAAAATCCACAAATAAAAATTTACAAAAAATTTTCAACAATAGTTAAAATCCAAAATTAATGTGACATACCTAAAAATGCCACACGAACAAAAACGCCTGGGGCGTCTTCGATAAGTTTCACAAGATTAATCGAGTGAAACAATTTGGTATCGCGGTGGGCGGCATACTTCCCAGGCATTTGTTTTGGGCGGATGACTCCAAATTTCAAACAAGGGTGCCATCAAATAGCTAGAGGCACAAGGGTGCAATCAAACAACAAGAGCAAAAATACATACATCGCAATCAAACAAAAAACAAAAATCAAAAAAGAAGGAAGGAAAAAAACAACCTAATTAAGGACACTAAAATGAATTAGAATTAGATGTTGCGATACTGAAACCACCAGCAAAGCCAATAAACAAAAGAATCAAATATCACAATATTAACAACAGCGCCAGCACGCATAGCTGTGGTAAACACATCAAAATACACTGCATGGTGGCAAAAAAGTGAACGATTTTTCGGAGCTTTGAATTTGCTAGAATTTTAATTTATGTACCTATATTCTTTTTTGTCTATTGTAAAAAAACATCCCACATTCCTACCAGGAAACAGGGGTTATAGCTACCTGCCTGCTATAGCTACCGTGCTATAGCTACCTGCTATAGCTACCGTGCTATAGCTACCTGCTATAGCTACCGTGGTACATTTATGTACCACGGTACCTGTGTATAAATAAAAAAATAAAACGTTAAATTCAAGGTATATTGTCCAATATAATCGAGGCTACTTGTGGTGTACTATAAGGTACCCATTTAGGGCCACTTCAATACAATTATTTCTGATCTTTCAGAATATGTGGGTGCCAAAGCTCACATTGCGTTTGCTGACGACCTAAAAATATATCAAGTCGTAAACGATAGTTCTGACGCAGCTTTACTTCAATCAAGCTTATCATCATTGTAAAATTGTCGCACAACCAACAAAATAGAGCTCAATATACAGAAATGTAAGGTAATCAGTTTTACCAGTAAACGTTCTTCTTTAGTGCACGATTACATAATAGATAATCTAATACTTGAAAAGTTGTTTAGTATTACTGATCTCGGAATTTTTCTTGATAGTAAACTTAATTTTAATCTGCACTATGACAACTTAATTTCAAGAGCAAATAATATGTTAGGTTTCATTAAGATAGCTCAAGCATAGCTTTTGTCATAGCTAACACATACAGCTAAAGAATTTAGTGACTTAGCTGTGAAGAAAGCTCTATATTAACTGCTTGTTCATTCTATATTAGCATTATATGGGATCCAGCTTTTCAGGTTCATTCTAACAAAACTGAGTCAGTTAAAAAACAGTTTCTTCTATTTGCATTAAGAAACCAATATAATCCTTCAGACTTTTTAAATCTTCCTAGCTACACAACAAGAATTCTTAAACGTGCTCCCCTTGTCCTCATGTAGACAAATATTTTCATCATGTTTTACTTTTGACATTTTAAATAATAATATTGCTATCCAATCTCTTAATTATAAATTTAGACTTAATGATAGAGTTAGACAAACAAGATATATACAAGATACACGAAATTTTTAATTGTATGTAAACACAGTACAGAATATGGCAGAAATGAACCGATAAATAAATGTTGTATTACATTCAATAAAATCAGTTATATCTGTATTCTTCAACAATTTTCAGAAATACCTTTACAAATACTTTACATCAACACTTTTTCAATTTACTGAACTCAGACAATTAATTCTAACCAATTCATTAATTTACTTTTCATAAATTTATTCAAATGTGATTTTATAATTTTTTTGTATTAATTTTCACAAAAAAGTCATTGTAATTTTAATAACATAATAATGTTCATATGAAAGATCTCAGGTTCAAACCCCGGCTGGATCATATAGATTAATAAAAATAATATAGATTTTTCTTATAATATATAATTAGTAGAATATAATTAAATTAAAAATAAGTATATATGTCATATTTATAAATTATAATAAAATATCATATTTAAATAGCTATATATATAATAAAATAATAATAAACCATAATTCTTGTAAGTAGTAGGGATATGGTGGAGCCGCATGGAGTAGCTTTTGTACATTAATACATATATCATTGGTTTATGTCTATACTATATTGTTAAATAATTGATTTATATCTATACTATATTGTTGAAAGATGATTTCTGTCTTTACTATATTGTTGAAATTTTGCTTTGCGTTTATACTTTATTGATTATAATTATTTGTAGATACAAACCAATTATATATTTATCATTTATTCGTTGATATAGCTTTTTCAATGGCGAAGCCGCACGGAGGAACTTCTATGCATTAATAAATATATAATTGCTTTATTTCTATACTCTATTATTGAAAATTTTGGTTTGTTTTTATACTATATTGTTGAAAAATTATAATTATTTGATAAAAAGCCTTTTCAACGGTTATTCCACCTGGAGGAGCTTAGTACTTTTGTTTAAGCACAGAATTATTTTAATAAATAAAAGTTAAAAGTGAACTTGAGTTAAGTGTAATAAAATACAAAATACACAATAAAAAAATTGTCTTAACTAACAAACTTAGTATGAAAATATTTATATGAAAATTTTAAGAATTTTGAAATTAAAAAAAAAATGTTTTAAATAGTAAACTCAGTACTAAGTTTGATTTAAAGTTTATATGAAAAATTAAAATAATACATAAAAATTAAAACAATATAATTAGAATTTTCTTCTTTTCTATAAGATTTACCCATGTATTCATTACTAACCTTTGAATGTCTTAAAGAACATTGACTAAAGCCACCACGTATTCCTTTTTTGAAAGAAATTATACATGTTGATATCAGTTAATAATTCTAATTCAATATTTGTAAATTTTAACATTGCAGCCCACGTAAGACCCGGTGCATTATAAAAATTAGCAGAATCTACTTTATAAATTTTTCTACATATTTTTCGGAAGTTTTCAAAAACATCTACCAATATTAACTCATCTGTTTTTAAGTACAATTTCAAATAATCTCAAAGGTTTCGACAATTTAACGTATGCCATACGGTTGTTGCGTGGTTATAGTCAGAATTACAGCAAGTAGTATTTGTCATTCGATTTTTAAATGCTTCTTGAGGTGGTAAATATTGCTTATAAAGTTTTTCTATTTAATCAATGTATTCATAAGGAAAAACTCCTTTCCTTCTCATTAATTCAAATTTTTCCTCAGAATCAAATACTTTTTTATCGTTATCTAAATTATCTTTATCTAAATTCCTACACAATGAGTCAAGACTTGAAGCCATAAATCTAAAACTATCAAGAAAGCGTAGATCAAAATGGTTATCTCTGCCAATTTTAATTTGTTTAGTAAGTGAAATGTAAAGTTCTTTATTTAAAGGTAATACAGTAATGATACCTTCAATTTCATTCAATGCCTTAAACAACAAATGACAATCGTATTTTGAAAAATTATGAAAAAATATAGAAAAAAAAGTGGGTCGTCCATACAATATATTACATGAAAAACCTGCAGGGCCTCTATATTTGCCTGCAAAATGACAATGGTCTCTTACTCTATCAATATAATCTAAAGACTTACTATAAATGTGACAATCCCTCTCTGTTAATTGATGTAATTCTTCATCCAATATTAGATTTTCCATTGATTTTGGTAGCATATGATGATTTTGCAAAATATTAGTACATTTAATAAATAATTCTATAAACTGCTTATCACAATCCACTGTAAACTCCTCATAACAACTCAAAGAATCATCAAATGAACATTTAAACTAGTACGAAAACGCTATTGATACTTGTTTATGTGTATTTGTAGCTGTTGAAATTTCTGGATTACGGCCACATGTTGCAATAGGTGATAAAATGCTTTCAGCATCTGCATAAACCACAAAGGCGCTTCCATTTGTTGTTGATAGTTTTTAAATTTTAGTATGTTGTTATCTTCAGCAGGAAGTCTTGTAACAATATTTTTACACTTTTTTTTGTGAATAACAAGCTGTTGTGAATCATAAAAATGTTGCAAACAAGAATTACGTATACATATTTGATGTTCATGATTTTTAATAAAACTGCGTAACAATTTCGAGAGATTACTTATATACACAAAGTGAAAGTTGTCATCTTCTTCAAGTAGGAGGAGATTAATATGATGTATTTTTTCTTCTTTTCTTATAGAAAAAGATCCTACAACTTGATGTTGTTTATTTGTGTACTCCAACCCAAAAACATAATAATATTAATATAACAACACATTAATATAATATAATATTTAAAATTATATTTACTATTTTGTAATTTAATATATATTTATTGCTTAGTATTAAATGGTACTATAGAATATTTGAAAGAGTTTTGGATTGATAATCGTTATGTGGAAGGTTGAAATCTGCTTTTGAAGAATGTATAAACATATAGTTTGAATATATGTACAACCCATAGTTCTAGAAATTATAAAATTCACCCAAATTATTTTAAAATACTAAAATATTAAAAAAATAATATTGTAAGCAGAGTGACATGCTGTGAACATACTAAAGGTTCGTAAACATACTTTCTCGTTCGTATATGTATTCAATAGATATATTTATACTATTATTTTTTTTCTTTTGATAATATTTTTTCAACTCTATATAATTGAGAACATCAGAATTAGAAAACTTCATCCTGAAATTTTACTATATACCACCACCATTACAAAAGAAAAGATGAGATATAAGACGAGAAAGAATACAGTTGCCTTTGTCAACTCTAAGATACCCGTAGGAACCGTTTAACCGTTTAAGTACCATTTAATACTAAGCGGTAAATGTAGAAATATAATTTTAAATATTATATTATATTAATGCGCACATAGTATATTAATATTGTTATACATAAGTATATCGCCATACATTGCAATATTTCTTTAAAAATATTTTCATTCATAGAATAATTTCTTATAAGTACAATAAAATACATATATGTATGTAAATACGGCGCTATATAATACACATCTATACTCGTATCATTCATTCATCACTGACATATACGATATGTAAATAAACATGATATTATATAAGTATGTATGTAGATATATCAATATCATATAAATAAAAATTCTTGAAGCAACCGTTATGTTGTTTATTTATTTACATTTTTTACATTATATCCTCAACAATTTCAAATTATCGAGTAAAACAAAATGCAAAAAATTCGCTAAAGAAATTTGTAAGAAAATTTGAAAAAATCTAGTAACACTTTCGTCAATTATAAAGTAACCCTATATTATTAAAAAAAATTGTTAACAGAAATAAGAGTATAATGTTGAAGCTTTAATTTTTATGTATTACTTCAAAAAAATTTGAACAGGTGTTCAAGTTACAGGTGCTTAAAAATAGGAAATTTTCAGTTTTTGACCCCTTACAGGTCCTAACGGGGGTGATGCAAAAAAATTTCTGAAATGACTCATACTTATTTTCAAAGGTCTAACTTCTGTCGAAATTTCAAGTGTTACTTGATTTTTTCAATTTTTCTAACAAATTTCTTTAACGAATTTTTTGCATTTTATTTTACTTGATAATTGAAATTGTTGAGAATATAATGCGTAGTACAAAAAAATGTAAATTAATAAACAACATAACGATTGCTTGAAGAATTTTTATTTATATGATATTGATATACATACATACTTATATAATATACATTACATTATAATAATGTAATAATCGTTATGTGGAAGGTTAGAATCTGCTTTTGAAGAATGTATAAACATATAGTTTGAATATATGTACAACCCATAGTTCTAGAAATTATAAAATTCACCCAAATTATTTTAAAATACTAAAATGTTAAAAAAATAATATTGTAAGCAGAGTGGCAGGCTGTGAACGCACTAAAGGTTCGTACGGGTATCTAAGAGTTGACAAAGGCAACTGTATTCTTCCTCGTTTAGTATATAAAGTATGTAAGGTAAAAATTGCATTAAACAATAGTATAACTAATAAAAGTTAAAAGAAAATTTTAAGATGGTGAAATTTTTTAATTTTTATTTGTTTTATTTTATCTTTATTTTTTTTTTTGATTTTAGGATTTTATTAACAATTTAAACAAGATTGGAAAGGGACAACAAGAAGAATTCAAGATCATTGATTGTCTAGTTACACACACAATATATCATGTAATTTCTTCGAAATTTCTTGATACTAAACGCGGACAGAAAGTAGTTTTATGTGAAGTGAATAATGCTTATGATGATGATGAAAAAATTATATTTTATATGCCTGATTGATTTTCAAAATTAATTCTAAGCCAAAAAGAATTGAACAAGTTAAATGAAAGCCAACTATATTTTATATATTTAGGGGGAGACAAAGACAGGTGGAATATGGCTCTTCTTGAATTAATTCTTAGGAAAAATTATTAAAATAGAAAATATAATTATTTACTGTACCTAAAACTATTTTGATTTAATAAAAAAAAATTCTAAATATTTATATTTTTTCTTTTATTTATTATTTAAAACAAAACTTTCAAGTTATACCTTAAAATACCTTATTATAGGTAGAGTTATTGTATGGTATTTATTTTAAAAGTTTTATTTTTTTTTTTTTGTAAATTTTATTTTAGGTAGCATGATGGAAATAATTATTTTCATAAAAAAAATCTAATTTCCGACAACGGTCCCCCGAATTTCCGGTTGTCCGGTAACGGTCCCCCGGGTTTCCGGTTGTCCGAAAACGGTCTTCCGGAAATGACCTTCAGGGGCTGGCAACCAAGCGCTTAGGGGGAGAGGGGGTATGGAAAAAAAAATGTTTATTTAAATATAAAGACACAAGTTTATGACAGGCTCATAAAGTATATGAAAAATGAGTAAGGTAGTTGTCGATTTTCAGTTTGTAACAGGTAACAATAAACAATATTTTCTTCAGGAATTGGCTTTTGTTGCTGAAGATTCAATAATACCTACACTTTTTATATTTAAACTTCCGTATTCTTTTGAAGAATTGAATCAGAATAAACGTTTTCAAAACGATGACAATGAAAAATCGATTAATGGATTTAATTGGAATGATGGCGACATAGAATATAGTAAGGCTAAAAGTACTTTGTTAAATTTTTTTAAAGCATTCAAAACAGTTTATGTAAAAGGTTACATAAAAAATTTTTTTTTAAATAAATTTATTTCGACTTTCATAGAAGTTGTCAATTTGAACGAAACTATTCCTTCACTTCAAAAGCTGAAAAATTTCGATTCTAAGTGTCCTCATCATCATCATCACAAAGATAAACATTTAAGATGTGCTGTAAAAAATTTCTTAAATTTATATTTGTATTTGAAAACAGTGATATATTTTAAGAAAAAAAGTTTCTTTTGTTTATTGTTGCGACAAATATATTTTTTCTTGTAAAAATATCGGAATTTCATAGAAATAATTTAGAGTAATTACACTGAGCAATATGTGAATTCATAGGAATGTAAAAATATTCTTGCTCAAGCTTTAGTTTATTTTTTCGAATACATCTTTCAATATATTTACAAACATATTCGTGTACATTTAATCCAGCACCATTGTTATATGACATCACTGCTTGAATAAAATCTAACATGATAAAAAAACGAGAGTATTCCTCAATTTGTAGAGTTTTCCATTTGTTAAAACTATATCGAATATTTCAAGCAAATTTATTAAGTTAACAGTTGTTTTTTCATTATCGATATGTCCAAAAGAGTAATTTTCGATGTCTGTTCCTTTTAAATCTCTGACAGGAATTTTATATTTTAATTCCTTTACAATAGTTTTACATTTTTCTTTTATTCCAGCTACCACAAGATTTGTTACAAATATTGTATTGTTATCGTCTGTACAGAACGACAAGTCTACTAAAACACAAACCATTGTATAATGATGGGAAACGAAATACTAATCATCCTTTTATATGTTTATATGTTCATTACGATTTTTATCAATTTCTATATTAGCTTCAAATTCTGCAAACACGATACATGTTAATGTTGAGTTTAATGGTAAACTAAGTTTTGCTTCAATTTTTACAGTCCCCTGATTTAAAAGCTTTTGACAAGAATCGGTTGCTGATCCATCTGCCGATAAATCGAAAGCTAGCATTGTATAGCCTTTTGTAAACATTTCTTTTGTAATCTGATGTCCTTTATCTGTATGATGTATACCAGTTCCACTAAATAATGTTAAGTATGCTCGTGAATTATAAAAGTTATTAGCTGAGAAATTTGTTTCTATAGGAGAATTAAGTACTGGCAGTCCATTTATATATAATTGAAACTGTGAAAGATTTTGATGATCAAAATAGTATGGATTTTTTGATCTTTTCCCATTAAAATTTTCATTATTTACCATACAAAATACAAGAGCATTAGGAATTTGCCCTATAAAAACATTGTCTAATGATATATTTGAAGTATTGGATGGAATTGTAAAAGTTTTAATTTCGTTTCTTCTATAATGATACTTGGCGTTTGCTTTTTCTAATACGGTAGTATGTGCCAGCAATATGTTAGAATTGATAGTAACATGTTTCATGTATAAAGTACCTTCATGAATTTTTAAATAACTTTTATCTGTATCATTGTAAAATAGGAAAAAATGTTGTTTTGCTAATGTCAGAGTAATTCTAATGTCAACATTATTTAAAAGTAGTGTTGAAGTATTGAAATAATCTATATGTAATTTTTCCATTAATTCTACCACCGCAGAGTTATTGTATAATTTTTGTCTTGATTTAGATCCACTATTGTTAACATCGTGAACGTTAGATTTATCCAGATGCTTCTAAATGTTTTTGACTGGAATCGCTACCATAATTTAGTAAAGTTGTTAAATATGCCTTGTAATGATACAATGAGTCAGATGAAGTAATATATTTTCCGTTTAGTGTTACATTACACTGTTTGATGATGGAGTGTAATAAATTATTTATAATACTTGGTTGTGGAGCTGCCCTAGCTTCACCTCCGATTCCTCCTTTATCGTTTGCACTTCAATTAGATCCATCTTTTTTTAATATTTGAACTTTTAATTTGATATATATTGAAAATAAATCGCGATAAGTATCTCCGTTTCAAAGTGATACAAATTCAATGGTTGACGGTGATGCTTCTGATGAGGCTAAAGGATTGTACGCTATCTCTTCTGAACGTAAAATCCTTGTTGTAAAGAAGCAAAAATGTCTAGTTCAGATTTTATGCACTCTATTTTTAGCTAAAAATATAAGATGTTTTGTTTTGATTTTTTTGTCGCTTAGGCTTCGAATGCGTTTTTTACAAATTACCGGTCTTTTTATAGATTTCCGTTTTTCTTTTTCACCATACATTAAATGTAATTGATTAACTACCGATTTTCGTAAATTTTTAATACCACCTTTGCCTTGATCAATTACTGCTTCTTTTATATTTGTACCGGATGCTATGTCACCAAGAATATTTTTACTTGTATTTATAGTTTCCTTTTTAAAAAGATCCCAGCCAGATGAAAGGACAGGTTTCAAATAAGGAAATAAACTTCCAAATATATTACCAAAACCATGACATCGCTGTATAGTGGGGTAAAATTGTAATAATGGTCCAATATCATTGATTCCCCCCCCCGCTTGAGAGGAGTAAGCTCGTTCTCAGAGTAATCTCGTAAGCTCGTATCTCACGTAAGCTCGTTCAATGTTTGAAAGCATATTGTATTTGTCCACTAGTATTTATATTAATTTGTCAATTAATGCTTTTTAAAGTGTAAAACAATTTTTGTTGGATAATAGCTTGGAACAAAATTTATTGTATCACCGTATTGGCTACAAATTTTAATCGCTATGGTTTCAAATATGTTTTCTTCTATAGGTATGTATTGAACATTTTAAAATTCAATATTTATAGGTATTCTACAACTTTTATATAAAAACTATCTTCATCAAAAGTCTGCGATATTCGAATTACGTTCTTTCGATTAGAGTCTGACACTTTTTTAAATATTACATCATCATAATTTTTAGTATTTGATATATGTGCAAAAATTTCATTAAAAAATTCTTTGAAAATTTGATTTCGAGTAAACCCGGGATTAGGAGTTATATTTTTAATAAGCGTTGGCAAAACATTAAACTTCCAATCATCCAAATGTAATTCCGAATCGTAATATATGAATAATATGTGTAGCCTGTAGATTTGGTTACTTTAATTTTTTCGAGAGGTTTTTAAATGTTTCTTACATAAACATTATACTGCCCAATATTGATAAATGCACATTTCTCTTTGTTAAATTCTTTTGCTTGTAGGAAATCGTTCAGATATATTTCTGAAAGACCAACTTTCCAATTTCCATTTCTTAAAGTCAAAGTGAATAGGTAGTTTGTTTTCAAATGATGCTAAATTCTTATCAGAAAACAATTTTAAACAATGTTATATAGAATTCATCCTTACCATCTATTCTTGATAACTTCTTCTAAATAGATAAATACAACACTATTTTTATTTTGTCCATGCAGATGTTGATAAAGTTCTTAGTGTTGGACTTCGCAGTGAAGGTTTTAGTTTTCGCTTTATTGTTTTATGAAACTGTGAAAAACTGTATACTGGGAGAAATTGAACTACCGGCTGATCTTAACGTTTTCTTTTTGTCAGGAGATAGCATAGCAACTGTGATGACATCACCACTTGGTGTTTCAAATATGCGATAATTAGAGCCTAGAGATGGTCTTTCTACTAGCTTTTCATTTTTAAATTTTTCATCTTGCACTAATTTTTTAAATGAATTTTCTTCATCATTATCCTCATAATTATAAGTTGTTAAATGAACATCCATATGGGATTGCTCTTTTTTAGGATCATATTCAAACACATCATCAGTAACTAACGGAAAAAGTCTGACTGGGTAGTTGTTGATTTGTACTCAGCTAATTTAGTTTTTGTACATGCATTTCGCTTAGAAAACAATTTTGTTTGTGTACCTCTATCAAATACCTCTTGTGGTAATTTTTTTATATGTCTTTTGTTAATTTCATATTTCATAAGATTATTCCATATAAGTACCATTTTTGTAGTGGTTTTAATTTTTTATCATATAAAACTTTTTTAATTTTTTGATCTAATAAATCCAAGTTTTTATCATCTCGAATTAATTTACTAAATTTTGAAAATATTTCTGGTGGCATAACAATCATTTGCTGCATTATGTCTTACTGAGCAGTTTTCCTATTACACCAGATAATATAGTTCCAATAAAAATCCACCATGTTGAACTAATATTTTTCGTTTAGCTTTTATACTTCTCTTTGCACAAGCTGGAACTCTTAATTGTTTTTTATGTTTTTTTAATTTTGCTTTGTGCACTAGTGATATTTTATTATTACCATTTAATATATTGATTGTAATTTCAGCAATAGTTTTTATAATATCATCATCGCAATATTTAAGAATATTTTCACGAAATTTTTTCTTGTTATACTTTCCTAGTACATGTAATATATGTTAGTTTTTCTTCAATCGTTTCATACTTTTGACAGTTGTTTAAATAACCCGTATCACAAAAGCAAATAGAATATTCTTCTAATGCGAAATAAATCATTAATGTGTTGTGTTAAATCTAGCACAATATAACCATATGGTTTTGGTGTTACCCATTATATACTCTTAAGAAACCTTTTATATTTTCATGGTATAGTTGTCTGGCTAGTGGAAAAATTTGTGATTTATCTCGAGGGTTTTTAAACAAAACTAAATATTTGCAGTTCAAAGAAATATCTCGTGAAAATTTTTCTTGGTGAAATACATTTTGTGTAATTAAAATAATTGATAAATTACGGTTATATGATCCCTTAGTAAATAGCTCACAAACTTGTTTATTAGCTGCATCTAACATTAAATCATCCAATACAACTAATGTAGGTTCATTATTACCAAGCTCTTTTGGTATTTCGTTATAGTATTCTATTGATGAAAAATTTATATTTTTTGGTATAGCAGAGAGCTCTGGCTTACTGGGTTATTATTTTCTCTACATTAGAGTATATTAATTTTTTTATATTTTTTATTAAATTACATATAAAAGTTGTTTTTCCGCAACCAGATGGCCCCGCTATCATCATTGGAAATGGATGACAAAAGGTTATCATTTTGTTTGTAGGGTTAATGTAATACTAAAAGTTTAGACTGATTTTCAAAAGTATATAAAGAAAAGATTATCTTTTCACCACTTAGTTATCCTTCGTTATGGAAATACAGGAGTTCTTGAATACCTATTCCTCGGTGTTACTAGATGAACATAAACGTCATATTTTATACTTGTATAAATACATTGAAAAATTTTCTAAAGTTTTACAAATTACTTCAATATATGGAATTCATTTCACTACATGTCCTTGGGCTTATGATAATTCTACTTCTGGACCAGACACTTGTGAATGTTGTTCTATAGAAAATTACAAAGAAAAATTAGAACAATTAATTGAATGGTATAAACATAAATATAATGTCAAGATTATAGACACTTTTTCAAAATATGCATATGCTGAATCAGTTAAAAATAAAAGTGCTAACAATGTTACACTTGTCATGGAAAAAGTTTTTAAACAAGCAGATGTAACACCTAAAAATATACAATCAGACCAAGGAAACGAATTCTTCAATAAAGAATTTAAACAACTTATACATAAACATAAAATCAATCATTACCATACCTATTCCGAACTGAAAGCGTCTATAGTAGAACGATTTAATCGTAATTTAAAGAATTCAATGTGGAAACAGTTTAGTTTTTGAGGAAACTATAAATGGTTGTCTATTTTACCAAAACTGGTTGAAAAATATAATTCAACATATCACCATACAATTAAACTGCAACCTAAAAAGAAAAACGAAAAATTATTATTAAAAACTGTCTACAATAATTCAAAAGTTTTTCGCAAAGCAAAATATAAAGTTGGAGATTATATTCGTATTAGTAAATTGAAAAGTCATTTTGCTAAAGATTATCAACCTAATTGGTTAACAAAAATGTTTACCATTGCTAAAATAAAACGTACTGACCCAGTAACATACAATTTACTTGATTATACAAATTCACCTATTTCTGGTTCATTTTACGAACTTGAACTTACACCGGTAAAAAAAAAAAGCATATTTTGTGGAAAAAATAATAGGAAAAAGAAAAGGATATCAAGTTTTAGTTAGATGGCTTGGTTTTGATAAAACGTATGATTCGTGGATAAATAAACATATTATTTAATCATATTATACAGCCAGCTGAAAATAAAAATATTTGAATAAACAAATTTTTTGTTTTTTCTTTTTATCGTAAAAATAAGATATTATTTAGTCATAATGTGATACAATATATAATATATACACATAAAAATATCTATACTCACATTCTGTATATAATATTAACAATATAAACTTTTTTTAAAACTAGTTTTGAATTAAAATTTACCAACCTGAGTTTGATTTTACTTTTTTTTATTTTTAAAAATATACTCTGATACAAGTTTAAAATTAAGTTCATTAAGCTTTCTCTCTTTTTTTAAAAAACCATTATTATAATTTTTCATATAAAATTTAAATCAAGCTTAATACTGAGTTTATTATTTAAAACATTTTTTTTTAATTTCAAAATTCTTAAACTTTTCATATAAATATTTTAATACTAAGTTTGTTAGTAAAGAAAATTTTTTTTTATTGTGTATTTTATTACACTTAACTCAAGTTCACATTTAACTTTTATTTTTATATTCTATGCTCAAACCAAAGTACTAAGGTCCTGCAGGCAGAATAACCATTGAAAAGGCTTTTTATCAAATAATTATAATTTTTCAACAATATAGTATAAACACAAACCAAAATGTTCAATAATAGAATATAGAAATAAACGAAATATATATTTATCAATGCATAAAAGTTCCTCCGTGCGGCTCCGCCATTGAAAAAGCTATATATTTATTCGTTGATAAATATATAATTGATTTGTGTATACAAATAATTATAATCAATAAAGTATAAACACAAAGCAAAAGTTCAACAATATAGTAAAGACACAAACCATCTTTCAACAATATAGTATATATAAACCAATTATTTAACAATATAGTATAGACACAAAACCAATTACATATTTATTAATGTATAAAAGCTCCTCCATGCGGCTCCGCCATTGAAAAAGCTGTAAAAAAAGCCCCTTCATGCGGCTCCGCCATAGGAAAAGATTTAAAAAAGCTCCTCCATGCGGCTCCGCCATATCCTTACTACTCTTGTATAAGATAATAAATAGATTGCGTAAAAATAATAGAAACGCCTAAGTCTTGTACAATAGCTACAGCGGAGTAATCAACGGCTTAGTGAAATTAATGATTTACGAAACTGAAGCTTAGTCAAATATAAATAATAAATAACTTAGTGGATGCCCTATACTCCTCATTGGAGTGGCAAGGAAAAAAAAATAATGTTCATACATTCATAATTCTACATTAAGTATTTAAAGTATATTTTAATTATATAATCAAGTTTAAATTTTTTTTTAGTATTACGGTTTATTGTTTACATACATATCATTAAGAATTATAAAATTTGCTTAAGAGTTATTTTACTTTACAAAAAGTTCTTTTACTTTTTTGTTCTTTTACAAAAAGTTCTTTTACTTTTTTCATACATTTTTTGCTCTATCTATTGATCATGCATACTATAATACACACTGCTGTACATTATAATACACTATAATACACACTAAATACATTGTTTGTAGTATTTTATTTTTTTCTCGCAATCAGATATATAAAATAATATATAAATTATATGTACGACCGAGACTCACATCCATTCTCAAGCCATGAAGTGCAGATAGTAAAAGCTTAATAAGGGGCCAGCTTTTAACAAATTTACACGCAGTCTTATGGAAAAAAATAGAAGGCCGATTATAAATCTTGAAATAACACAAAAACCATTTACTTTATTTAATTTGGTCTAAAGAGAAAATTAATGTTGCATCTTTTTTAATATTTCATTAAAGAAAAATATTTTAAAATATAATATTTAAAAAATTGTCTTCCTTTAAATTTTTTATTTTAAAAGCTTCTTAAGATAAATTGCCTCAATATCGTAAAAGTATATTTCGAAACTACTTTCATACTTTAAAATTTTGTACGCGCTTATATGGCTATAATCGAGACTCACATCAATTATGAAATTATTCATACGCGCGATACGTCAATACGTGAGAATCAATTGCAATTCTCTCACAATTACATTCATGTCTTTTCAGTTCTTGGCCTGTTTACTTAGGTCTTGGTCCGACGATCACGTATACGTAAGCATATAACAAACATATAAAGCATTTAAAAAAATATTTATTCCTTCATTTTTTGGGAAATAAGTACATACTTTCAAATATTTCAGATATCATACCATTTTATATTTGCTAGATAAAACCATTGGGTAAATGATTTAAACGTTATGTTAAAATTATTAACCTTCAATGTTAATAATTTTAAGTGCCCCAAAGTTCAAACCAGAAAAATACCCTAAAAACGCTAAAATTTCAACTTCATTCAATATTTTCGTCTACAATATAAACCTTTTTTTAAAAAAACGCTTCGCTATGTCCTAGCCATAAGTATCTTTAGTCGAATGTCGAAAACCCCATTCCGATATTTTCAAAAATGTGAGTGCCCCAAGGTTCAAACCAAAAAAAAAGCTGTGTTTAACCCTTAAGAATTTAAGTTTTTCTGTAGGTAAGCAAATTTTATATTGCATAACTTTTTTTTTTTTTACATACATTCATGTAAATTAGTCATTAACAATTGATCATAATTGATCAAAGAATCATAGTTTTTTAATATCAATGTTATAATGTCTGTTCTTTTTAGTTTTTTTAAATATGTACATTATACCTTCTTTTGGTTATAAAATAAAAGAAAATAAAATAAATATAATATCAAGTAAAATGGTTTATCGAGTAATAAAAAATTTTTGTGCGTTAAGAAAATTTACTTTTTCATTTTTTCAATATAGCGCTTGTGATTTTTTGAATTTCTAACACGCTTTGCTGGTTTAATATTACCTTCTACTACTTTTGCAAAGGGTTCGGCTACCATATTTTATCTTTAATGCACAATATAAATATTTCAAAAATAAACACAAATATATTTTACAATAATATTAATTATAATTAAAATATTACAATTAATGATAAAACACTCATAGATCATATTATTAATTCACAAACCGATTGTATTTCACAAACACAATGACTCCTAATTTCCTGTAAATTTTGCGGGCTTTATATTTGATCTTTTTTTTGTATTGGTTGTAATTAATTTTTGAAACTGTATTTGTATACATACTTTTGTAAATACAAAAAAATGGAATAGAATTTTGAAAATAAAAACAAAAAAATTTTGTTTACATTAGTTTGAATGCGTTTAAACTAGTTTTGAATCAATTTATGATTGAAATAGTTGGAAAAGTTAATCAAATCTATTACTTTATCATTATCTCAAAAATAATCAAAAGTGGAATAGATCTTTCAACACAGATTCTAACCTACAACATACCGACTATCAATCGAAAACTTGTCCAAATATGCTATAGTAGCATATACTAGGTGGCAAATGAATATAAATTTATAATTACTACAAAGTAGCTAATATAATATTAATATTATTTATAATTGATTCATACTATAATATGTATGTGCGGCTAACTGTATTTATTTGATCCAGCCCTATTAGCATATACATATGTCACCATATATTTATGCGGCGTAGTAAACGCCTATTATGTAGCAAAGGTAATTGCTGTTTACCGTATATTCATAAGGTACGGTTACCTATATAATTTCTTCAGCAAAGTGAATTGCTAATTCAATTATTTAAGAGAAATTTTCCTTTAACAAAATAATTATCTAATCCAATTATATACTTGAATTTTTTCAAGCGTAAGTTTGTGGAACATTTTTATTAGATTTATTTAGTAAAAAATCGTACGGGTATAAAGTACGATAAGTATCGGGTATAATAAAATTACTCCTCCGTTTGTAACACCTCGAAATAAGCGAGCTAGATATACCTTCAAAGGTATGGATCGGATCAGAATCAAATTCTGAGTCGATTAAGCCATGTCCGTCCGTCCGTCCATCCGTCAGCAAGCTAACTAAAAAACTAAGAAAGGTAGCATCTTGAAATTTACACAAAATATTCTGGGATCAATTTGTAGGTTCCCTATTTTTTTGGTTGAGTTCCGACCAAAACTTCGAGTAGCTCCCGAACAACTAACTTTTAGATCTCGACAATTTTTTTGAAATAGAGCCATAAAATTTTAACTGCTGATAGATATCTTCTTCTTTAGCTGCCAATCCTCTTGGTTGTTGGCGAATCACATTTAGACATCACTGCAAATTTATGATAATATTGTTGTATTCTTCTCTGTTGGATGCTGTTTGTAATAATTCGGCGATTGTTCTCAACCCTGTCCAGTTCCTGATATTACGAAGCCAAAATATTTCTTTTCTGCCTACACCACGTCTGCCTTATAGATATAGATATTATTTATAGATATCATAAAATTATTAATTTTTTGTACATATTAAAATTTCTGCAGCCCCATCCGTTAAGGAGCTACAGCCCCCCAAAGTTCGAAAAATCTCTATATTTAAATTGTTATAACACAAGCTCTATAAGGTATATCTTCAATCTGAAAATTCCAAACGATAGGTGCTATTATTAGCTTTACAAACATGTATATAATAAATATATACTTGTGCTATACGGTGTCTTAATTTACCGTTATGTGAAACTGATTTAATTATGTTATGTGAATTGTTAACATTTTTTTGAAGTAATACATAAAAATTAAAGCTTCAACATTATACTCTTATTTCTGTTGACAACTTTTTTTACTAATATTATAGGGTTACTTTATAATTGACGAAAGTGTTACTTGATTTTTAAAATTTTCAAACAAATTTCTTTAACGAATTTTTTGCATTTTGTTTTACTCGATAATTTGAAATTGTTGAGGATATAATGCGTAGTACAAAAAAATGTAAATAAATAAACAACATAACGATTGCTTGAAGAATTTTTATTTATATGATATTGATATACATACACACTTATATAATATCATGTTTATTTACATATCGTATATATCACTGATGAATGAAAGATAAGAGTATAGATTTATATTATATAGCGCCGTATTTATTTGTATTTATGTATGTTTGTATTTTATTGTACTTATAAGAAATTATTCTATGAATGGAAATATTTTAATTTCCTTTAATTTATAAGAAATATTGCAATGTATGGCGATATACTTATAACAATATAAATATACTATGTGCGCATTAATATAATACAATATTTAAAATTATATTTACTATTTTGTAATTTAATATACATTTACCGCTTAGTATTAAATGGTACTATAGAATATTTGAAAAAGTTTTGGATTGATAATCATTATGTGGAAGGTTAGAATCTGCTTTTGAAGAATGTATAAACATATGGTTTGAATATATGTACAACCCATAGCTCTAGAAATTATAAAATTCACCCAAATTATTTTAAAATACTAAAATATTAAAAAAATAATATTGTAAGCAGAGTGACAGGTTGTGAACATACTAAAGGTTCGTACGGGTATCTTAGAGTTCACAAAGGCAACTGTATTCTTTCTCGTTTATTTATACTTTTTCTCCACAAAATAGTTTTATTAATATTTTATTTTTATAATTCTTAGAATATTATATTTTGTTCAAGTGCCAATAAGAGAAAGAATCGCTCGAAATGAAATGAAATGGAAATATTGCTGCCGTTCAGGCAAGTGTTGCTGCAGACCGCAATTTGTCGATTCCAAGACGTTCTCAAGAATTGGGACAGTCTAAAACCACAACCTGGCGGATTTTAAGAAAAGATTTGGACTTGCATCCGAATAAAATTATTATCACTCAAGAACTGAAGCCATTGGACCACCGTAAACGTCGTGAATTTTCTGATTTTGTCTTGGAAGAACTTAAAAACGATAACGATTTTTTTAAGAAAATCATCTTTTGCGATGAGTCTCATTTTCATCTGAGTGGTGCGGTAAATAAACAAAACTGTCAATTCTGGTGAGAAGAAAATCCACAAATTATTCATAAACAACCATTACATTCACCTAAATTGACAGTTTGGTGTGGTTTTTGGTGTGGTGCAATCATCGGTCCGTACTTCTTTCGAAATGAAAGTGGTACCACCGTTAGATCGATGATAACCAACTTTTTATGGCCGAAATTGGAAGAAGTTTATCTTAACAACATCTGGTTTCAACAAGACGGAACTACGTGCCACACAGAACGTGCAACAACCTAATTATTGCGAGAAAAGTTTGGAGATTCGATTATTTCAAGAAATTGTAAAAAATGGCCCCGAACGAACAATTATATGTTGTTTTATAGCTTTTTTAATTTCTAATGATTCCTAAAATCCAACTTTTTACCTTTTTTTATCAATATGTAAGATTTTAAGGTTATTTATATTGCTAAAATGGTTTTTTCCCATTAAGTGATTGGCAAAATTGGACTTGGAATAGACTTTAATAAGTTCTCTAATGTGTTCCGAATAACGAATCGCGAAATTTCTACCTGTTTGTCCTATATAGACACTGTCATATGTATCACATTTAGACACTATCATATTGTATACGAAACACCTGAATTTTTTAATTTATCTAATTTTTCTTTATTATTTGTTATAATTTTACCTATTTTATTATTGTTATAGAAAGCTACCTTTAAATCCATTTCTTTTTCTATTATACTAGCGATTTTATTATAAATAGAACCTATATATTTTATTTTTACATACTTTTTGTTGTCATTTTTAGCACATTTCCAAAAAAATTTTGAAAAAATGTGCTTATTAGTTTCACTCTGTCCGTCCGTCCGTCCGTCTGTTTACAAAACTTCTACACCGTTAAAGATAGAGAAAAAAAATTTTAACCATAGGTAGGTCTCATAAAAAAAATAATTTTGTGGAACAACTTTTTCATGTAGCCCCCCCCATTACGGAGCTACAGCCCCTCAAACTTTGAAAAAGCCCTATTTTTAAATGTATATATCTTATGTTCTGCTTAAGATTTTTTGAATCTGAAAACGTCATTCGACAGGTATTTCTTTTATCTTTGTAAATTAATATCAAAATTATACATTTTTTTTAAATTTAGTATTTAAATTTACCGTTATGTGAAAACCTAATTTTGCATGATTTTTCTACCTTCATAACTCCGGCACGCTTCTAGATAGAAGCCTGAAATTTTGAGACAAGAAAGAACTTTTAGAATTAGTATAAGTTTGCTCAGAAAATTTTTTCGGACCACCCCCTGTTTATGAGCTATTAGGGCTTAAAAATTGAAAATTTGCTATTTTTAAACACCTGTAACTTAGGAACCTGTACATATTTTACTTCTGCAAGATATAAAAATTAAAGCTACAATAATATATTTTTTCGTGTGTTAAAGGTTTATTTTAATTGTAAAGGGTTCCAAAGTTGCAGCTCTTCAAAATTGCGAAAAAGGCCCATTTTCAGATGTATATATCTCGGGCTCTGCGTAATAATTTTGCAATCTAAAACCGCCAGAAGATCGCAATTTTTATTATCTAAATAAAACAGTATCAAAATTATGTAATATTTTGTAATTTACTATTTAAATTTACCGTTATGTGAAAACCACATTTTGCATGAAATTTCTTTTTTCATAACTCCGGCACCCCTTTAGATAGGAACCTGAAATTTTGAGACAAGAAAGAACTTTTAGAATTAGTATAAGTTTCCTCAGAAAATTTTTTGGTAACACCCCCTCTTTAAGAGTTATTACGCCTCAAAAATTGAAAATTTCCTATTTTTAGACACCTGTAACTTAGGCACCTGTACAAATTTTTCTTCGGCAAGACATGAAAATTAAAGGTTCAATAATATATTTTTACGTGTGTTAACGGCTTTTCTTAGTTATATAGGATTCCAGACTTACGGCCCCTCAAAATTTCAAAAATGTCCTATTTTCACATTTTTTCTTATTACATGAAATTTTCAAATTTTTGTGTAAGTCACACTTCTAAACAGTTTGTATTGAGTTTTGGAAATGTGCGCTTTTAAAAAACGTTGGTTTACATTCTACCTTGTTTATATATTTTGCAGGGTTTATTAGTATTTGGTTTTATTGTCAAATGATTTATAGATAATTTTTTCTTTATACCCATTTTCTAAAGCTATATTTATTATTGTGTGAAGTTCTTTTTTATATGCTAATTCATCTAATGGAATATTAATTGATCTATTAATCATGGAATGAAATACTGATAATTTTAAATTTGTTGAATCCTTAGAATTTTTAGGTATGATTATATCTGAATAAGTGCTTTTCCTATATATTTCAAAACTTAATCTACTATTCTTACGAATTACCTTTAAATCTAAAAAGTTTATTTTACAATTTCATTCTATTTCTGATGTGAATTGTATATTTTTATTAATACTATTAAGCCATATTAAAAAGTTGTTCAGGTTCTCTTCATCTCCTTTCCGCAAGCATAAAATATCATCCACATAACGATAGCAAAAATCTATGTATTCTGTATATTTAGAAGAAGCTGCCCATATGCAGTGATGCCGAAATATATATAGGCTTTATATTAAACAAATATAATATTTTAAGAATTATAAAAATATAATATTAATAAAATTATTTTGTGGACAAAAAGTATAAATAAAAAACAATTTTTTGCTCAATAAATCAAATAATTCAATTATGATTACTTCAACAAAATTAATTGCTAAATGTATAAAATTAAAAGAAAATGTTCATTTTGGTTTAGTGAGAATAATTCTGTTTTATTTAACAAAGTATCAATTCTTATATACTATTTTGGATTTCTCCAAATCAATACAATTTTATCAAAATTAATAAATTATAATAATTTATCGCTTTGTTTCTAAGAATTAAATATGGGTTAAAAAGTAATGTACTGCACTGACGTAGTTTCATTTCCATATGCATTTGTTATTATATCCAAAATATTATTATCAACGACAATGAATCATCAAGAAAATCATAACATTAAAATTTAGAATGAAGATGTAATTTGATCTTCTTCACAAAAAAATATAAAGTGAATTTGTTTTGATTAATTAGATGTAATGTAATTCTATTTCTTTATTATTTATTATTAATGTACTATTTGTAGAATTTTGTTTTATAATTTTATATCGACCTTTAAATGGATTGTCCAGTTTTTTCTTATTATTATTCTTTACAATACGTAATCATTTATTTTAAAATTGCAGTTATTAACAGCTTTTTATTAACTTGGTTGGGTACAAGATGGAATCTTAGAAGCCATTTTAAACACACTTCCCGTTGAGCTAGAGACTTAAAATTTTCTTCATTAGATCAGATCCCGATGACAATACATGATTTTAAAATAATAATATCGAAAAACATTAGAGAAATTAGCTTAATTTCAAAATTAAATTTTCATACAAAGATATAACAGAATTTTTAACAGAGTTATTACAGAACCAAAATAAAACATTTTATCTAAATTTACTAAACTTACCAATACCAATACCAATACGTATACGTAATACATAAATGTGTTTTTTTTTCTATAAAAGCCTATTGTTTTTTATGTAGCCCATTCCATTGTATGCGTACATATACATAGGTACATACTTCAAAATATATAATAATATGTGCTTCGAAAATATTTTTGGTTTGAAAGCAATGAATTTGAAAGACATGAATGTGTAAACAAATTAATATGTCGCACTTGAGAACACAGTGTAAAACTTAATATGCATTTACTTAAAATTTAGATAGCAAGTGTTAAATTTAAGTTTTTTTTCATCAAATCAATTGATTTTTAATATACATTTTTATTTATAAAAGCAATGTGTTTATTTATAATATTTATATAGATATGTGTTTTTATTTTCTTAATTATAATTAAAATAGGGCTTTTCTTTCGAAACTCTTAACATATTAAAATCGCATATTATGGCCCTAACATTGATATCTAAATTGGGAGCTGCCTTTAAATTAAGATCTATTAGGGAATGATGATCTGCACCACTAATGCCTTTTTCTGAAGTATAAAAACTAAGAATATATTTCCAATTATATAAAAACATTAAACAACAAAAAGAATATATTAAAAATAAGATATCCAGTCCTTTTTAAAAATAGTAAATAACAACAATATTTTTCTTTTCAATAACAATAATTATGAATTAATCATAAAATATATGTTATGTACACTCATACATATAAGTATATCTACATCGTCTAGAATTTTTATGTGTGCTGTACTATTAAAAATCTGCTAACACAGTCACACCAAATTCCCAAATTCCCAACTATTATAATTTAGTTGATTTATCGATTTATTATTTTTTAATATGTAGGCAACAGTTATATTTATATGAATGTACGGTAAACATAAACGAAGAAAAAAAAATTTTATGTATGCATATGAATGGACGGTTAACATAAACGAACAAAAAAAAAATTCAGAATGTTCTATAGCAAATATGTGTTGGAACATCATATATTCCATACATAGAGAAACAAATGATATGCGACTGGAAAGTTTTTCTACAACCAACACTAATTCAAAATATACCCCCACTTAATAGGTTTACAAGAAAGAAGTTGAACGACAGTTGATTTGGGGAATTTTTAATTTTATAAATGATGAAGTTCATTATACACAATCAGAAGAAGCTGAAGAGATGCTTCAAAATATAAGTTATACTACAATATGTGTTACTAGGCCAAAATAGATATAAAAGTAAGAGCAAATTATGGTTATACCCTTGAAGGACTTTTGACAACATGTTCCAATCAAGTATTTTCGAGAGTAACTATAAATCACGTGTAATAGAAACTTTGAAAACTTTTATAGATAGGGTGCAATTGATTCCAATTATTAAACCAGATATATTTTTATATACACAGATATAATTGAACCGCAAAAAATAATAAAGATGTAAGGTGTTTAAGATCTGTTAACATACAAAATGCTTTCACTGATACTATAAAAGAATTCAGTAATATTCAATATTGCAATGTGGAGAAATCTTTTAATAACATTTCATTACTTTTATGTGATAAATATGGATACAAAATAAACTTTTCCAATAGTTCAATTCCAACAAAAATTGTATTACATTTCAAAAAAGTATAAATAAAAGCAATTTTACAAAACTATATATAATTTTATTTCATTCATTGTGAAGAGAATATACTATAAGTATTATTTAATGCAATCTGGTAGAGAACTTGATGAAAAGAAAACGAAAAGCTATAAAAAGACCATTCATTAAAAATTTAAATTATTTTACGTTAAAACGAAAGATAATAACAAAAAGAAACAAAAAAATATTTTTAATTATGATTGAGTGTATGAAATCTGAGTTGGATATTTTTAAAACCCAACCCATTCAGTCTAGCATTTTACGATCTGAAGAAGTTTTCTACAATCCTATTGCTTCTTTAGACAACCCTTCAACTATTGAATTTGTTTCACTCGGTCATGGGGATACATATAGAGATTTTACATATTTGATATCTTCTACATATTTGAGATTAAAAGTACAGATCTTAAAGAAAACTGGAACACATTGGAATAATGATAAAACTGCTGATGGAAAAACAATAATATAATCAAGTGTAGTTAATAACATTTTACATTCTTTAATAAAACAAAGTAAAGTTCAATTAAATGGCAAAAATATAACACCATCGATGGAAATTATCACTATAGAGCTTATATTGAATCTTTATTAAATTATGGTACAGATGCTGCTGCAACTCATTTAGAATGTGCAGGTAGATAAAGCAAATATAGCTAAATCTGATAATAATGGTTCAAAAGAGCGTCAAAAATTGTATCATGAAAGCAATGTAGTGGAACTTATATGTAAACTACACGTAGATATGTTTAATCAACCTACTCTATTATAAATAATGTTGACATTCGTATAGTTTTAACACTTGAAAAATCCGATTTTTATCTTTTTGCAGACAATTCTGATGAATCCTAATTACAAATTATAGAAGCTGCGCTATTTATGAGGCATGTTACCGTTAATCCAAACGTGCTGTTAGCACACAATGCTGTTCTTGAGAAATCCAATACGAAATATAATTATAAACGCGTTGAAGTAAAAAGTTTTACAATTCCAATGAACGGCTCATCAATATCACTTGAAATTTCTGTTTTTATTGGACTTTTGCCACTCTGGAAAACTCTGGAAAAGATCAAAAAACCCATACAATTTTAAACATTTTGATATTTCACAATTTGTGTTAAAGGTAAATGGGGTTCAAATATCTAATTCAGCAATTGAAACCAGTTTTTCAGGTGAAAATAATTACTGTACAAGAGCATACAGTACACTTTTTTCAGGAACTGGAATTTACCACAATGATAAAGGTCATCAAAAAACAAAGTCTATGTTTAGTAATGGATTTTTTATACTAGCTTTTGATTTAACTCGAGATTTATCTGGAAATGAAGTATGTCAAGGTTTACTGAACCAAGGTACAGTTAGAATTGAAGCAAGGCTATCAAAACCACTTACAACTACACTAACTACTATTGTTTATGGAGAATTTGATGCAAGCTTACAAATTTACAAAAATCTAATTATATTCACAAACCTATAAATAGCATACATAAAAGTAAATATGAATATTTGGCAAAATGTCATTGTCTTGTGCACTTCTGGATGTAACATGTTGTTGTGATGACAATAGTACCTATTTGCGAAAGATATTTGTATAGTTGGTATTAAAGAACCTTGTAAAAAGTTTGTAAAAGAGCTCAAGTATAAATTTCCAACTAAGGATTTTATAAATGACGATTTTGAAAATTATTCTTTGGAGCTGTGTATAACGATAAATTAAATAAAGAGCTCTGTCAAACAGTTGAAAAATTTGATATTATTATAACAAATCAAAAAAACAAAAAAGAAATTTTAACGAACTACATTAAAGAAAAAACAAAAGTTTATTACTTGTGTCAATTTGATTGATGAATATTGAATACTTTAGAAATAAGTAATGTATTAAAATGTAATAAGAACACACGTAAATTTTTCAAAGGAGGTTTTGCTTTAGATCAATTTCCCAAAATAATTAAAAGACAAACTTTTTTAATTGTAAACACTGATAAAGCAAAAGAACCGGGAACCCATTGATTAGCTATTTATATTCCCAATAATGGTTGTATTGAATACTTTGATTCTTTTGGTAGAAAACCTAATAAATTAGAAATTTTGAGTTACTTAAAAAACAAATATATAATTTTTAATGAGAAACAATTACAAAGTAACTATTCAGATGTATGTGGACAGTATTGTTGTGTCTATACGTGGTATAGATGTTGCGGTTATAGTATGAACGCCTTTTTAAAAAAATTTAATAAAGGAAATTATGAAGAAAACGACAAATTGATTCTAAATATTTTTCAACATGTATTTGGAAAATATAACTCGTTACAAACATGTATTCCTAAATCGTATAAATAAAAAGCAACATAAACAATTTTTAGTAAATTTGAAGCAATGGAGGAACTAGGTCAAACCACATATTTATTGCTAAGTTATACATATTTTCTCAATAAGAGTCATACATTAAAAATTTCTGTTGAGTTTGATTGCGAATCGCTTGAAGTTTCAAGCATATTTCGTCGTATTGGTAAAAAGACAATTGCTTTACAATTTCATGAATGGAATAAATTTTATTACCAATTTAACAAAAAACTCGAAGAACAGATGATCAAAGATATAAAACAATGTTTTCATTATGGGCTAAGATCGGCGAACGGGCAAAGCATAACTATTAACAGAGAAGAAGCAGAAAATTTTTACAATTTGAACGAGTTTCTTCACGCAGTAATGACCTATAATAAAACAGCTGAGTTAAATGTAAAATAATATATTGGAGAATATCTGAAATTATGTTATGAACAACAGGTATTAAAGTTACAACAAGAAATTTATATACCAATGCAACGTTTTAATGTACAATGCAATTATTCAAGACTATTTTTTGAAATTCCTGTAATTCTAAAAGAAAAAATCTGTAATATACTACATAAAAACAAATAAAATAAATCACAACAAATAATATAATAATTTTTATTTTTTATTTATATGTTTAGATAGAGAAATATTTTTAATTGGATTATTTAATTAAAATTATTTAGGATTATTAAATCATTGAAATAATCAGGATCTCCCTGCTGATTATTTACATCCCAAATTTGAGGAAACTGAACTTCTTCCTCTTCTTCTTCAATTTGTTCTTCAGTTTCATGTTCTGATTCATCTATCTGGAGAGGCGACACAAATTCTTCTGTATCTTCCAACTCCTCATCCTCGACAGTTGATGTAATTGTATCATCCTGAATATGGCTTTCAGTACTTACTCGGGCAGTTTCTGCCAATGGATATGTCATAGAATCAGCTTTCATTTTAGAGTTTGTTCTATAAAATTCAGAATGGAAATTAATTAAAATTACAAATAAAAGCTCACTTATATACTCATGTAGAAAAGTATAAAAGCAAAATAGATTCAAACAAATGGTTAGTTTAAATCATGCTTTGGTCTATTATTTTATATATAATAATTATTATCTTCATACCTTTAACATTTTTAAAATTTGTTGACATAATTGTTTAATATAAATAAAATGCCAAGATCCCAAATAGTAACTGAAATTCATAGACAGGCATGACGTAAATTTCATAGAAGAAAATTCAAGCTGAAAGGTTTAAATGACACATGGCAAATCGACTTAGTCGAAATGTTACCTTATCGAAAATTTAATAATGGATATAAATATATGTTGACGGTCATTGATATA
This sequence comes from Poecilobothrus nobilitatus, assembly GCA_947095535.1. NCBI lineage: Eukaryota > Metazoa > Arthropoda > Insecta > Diptera > Dolichopodidae > Poecilobothrus > Poecilobothrus nobilitatus. The sequence continues at coordinate 170,935,246 of OX352772.1, read as the reverse complement.
TGTTGACGGTCACTGATACCTGAACCTGTGGAAACAAAAAATGCTGAAAATGTTTTAAATGTCTTAAAATCAATTATTGGTAGAGCTAAGGTTATACCAAAAAATATTCACTCTGATCAAGCAAGGAATTTTTTAATTCGCAATTTCAAAATTATATGAAAGAAAAATCAATCAATCATTATTACACATTTAGCTAATTAAAAGCATTAATTGTTGAACGATTTAACCGTACATTAAAAAATTCTATGTGGACAAAATTTAGTTTAAACGAGAATTATAAATGGTTACCTATTGTACAATCATTAATAAAGCAATATAATTCAACAAAACAAGGCTCCTGAAAAAATAACAAAGAAAAACGAAAAAAATATACTTAGAAATGTATATACTGAGCCTAAAATTTTTCAAAAAAGTAAATATAAAGTTCGAAATTTTGTAAGAATAAGTAAATATAAAAGACTTTTCGAAAAAGGTTATCAACCGAATTGGTCAACTGAAGTATTTAAGATTGATAAAATCAATAATACTTATCCTGTTACATATCAATTATCGAACTATACTGATACGGAAATTTCTGGAGGTTTTTATCAAGCTGAGCTTACACCTGTAAAATACCCAGATACTTACATTGTTGAGAAAATTCTGAAAAAGCAAGGAAATAGAGTTTTTGTTAATGGGTAGGTTTTGATGCCATACATAATACTTGGATAAATAAAAAAACATTATTTAAATAATTGTAAAGTTATTAAGTATTTATTTACATTTTGCATTTATAGTGATTTGTTTTATAGAAATTCTAACGTAATATCAAATTCTAGTTTTATTTGTTTTTTATTTTTTAGTATTCTTTTTGCAGTCGTTTATATCCATATGGAAAAGAGCTACCATCTTCATTAAATTTCCGTTTTTCTGATTTAGGATATGTTTTTTATTTCGCGAACTGTAAGTACTTCGTGTACTTTATTTCTACGAATATAATCTGAAATTACAAGCATATTTTCGTTTTCTGCAGGATTTATAATCGCTTCTTTAATCGTTTCAAAATTAATTTTTTGCGAAGCCTGATAACTTAAACGAATTCCTTTTACTTTGTATACAAATTTTCTGCTGCTAGCTTTAGTGCAGTACACTTCATATGCGTAATTTTTAGGACCTCCACAGACACACTCTGTTATGTAACTTCCAGCACCAAAGCACTCTAATTCATCTGTCATTTCTTCTACAAATTCGCCTGTTGGGGTATCAAATTCGTCTTTTCGAGATATATAAATGACAGAATCTGTGTCATAATATTAAACTGTATTATCAAGCTTCTTCAAATAACTGTAAAGTTTAAGATGAGATTGTGTTGTTGTGAAAGCTGCTATGCTAACGTTAACAGTTGGTAAAGAAGTTTGAACTTCATCTTTGTATTGCAAACTCACCACTATATTTTCCTCATTTATAGGAAGAATTTGACATACCTCTATAGAAGGATTTGTTAACATTTTATAAAATTCAAACGGCTGATTTAAAATGGTAGTTTGTTGCTGGTTCTCTTTCTGTCCAAATTTTCCCCAAAATGAATTTGAAATTGGTTGGTATGTTGGTTTATGTGGCTAGTGCTGTCAACCATGACAAGACCACAATTATCGCGTTAGCACCGTTTTGCTACCACCTCCGTGACCACAAGGCTTAAATTTAGGCTATAACGGATTTAGTTTCAGATCAATTTGGCGCATTCAGGAACCTTACCATATCTGCAGGTTGCTTAGCCGCTACATTGCTGAGATCGTTAAATTCATTTCTACCGAGAGCCGCTCTTATGGCCAGCGCCGGGCATTTACACGTGAAATGTATAATGGTTTCTTTCTCATTCTGTTCCCCACAACTACGGCATGATGTGTTGAATGGAATACCTAATCTGGCCGCATGTTCGCCAATTGGCCAGTGTCCCGTGAATACACCAATTGTTCTGGCTATGTCCCGCCGAGATAGTTTCAATAGGTTGTCCGTTCTTTTGTTGTCGTACGTCGGCCATATTTTCTTGGTGACATGAGGTTAATTCTTTCCACCTTCTTTTCGCTAGGGATAAAAAGTGTGGAAAGAAATCTCTTTTAACGGTGTTTAGTGGTGGATCCACCTGTTTTTCCAGTGAAGCATTCAGATTGGAACCCCTCCTTGCTAATTCATTAGCATGTTCATTTCCTGTGATGTTCCTATGTCGCGGAACCCACAGTAATGTAACATTGTATTGATAGCTTATATTCTTAAGCTCGTCAGAGCATTTTCTGACAAGCTTGGATGTTATCATCGCAGAGTTAAGAGCCCCGATTGCTGCTTGGCTGTCAGTGACAATGGCAATGCTTCCCCCAGAGAAGTATTGCTCCTAAGTATTTGGTATGCTTTCCAGATTCCTAGCATGTCAGCTTGAAATACACTGGATTTATTGGGAAGTCTGAAAGCATATTCTATTTTGAGTTTTTCTGAGTAGACACCAGCACCGACACCGCAGTCCATTTTAGACCCATCAGTGAAGAGTGTGATGTCTACTTCACCCAAAGGGTTTCCTTGTCTCCATTCTCTCCTTGATGGAATCTTTACTTAGATATTCTTGACAATTTCCAAACTTGGAATAGTGTAGTCTGTGGAATCTGGCAGATCCCAAGCTGTCGAGCTTAGAATACTGCTACGTGCATAAGGTTTTGTGCGCCAGTGCCCATTTTCTCTGAGTCTGACCGCACTACAACAGGCTAGATATTTTATATGGAAGTATTAACAATCCATTGACTGAGGACAGTTTCTGCCCCTAATTCTTCCAGTGAATTCTGTATGGCCGCTACATGTACATTATTGAAGGCTCCTTCTCTGTCTAAAAAGGTAGCTAATGTTTATTCCTTATACTGAATCGATTGTTCTACGTCCCGCACTAGTTCACTCAGTGCAGTTTCTGTTGACTTGCCCTTACAATAGGCATGTTGGTACTTACATAGCTATAGTACTCTTCTAAGCTCGAACTCGAGTGTTCTTTCGAGAGTTTTCAATAAAAAGGATGATAGACTGATCGGTCTAAAATCTTTAGCGGTGTCGTGCCCCCTTTTGGTATAAAGATCACATTCACCCGCCTCCATTGCAGGGGAATAAGACCAAAAGTGAGGCTGCTTCTGAACAGCTTAGTAATTAATGGAACTACAAGCCCCTTCATTTCTTACAGCATTTTAGGAAAAATACCGTCTAATCCTGCGGCTTTGTATGGGGCGAAGTTATCAATTGCCCAGGCAACCTTTTCCTCCGTTATAACTGAGTTAACCCATTCGTCAGGGCCACTTCGGACTCTAGTGTCAACCGCTTGGTGAATCACATTAGCATCCTCAATGCACCCTGGAAAATGGGTTGACACTAAAAGATCTAGGGTTTCAGCGGCTGAATCAGTCCAATTCCCTTCCGCAGTTCTCAGGAAGGAAGGATTGGAGTGTTCTCTAGATAAAACTCTGCTAAGTCTGGTCCTTATAGGGTTGCCATTTATTCTGCCTGTAGCAGATATTGTAGGCGTCTCTAGTCTCCTTTCTTAGGTTACTTAAGTTATCATTCCAACAGATCGGGAATGTCTTTTTACTACGCTTAATAGGACATGCCACTTTGAATGAGACCTCCATGGCCCTTGTAAACATGTCAGTTCTCTTTTCTAACTCGTTTTCAGTTGCAATATCTGGGTTAGCTATTACTAAAAGTTTTTTTCTGGCTACTTTAATGAATTTCCTCCAGTCGGTAGCCCTGGGGTTTCTGTAGGGCTTGGGATTTTCAGGCTTAATATTGATATTGAAGAGAATCCAATTGTGGTCCGAAAAGGACCTTTTCTCGGATACTCTCCATTTCTCTATATTTAGGGTTTCGTCATTACTAATGCATGTAATATCTAACACATCTGCCCAACCTGGAAAACTATCCGAGCTTGGAAATATGAAAGTGGGGTTACTGCCCCTGTTGCATATATTTAGATTGCTATTTAAAATAAAATCAAATAATGACTCACCTCGTTCTTTCGTTTCCGAGCTACCCCATAGGGTGTGCCGAACATTAGCATCACAGCCTGCGATCAATTTGCCACCTGTGGCAACTACCAACTGGTGGAACCGGGGCGGTGGAGCAGGTTTGTCATGTGACATGTACACGAAACTTATATAGAAGCTTACATTGTTCCTCATCTCCGGTTTGACAACTGTCAAATTTTCGTAACCAAAATTAGAACAGAGATGTGCACTTATATGTTTTTTAACTAATAAATAGGTAAGCCAAGAATACAAGTTCTTGGCTTACCTATTTCTAAATCTACATTCTTGTAGAATAGATTATAGTTACAGGTGTTTAACCCGCTAATCTTAGAGGCATTAACCCAAGGCTCTTGAATTAGGGCTATATCTAAGTCCTCCTCTCCTAGGAGAACTAGCAGATTATCCGAGGCGCACTTCGAGTGCCTTAGGTTAATCTGCACCACCCGCATCGCTTACCTCACAACGACCTGCTGTAGACTCCTTGTCTATTGCCAAGTCTCCCAGCAGCCCGCTTGCTTCGTCCAGGTCGTCTTTTAGTTTGGTATACCGTATACCAAAACTCAGTTTGTTTTTCTACTTTCCCAGAGGACCCAGACTTTCCTCACTGATAAGAAGGAGAAACGATATACTGTTTTTCAGCAGTTCATCTGACGATTTCTTCGTCGTTATCACCGACCAGTTCCCCATTGGAACCGTCGGGTTATGCATGCGGAGACACTCGAAGAGCTTTTCCCCTTTTATCTTCATCCTGGGCAACCAGATACGCGCTCTAGGTCTCCTAGGGATTTCGCTAGCTGGGATTATTCCAATTTTGGCTTCCTCCCAAGCATTGCCAATCTTAGCAATGCTTTTACTAAAGAAATCCAAGGAGGACTCATCCTCGCATCTGATTACCCTGTAGCCCCTGACTACGTCGGATGAATCAAAGCAAGGGAGTTGTCCCCCTGCACTTCCTAGGATGAACTCATTGACGATCTCGGAAAGTTTCGCCTCAAGCTTGATCCACAGATCACTGCAAACTTCCTGTCACTGGCTCTCTCGTTCACAACTGCAACACATAAACTGTCTTTTACAATATCGTTGTCATTTTTATGGCTACAGTTTTCGAACTGCTATGTAGAGTCATCCTAGACACCTTAGTTCTCTCTGCGCCAGGACTGGTCCCATCCTGAGACCTATTCCTTTTTGACAAATCTTTTCCGGAATTGCGCGATTCAAACAGCCGCACAATCTCGCTATATTTCTTTTTATCTTCTGGATCCCTTTCATTAACAATACCTTTGGCTTCGTTCTGGGCTATCTTGCACAATATAAACTTAACTTTCTGGTATTGCTTCTTCAAAGCCGATCCAGAGCTTCTATTTGATTTCTTTTTAGTGGTGGCAATACTATGACTGGTATTACCACTACTATTTGAACCTGATGGCTTTGAAGCACTATGACAGGTGCTTCCTCCACCAACAGGCACTAAAACTTTTGCAGGACCTTGGCTGAGTCTGGTTTCGTTGCTGAAGGGGTACTCTGGCTAGTACCGATAATAGTCTCCTGACTGGAGGCAAGTAACTCATCTTCAGAAGATGAGTTGATGTTTGTTTGTTTTTTCTTTTTTAAATTTTCCATTTTGTTCCCACGAGTTTGGCGAGAAAGGACGGTCGACATATGCAGAGCTCCCATACATATGCAAGCCTACTTACAATGGGGTGGCGCCTGGTGCCCCAAGGAGACCGTTAGCGATACCATCTTTATACACTTGGTACCATTCAGCCCTCGGCACGGTTTACTTTCACACCTTGGCTTAAGCACACTTAAGTGTACACCTATAATCAGCCGATTATCTGTCTCCAAAAACAACATCTAGTTTGAGGATGGCAGGTAACGTTGCCCGGGTACACCGCTTGGAGGAGTATAGGTGATTAACTGTACCCGAATTTGAAATTAGTTTAGCAAAAGATCTTAAACCGGGATTGTTAACAATTTTATGATATTCTAATTTAATTTCTTCCATATTGAAAAATATTTTTATATATCCTTCCTTGTCTTTCTCACTTAGACAATCGAGAGGTCAACCTGAAGCTTGTTGTTTTATTTTGATAAATTTATTCATCATGGCGGTAGATAAACCATCAACATTATTCAATTTATCAACCTTTATCGTTTTATATTCCCAAACCTCATAAATGTTCAGAAGTTGATAGTTCATTTCAATAGCTTTTAAAACTTCATCTATTACCCATGTCCCTATTAAAGCTCTTTGATCATCAGAATGTTGACAAAATTCATCTAGATGTTTTTCTTCGCTGCAAATTTTGCATAACGAAAACATTAGCTTATTATTTTGTTTAATTGGAAGAACTGGATGTAGTAAATCAGTTGGCGGTAAAATTTTACATTTAATGATCCCATCGACCTTTTCTAAGTTCAGTTTAGAACAAGCATCCTGTCCAACATATATTTTAGGGTGAAAAACTGGAAATTTTCTTCGTTTGCAAACATATGGATACAAAGAACACACATCTCTATATTTAAATTTTTCTCCAGCTTTACATTTATAATGTGTATACGGATTTCTGGTTCTTCCTCCATAAAATGCATCTCTGGGGTTTAAAGGTGTAATATTAATTTATGGATGATTTTGCAAGTAGTCCATATTTTTATTATGTCTCATTTGTTCACGAAATTCACATTCCTACATTTCAATTAACCTGTATCCAAGACATTTGAGGTGTTCGGCTCTAACTATAGTGCTGTCATACATTTGGTTAAATGTATCGTTGTTACTATTGAATAAGCTCGCATCTCGATAGCTTGTTAAACATTTTGGATGCCCGTGGTAATACCATCCATAAAATTCAAATATTTCTTTGGTTTTTTCACAATAACCTACCTTAAAGCCCCCAACAATTTTTTCTCTACCATTTAATACACATTCCAAATTGATTTGCCGTGAATCTTGCTCCCAAATTAACCACTGTACGGCAATTTTTGAATGTTTATCTCCTAATCTGTATCCATTTTAAGGAATTATACCTATTGTATTAAGTTTCAGAAAATTTCGACGATATGCAAGGTTACATGCAGATGCTATTGTTGTAGCTTCCAAAAATGGTTCAAATTTGCATTCTTCTAAGAACATTTTCCTAAAACTCACACATGCTTCAGTCAAAATTCTTACGTCATTAGCACAATATTGCTTAATCTTCTTCTGTATATTGAATTTATAGTTCTTATTTTCCGCATACCATTTTAAAAATTCTTCGCGTTCACCTTCTTTCATTGCATCAGGGGAATAATATTTTATTTCTGGTAAACATCCATCGTAATTTTCATTTTTGTCGTGTTGAATAAATGCGGAAAATAACCTTTTTTCAGTGTAGCTGTTAAGGTAAATGCTTTTGGCAACTTTGCAAGTGCCATTGGGAAATAATTAAGCAAATCTATGAATTTTATATTATCTACTTTCATAAGTATAATTTTTGTTCCCCGCATAAAGTTTTGGTTGAATGGAGGTTTCATTTAAGATATAGTTTAAGATAAATTGGTGATCAAAAGCCTGTCCGTTGTGGGCAATGACAGTAATATGCTTAAATGTGTTTCTCAATTTTAAAATGTACTTCATTAAGTTGTTTACTATAAATTCCTTTTCAAATTGTTTTTTCCTATATCCGCAACATTCTCTACAAAAAACTAAGGAATTGTTTTCGATACATATATGACATCGTTGTTGAATGACACATAAATTTGGCTCGTGTTGTTTTATTTATTTTGTATTTTTATTTCGTTGACACAATTTTTTCTTGTCTAGTTTCCAAATCATAAAATATGTATAGGAAGCTTTCTTCTTTATTCTTATTCTTACTCTTATTTTTGGCCTGTTGAATGTAACATTGGTGATCTTGTGGAACAAAGTTAAAGCAAATTTTTCAGAAAATTTCTCCACATGTATGTTTTTTTCATCCTTTATAAACTTTTAGACAGGTTTTGCATTTTCTAATTTCCTCACATAACCTAATATTGACTGAAGCCGAGGCTTTATGATTCGCAAAACACATTTGACCTCGAAAGGAACGATTGCTGTCCTTACATAATATATTTTTTATATTTTGAGGACATATGGGTGATTTTTGACAACAAGGACAGCTCTTTGAACATCTATGTTGATTTTGATGTTGATGTGGAATGTGACATTGTTCGCAATAATAATCTACAGAAAATGCAGCAGTGAGTGGAGTGAGTTTATTGTGTAACAAATTAATTCTTTTACCGCTATTGCCTCCAGCAAATATTACTTCTCTGCCTTGTGTTCAATATTTATATACAATTATGTTATAATTTTTTGAACTATCCTGGAATTTTTTTAATTCAGATATTCCACACCCTTCCAGAGGGGTAGATACTCCTGATATTTTTATTAGCCACAAAGCTAATTCAGTTTGAAGCTTTCCAGTATCATTGAGCACTTTTTATATTCTTTATAATTTGCAATTTGTGCTATTGCGACAATAATTGCTTAAATTATCTTCATTTTTGATGGAAATTATTCCTTTTTTCTGTATAGATTCCTGATCAAAATTTATAAATTTTTTACTCTTTCCACTTCCAACAGGTAACCTGACATACGTAATTTCCAAATAAAATTTGTCCGGACTTAAATCTGCAAATATGAAGAAAGTAAATAAAAAACTAACATATCTTTAATTCTTCTTTAATTTAAAACTAGGTTGTACTTACCTTCTGAGTTACTCTGAAAAACTTTCGAAATTATATCCCAAATATCAAAAAATTTTAATTCCCTAGCCAATTTAAAAATTAAGAATGCAAGGATACATTCTTCGAAGCTTTCTCCGCAAAATGTAATTCCAATCATATCGCCTGGATACACATTTTTCGTACCATCTTTTACAATATCGTGTAGAGCACTTTTAATCCAATTTATTTGATCTAGATTATCTGCTACTGGTTTAATGATAAATTTTATCGTGTATATTATACCGTGTTACAAAAGTCGAACTGACATGCTCAATAGAATATCGTATTATTTCCGAATTTACCGAGCTTGAATTCAAAAATTTTTGTAAAATAATTTTTTTATACATCTTTTTATGTAGAGAAACTAAACACGACTTAACGAATAATATCAATTTTTCCTTCTTATAAGGTTCTAATTAAAAGACATTCTAATGAATGTTCCATAAAAACTAAAACAAAAAAAATATTAAGTCTAACACATCCAACTTAAAATAAAACAGAATTGAAAAAATTCGCAACATTGTAATCAAAAGACGTTTTGCTAAATTATAGTTTAATACAACAAACACAAAAATGCAAACTTAAACTGATATTAAAATAGAAAAGAGTTTAATTTGCAACATTGTAGTAAATTGCCATATTGATAAGTCATGGTTTTGCATATTAAAAATAAAATAAAAACAGCATGATTTTGTGTATATCTAAAAAATTGAAAAGAATTAAAATTATAATTTGCAAGATTGTAGTACAGACATATTAATAAATTAGTTCTGTAAAAATAAAAATAAAAATACGATCTTAAGTCTATTTAAAAATAGAAAAAGCATAATTTGAAACACTGTGGTTAAATACCTAAATGCCGTTTTAATAAATTATAGTTTTTGAAAACAAAAACAAAAGCTATCTACAATACGTCTTAAACTAGTATAAATACAGTGAAATTTTGTATATTAGTTACAGTTTAATTCAATAATTACCACGAAAAATGGCTCAAGAATTCATTACCATGGTTTAAAATACTGGTGAAGCTGTTTCGTCCGGGAACAAAATCAAATTCAACAACTTCAACAAGAACAAGGGCCGTTCCCCTCCAAGAAAAGAAAATACTCAAATTTATGTAATGTAATAAACAATATAAAGCACTTTAAGAAATTTTTGTGGCAGAATGATATGGAACCGGAACGGTTCTATATTATTGAGAAAATTAGGAAATATTTGACAAAAGAAAAGGAAAGTGGAAAAGTGGGTTTTCGAAACTCAAAACTATATTATTTTTGCGCCAGACGTATACGCAAAAATTTTTGAAGAAGATACAAGTATTTTAGACATTGTGAAAGGAGAATTATTTCTTGTGAAGAAAAAAAATAAACTTCTACTTTTAGAAGATACAACAGAATACATTATTGCTGAAAAGCAATAAATTTATTTTAATTTTTTAATTTTAATTTTTTGATAAATAATTAATCATTTTTAAAATACAAATACAGTAAAATAAAAAGTTAAACAAACAATGAAAAATTTTTGTTTTTAGTTAAATTATCTTTCAGATTGAGAGAAATAAAATGGGTATTTTTAAATTTCATGGAGATGAAAATTTCACTTGAGAAACTATGAGAAAATGCAAATAAACCAAGCAAAATTAATAAAATTCTTTTTTCTTTTAAAAGTTCTAGGTCATCTAATCAACAAATTTATTATATTGATTTTATGCTAAATAAAAATTATTTTAAACATTTAAAAAAATCTGTTTTCATTTTTATATTCTTATGTTTTCAAAATAGGTACTAAAAGTGATTAACCTGACTTTGAACTTATTTTTTCCATGCAGATAACACAACATAAAATAAATATAATAAGTAAGTATCTTACGCATTTTCGATTTCTCTTTTGTCTCCTTTTTATTTATTTTTTGAAACATTTTTTTATGAACAAAACCAATAAAAATAAAAATAATAATTAATGGTTTTTGTTTCCTTTTTCTTCTTTAAATAAAGAAGGAAGAAAAAATCCGCTAATAATTATAGGTACACTTCTAAATCGTATAATTTTTTTCAATTTTATTTCTTTATGTTAGCAGAAAAACAGGTTACCCAGTAAATCTACATTTTTTCTTTTTCTCTTTAAATTTAAGATTTCCGGTTATTTTCTCAATGTTCTTATAGAATACAATTTATTTTACACCATGTAAACAGAAATTAAAAGAATGCAAAATATTTTTAAAGTACATGTGTAAATACTTATTATACATAAGTCTTAATTGCTCAAGGTATTACAACAAAATATAGTACAATGACAAACAACACATATTATAAAAATAACATATTTTTCTTATTTTTATTTTTGCAACTTTAAAACTATAATAACAACTTTTAATAATTAATCTTCTTTTAATAAAACAAAACTAAAAATGAAATACACTTTGTACTTTTTGTTTACGTTTTCGTTTTTATTTTATTATTGTTCATCTTGATATTCAAAAGTATCTATGAATATTTTTGTGCAATAATACAATCAAGTTTCTTTCGATTCTTTTATATCTATTTTTACCTACATACATATATTTTATTGAGCATACTAAGAAAAAATAAAAAAATTGATTTGACTTGAAAAAAATATTATTTTCTTACTATTTGTATTATATCCTTTTACACAGTACCAATAAATTTTTTGAAAAAACCTTATTATCCTAAACTTATTCAGTTTATTAACCTTGCCTGACAACTTCCAAAGTACCAACAACCTTCACTTCCTACTATACAACCATTTGGAACTTATAAGTCATCAACCCACACTTATAACCTATCTTGCAATCAAAAACCAAAACAATCAAAACAACAACGTAAAATTTTTGTTAGCAGATTCAATATTAATCTAATGTTTGTGTTGTATTTGTTTACAGTTTTTATTATTTTTTACTTCTAATATTTTTGAATGAAAAAGAAATCATGTACCTACATTACATAATAATCGAAATGGATGTATGAATGAATGCACATATATTTTTACGATTTCATTGCTTATTATTGTTGTTGAATAAAACAAAATGTTGTTAAATTATTAGAAGTTATTTTGCTTTGATATAAATTATTTTCAAAGTACTTTTTGTACTTTTCGTGTAGTGGTCGGTCCTGTGGTGGAGACAGCTGATTGTTTTTTTTAATTTTCTTCTAATTAGTTGCACAATTTTATGTTTTATTCTTAATAAAATGAATACATATTTTTAAAATGTTGTTTTATTGGTTTATTTTTGTTGCAACTATATAATAACTAAGTTTTTCTTGTTTGTAATTACAGATTAGTCATGATATATATATGTAAAACTACTTTTATACATTTCAAATTAAATGAGAGCTTTAGAGTTTATTATCAAAATTTCAGCAAGTGAATAGCATAAAATTTCTATGAAATTTGATTTTTCTGGCCTTTGTCCATTGTCACTCTAAAAATCAGAGTTTAATTCGCTACGCTACAAAATTGTCTTAGTTTATAAAAGTCATATGCCAACTACGAGTATACTCGTAGTGGGCGTCCTAGCCTAGACGTAAGCGTGTATACCTAGCCTAGCCTAGCCTAGCCCAGTAAACGTGTTAATAAATACAAAATAAAATTTTATAAATATTATATTTTAATAAACAAATACATAAATAATTTTTGTGTAAAGTAATAAATATTATACCACAAGAAAAAATGTACCACTCATTTTAAATATATCTTTAATATAATACACAAGATGTTGGCGAGACCTTGCCAACATGTAGAAAAAAATATTTTATTTCTAGAACAAACCACTTACACTGAATGTAAACTAAACTGGCAATGATTATATTTCTGTATATTTATTTAATAATTTAAAATTTTATTATTTCAGACACAAATCTTCGACTAAAAGTAAAGGTTTTTCCAATTTGAGTGATATGATTTCTAAGTGACGTTTTGGCCATTTGTATCATGTCATGATCTGTAATTTTTTTTTCATTGTATTCAGTAATGTTTACAATTTCTTCATGGAGAGATCTACGCAAGAACAACGTTTACAAATTATTCAATTTTATTATCAAAATTTTTAAGAAAATCTTATTCTCTGATGAGGCTCACTTTCATATGAGTGGTGCGGTAACTAAACAAAACTGTCAATTCTGCTGCGAAGAAAATCCACAAATTATTCATGAACAACCTTCACATTCATCTAAATTGACGATTTTTGGTCTGATGGAATCATCGGTCCGTACTTCTTTCGAAATGAAGCTGGTAACACCGTTACTGTCAATGGAGAGTGGTATAGATCGATAATAACCAACTTTTCATGGCCGAAATTAGAAGAAGTTGATCTTGACAAAATCTGGTTCCAACAAGACGGGGCTACGTGCCACACAGCACATGCAGTCTTTAGCAATAAACCAGACTCTCTTCAAGCTTTAGAAATCAATATTGAACGTGCTATTCATGACATACGACTTGATTTAGTGGAAAAGTGCTCGAAAATTGGGTTCATCGAATTCGTTCCTGCAAAAGAAGTCATGGAGGCCACATTAGGAAAAGACATCATATCACTCAAATTGGAAAACCCGTAATTATCGAAAACACATTTTCATTAAAAGTAAGAATTTTAAATTAAGTTAAAAGTAAGAATTTTAAATTAAATTAAAAATTTTAAAAAATTAAAAGTAAGAATTTTAAAAACTACTTTCGCCACATGCATTAATGAACTGGTCGCAGCGGTAAATTAAAAATAAATTATTAATCTTCTGTTGGCAGTTTTCAAAGGCCTGAAAGTGAAAAGAGCAAAGTTTATAGTAAGCCTCATATTTATAAGAAAAAAATAATAGGCCGATTTATTTTGATTTGTTTTTATTATTTGTTATTTGATATTCGATTTGTTTATTTAGGTGGAAATTTTGATTTTTAAGTTTAATTTTTGATATAACATATATATATTTTAATATTAGATTTTTTTTATTAATATAAAATTCGGCAGACTTAGATAATTATAGTTCATAACAGAAATCAGAAACTTACTAAATATTATAGAAATGGATATTTTTCTTAAAAGAAAATGACAAAAATAACATAGAAAATATCAGTTTAGAAGCCTTCTCTCACAATAGATTCATAGTTTTGTACTAATTTATTATTAGACCATTAAATTAAAAAGCTGTCAAAAACGACCGCCAGAAAAAAAGCGCTCGAAAATTTGTGAAATTTCATTATCAGAGACATGAATCTTTCATTAAATATACCGAAGATCTCTTCCAAGCAAAAAAAAATAAACTCAAAAGACTTGAAAGTAGTTTTGGTAAAAAAAGTAATTTCGCACCGAAAACAGCTGTTTTTGATTGACATAAAAAAATTTTTTGAAACTAAGGAAAAATAGAGTAAAATTTTAAAAAATATTAAAATTATTTCGATCATTGGGATTATTTTAAATGTAACAAAAAAAAAAAATGTTCCCGCGGTTGATGGGTGAATTCGAATTTCATAGCAAATGAAGATCGGAACAAGATGATTTCTGGGTATAATATTATATGGAAATAAAAGAAAAGGATGAAGAACATTTTTTGAAAGTAACAAGTAACATGAATGTGTCTTCTTTTAATTTACTATTTTCCTTATTGCTTCGTCGATTAATTTTTCTTCAAATGACAAATAATTTTATCTTAACCTATCTACGAATGTTAACATTTAACAAAATGACATTAAAATTTGTTTTTAAATCTTAATGTCACAATATAACTAAATATATTGATTTCGCCGTTACAAAATTCTAAAATATAAATTTTTTAGCCGGGCAAAAAAATCGCCGGTATTTTTTTGTCGGTTTTTATTGTGCACTTTATACATGTGTTTCAAACAATTTTTGACATATCGCCACGAACTTTTACTCTGAATGTGTTTTTAGCTTGGACCATTTTTTCTCAATGATTAAAAAACTGTCAAAAATTACCGCCACGAAAAAACGGCGAGAAAAATTAATAAACTGTACCTAGCTTTTTAAATTTTATGTGTTTAGATTTGTTTTATGTTTTTTTCTATTACAACAAGTAAGTAAGTGATTCCAACTTTTTTTTAATGGTGCTGATGTAAAAATGAAATTTTTAGGTAGTTTATTAAGGGAGTAGTTTATTAAGGGATCCAACCAATGGTGTAGTGGTTAAGAACCACAAACCACAAACCCTGGTTGGGTAATACAGATTAATAAAATAATATAGATTTTTCTTATAATATATAATTAGTAGAATATAATTAAATTAAAAATGAGTATATGTCCTATATTTATAATTAATATAATATTGTAATAACTATATAATAATAAAATAATAAGAAACCATAATTCTTGTATAAGATAATAGATGGCGTAGAAATAAAAAAAAAATGTCTTAGTCTTGTACAATAGCTACGGCCGAGTAATCAAAGGCTTAGTGAAATTAATGATATAAGAAACTGAAGCTTAGTCAAATATGAATAATAAATGATTTACTGGATTGCCCTATGCTCCTCAAAGGAGTCAAAAAACCAAATTAAGGGAGTCAGTACGATAACGTAAATATTTTTGAATCTATAGAAATTGTGCAATTGCACAGGGAATTTTCTAGTATAATGTATTGCAGTGTATCTGTTCACAAAATTATTTCCACAACTAAAAATACAAATTTATTAAATTAGATAATTTTAAATTGCTGATCAACGCTTTGTATGGTCATGTATGATCAATTACATACATATGTTTATTTTAGTAACATACAAAAATGAATCAAAACAAATTCACTTTTTATTTTTTGGTAAAGAAGAAGATCAAATTATATCTTCATTCTAAATTTTTAGTACTGTTAAAACTGTTAATCAGTACAGACGTGTTTTTAATTATCGGTGAAAATTACTTTAAACCAACACAACACAAGTTTAAAATAAATCAGAAAAATAATAAAAATAACTTTTGTAATGTATCATATTATGTATACAACATAAAAACAATTAAATAAAAAAAAAAAAAATATTCTAAGTGCTAAATATTTTGTATGTTGCAAAACATATAAAACAAAAAGAAAAAAAAAAAAACAATAAAATAAAATAAACTTTTTAGAATGGTGTCTTGCAATAAATGCAAAGCTAAAATAAAAGGTGAAACGGGAATTCAATGTTCGGGAGTGTGTAAAAAAGTTTATCATGAAGCTTGGAAATGTTCAGGATTGGATCAATCGACGATTAATAATGTGTATGCAAACAACAATGTAAAATTCATCTGTGACGATTGCATCTTATACATACAAAATGTGGATTTGGTTCTACAAAATATGGATGCCGCGGTAACAAAAAATAATGAACATCTAAAGGAGTATAAAAATGAATTTGAAGCTGCTATTAAAAGAAATGAAAGTGAAGTCATAAATTTACTGAGAGCCATAGAATCGGGTTTTACGAAGAGATTGGAAGAAATTAAGATTGAACAACAAATGGAGCTACGTAAGATGGAAAAAATTACTGAAGTCTTCAGAATACAAAGTGATAAGGTGAATGAATCGTTTATTAATGTAATAAAAAAAAATGATGAGGTCTGCAAAAAAATGAATAATGTGATTAACGATAATAATATAAATGTGGGTCAAACTGTATCATTTGCTGATATGGTAAAAAATACGAAAAATATTGGAATGAAAATGAAAAAAGAATTACCGTTGATTGTTAAGCCAAAAAACAAACAAAAAAGTGAAAAAACGAAAAGCGATTTAAATACAAAGGTTGATCCAAAGGATCTTAAAATAAAAAATATTGAAAATAGAACAAATGGAACAATTTTAATTGAAACTGATACTGTAGAAGAACGTGATAAAATAAAATTGGAGTTGGAAAAAAAAATGAATGATAACTATGTAATTAAAATACCAACGGATATAAAACCAAAATTTGAGATTGTTAATATGAATTATAAATTCAGTGACGAGGAAATCGTTCAAAAATTGAAAAAACAAAATCCTTTTATGGAAATGTCGGACCTTAAGGTTATAAAGGTACACACTGTGAACAAATTTAACAAGGAAATGTACAACGCAGTGATTCAAGTCGATAAGGAGAGCTTTCCTAAGATATTACAAAATGAAAAAGTGTGTATTGGATGGGAAAGATGCAAAGTATTCGATGCTGTAAATGTTATGAGGTGCTATAAATGTAAGGGATTTAACCATAAATCGGCAGATTGCACGAATAGGGAAACATGCCTAAAATGTCACCAACACCATAAGACCAGCGACTGCAAAAATGATGAGATTATTAAATGCATAAATTGTGTAAAATACAATGAAAAATTGAGATTAAATGTGGATGTTAATCATAAAACATTCAGTAAGCTTTGTCCAGCTTATCAACAGAAATTATGTCAAAGAAAAAAAACGATTGGTTACTAGCAACCACAGAAAGTTGTTAAGGTAGTTAATTTCATTAGTACCAAATATGTACAAAATGAAAATTGCATTATTAATATAAATAACAAAAAAGAAAAAGAATCTGTTATGGATAAACCTGTAAAAAATTCAATAGATCATGTTACTCGTAATAATGAAATTAGAAATAAAGAAAAAGCAATAAAAATCAAAAGTAAAGAAAAAGCAATAAAAATATTTAGTTACATTCCTAAATTTTGGACAAGAACAAATTCAAAAATTAATAAACAAAAAAGCAAAAGTTCTTCTTGTGATAACTTTAAATATGGCGCAAATATTAGCTTTTATAACAACAATACGAATAATATTACCGATAGTAGTACGAAAATTAATAGCAAACATGAAAATTCGTCTACTAAAAATATAAAAAGTATTACTATTGAGAATAAAGTTAGCAATAAAAACGCTGAAATAAAGAGAGATACTAACCAAGGCAACTGGATTAAAGGAGAAACATTAAATCCACTAAGTAAAAACATAGAAGAAACAAAGAAAATTCCATCTCAAGAAAACAAAAAAAGCATTTTCATTGATCCAATGATTCCTCCAATAGTTAGAATGACCAAAAATGGGATTGAGAAAGGAGATAGTATATACGCTCTTTCACGTTTTCGTGAACACAGAATATATAATAACGTGAGATTATACTTGTCTTATTTTTATGACCAGAATGATATTTGTTATAATGGGATAACTCAAACAAACATCAAAGTACTTATCAACCAGGAAGGTCTACCGACTGACTATCAAGAATTAAGTAAATTATATAAACAGTATCATGAAAGTATAGGTATTTCTAATGAAGAGGTTGCTAAAGATTTAACTTCATACAGGCGGCACATTGATAATAAGTACAGGGAACATCTGCAAAAAATCAGAGAATCTTGGAGAAATTATATGATAAGTAATCCATAATGATTAATAACACAAGTTTTATGAATACAGACAAAATAAATATAGGAAACTTAAATATTTTATACTTAAACATTTGTAGCATAAGACATAAAAAATTACTGGAACTTGAAGCATTAATTCATAGTTATAAAGATATTGATATCGTCGTTCTTACAGAAGTGTGGATTTTTGAAAATGAGGTTAATACATACAACATACAAAACTTTAATGCAATATTTAACTGTAGAAATGAAAGAAGAGGAGGTGGAACTGCAATCTTTGTCAATAATAAGTTTAAATATAATGAAGTTGAAAAAGATGAAAGCTATAACTTCACTGTTATTGAAATGTTAAATATGCAACCTAAACTAAAAATAGGTACTTTCTATAAAGCTCCTAATGAAAATAGCACTTTATTTATTGAATATTTACAAAAAAAGGTAGATCGATTCTCACACTGTATCTTTTTTGCTGATGTAAATCTAAATTTATTTGAAAAAACAACCACTGTTATTAAATATGTAGACATGTTAAACATTTCCGGCTATAAAATCATAAATAAAACATATAGTACAAGACAAACAGCTACAACTAATACGCTAATTGATCATATTATATCAAATATGGAGGATCAACATAAAATTTCATATAAAATTGAAGATAATGAAATATCTGATCATAAGAGTGCCCTAGTGTGTATTCAAATGATAAAAACTTCATTAAAACCTTATTTAAAGCTTTCACATAGCAGAACAGACTATCATAAATTCTGTAATAGAGTTGCTAATAAATTAACTGAGAAACAAATTACTGAAGTTGATGAACTTGTTGGAATCATACAAGAAGCAAAACAATGCAGTACAGTAACATATGAAATAAGATCAAGAAATAATAATTGGATTACACCAGTTATTCTTGACAAATTAAAAATTAGGCGTTCGTTATATAAAGCGCACAAAAAAGATCCAAGTAACATGGTTAAAAAAGAAAAATACTTAAAATATAAGAAAAAGATGAAAAATGTCATTCCAAGCCAATGTCATGGAAGCCAAGAATAGCCACATTAATAATTGCATTGAAAAAGCAGGAAATGATAATAGAAAACTATGGAAAGTTGTAAATTACACAATAAAAAATAAAGAGGATGAAAAGAACGACTATATTGGTAATCTGATTAAAGAAAATGGAGAAATTACCACAAGTGATATTGAAACTGCTAATACACTAAACAAATATTTTAATGAAATAGGAGAAAACATCATAAAAAAGAATAGAACTAGCAGAGTGCTAAATACAATGCGCAATTCCATAAATCTAAGATCAGTATATTTAACGCCCGTGACAGAACATGAAATTGTTACAATTGTTATGAATCTTCATAGAAATTCAGCTCCAGGGGCTGATAAAATTACTGTAAAAGATCTACAAGAGCTGATACATATTATCAAGAATATTTTATGTAAAATGATAAATTCATGCCTTGCAGATGGAATTTACCCAGAGTGCTTAAAACAAGCCGTCATTGTGCCAATTCACAAAGGTGGACAAAAAACAGATTGTGGAAATTATAGACCCATATCGTTATTAAATTCAATCAGTAAAATATATGAAAGAGTTATCGATACAAGAATAAGATCATTTATTAAGCAAACTATTGGCTTCGATTCGAATCAATATGGATTTATAAAAGGAAGTGGTACAGATTCTGCTGTGTCGGTTACAATAGACCAAATTCATGACGCATTAGATGAAGGGTACTATGTTGCGGCAATGTTTATTGATCTAAGTAAAGCATTTGATGTTGTCAATCATGGCAAACTACTAGATTTTCTTGAAGACTTGGGAATTAGAGGTATAGCAAATAGGTTATTTAGGAGTTATTTGTCAAATAGAACTCATTGTGTGCGAATTGAAAATACTGTAAGCTCTGAACTAGTGATTAATACTGGAGTCCCACAAGGATCGATATTGGGCCCACTTCTTTATTTATTATATGTAACGAATCTCTCAAAGTGTAACTTTGAATCAAAGTATACAATTTATGCAGATGACACAAATTTTATATGTAAGGCTAAAACTTTAACCCAACTAGAAAATAACATAAATAAAGATATGGAAATATACGGTAATTGGCTGGACGGTAATGGTCTCTGTATGAATCCCAAAAAGACATATTATATTGTATTCAAAACACTTAGGAAAAAATATCATGAAATTACAATAAAAGCAAGAGGTGTCACGGTAGAACGAGTTCAACATATGAAATATCTCGGAATGACTATAGATGAAAAGCTTAAATGGGATAAACATATTAAACAATTAAAGAAAAGCATAATACCGATCATAATGGCAATCAAAAGAGCAGGTGGTGTTCCAATCAAAGCCGCCAAATTAATTTACAATGGATGCATCTTGTCAAAAATTCGTTACAATATATGCAGTTGGAGTAACAGTACAAAATTCCATGTCAATCAAATGGGTATGATTATGAAAAAATCGTTAAAAACATTATACAAATTGAACCCTAGATTGAGTACAAAGGAATTGTATATAACCACAAATGAACTTGACATAAACCAGTTAATATACTTCGAAAAATGTAAATATGTGTATAAAATAATAAACAAGAAAATGAAATCTTCATTAGCAATTATAACAAGAGATAACGTGCACAACTACAACACTAGATATAGAGGACATCTTGTAGTACCTAAAGCAACTACAACTAAGAAGCTACAAGGATTAAAATGTAGTGCAATAAAGATGTTTAACGCTCTACCTATCCAACTAAAACGCAGCCAAAACTTACATGAATTTAAACATAGACTTAAGAAATATTTAAAAAACTTTAGAAATTAGCTATTGTTCAAGTAAAAAAAAAAAAAAAAAAATTGTAATGTGATTTATAAACTTTTAGTTTTTAGAATTAGTTTAGATTTAGTTTAGAATTTAATTTCTTATACACAATTTTTTATATAAATTGTCTGAAATTAATAATAAAAAATAAAAATAAAAAATAAAATAAAAATAAATTTTAATGTTATGATTTTCTTTATGATTTATTATTGTTGATAATAATATTTTGGATATAATAACAAATGCATATGGAAATGAAACTACTTCAGTGCAATACATTATTTTTTAACCCATATTTAATTCTTAGAAACAAAGCGATAAATTATTATAATTTATTGACTTTGATAAAATTGTAATGATTTGGAGAAATCCAAAATAATATATAAGAATTGATACTTTGTTAAATAAAACCGATTTTTTCTGACTAAACCAAAATGAACATCTTCTTTTAACTTTATGCATTTAGTAATTAACTTTCCTGAAGTATCATAATTGTATTAGATAATTATTTTGTTAAAGAAAAATTTCTCTTAAATATTTGAATTAGCAATTCATTTTGCTGAAGATATTATATAGGTGACTGTATCTTATGAATATACGGTAAACAGCAATTAGCTTTGCTACAGGCGTTCACTGCGCCGTATAAATATATGGTGACATATGTATATGCTAATAGGGGTGGACCAAATAAATAGAGTTAGCCGCTCATACATACATTAAAAATAAGGAAAGGACTAATGACGCACAATAAAACATAACAGAAAATAACACAAAACATATTACATGACGAACATGACTTCACCACTAAGGCGGATTTACATGTGGAATCTTCAATCTTAGAGATAAGAACAAATGACATCGTCTCCCTATTAGACGTTATGTATGAAAAAAGGAAAATAGGCAACTTCTACAGTAGGCTGATCTCCTACTTAGAAAGAATAAGCGGATTAAAGAAACTGTAATTAGGTGTATCGAATACAATAGGCAAGATAACACGGCAACAACCTTCGGCGCTCGAATTATGACTAGAATTGCACAACGGAATGTCCGAACAATGCGAGAAACATCAAGGCTTGC
The DNA here is from genome assembly GCA_947095535.1 of Poecilobothrus nobilitatus. Taxonomy (NCBI): domain Eukaryota; kingdom Metazoa; phylum Arthropoda; class Insecta; order Diptera; family Dolichopodidae; genus Poecilobothrus; species Poecilobothrus nobilitatus. The sequence goes on along the minus strand of OX352772.1, from coordinate 170,913,210 downwards.
CCAAATAAAAAGACAATTGGCAGAATATAGAGTACACATTATGGATTTAAGTGAAATTAGATGGAATGAGAATGGCGAAATTATAACGGCAAAAGGAAACACTCTGTTGTATAGCGGTAAAGAAGTAGGTGGAACAAACAGTGTGAGAATAATAATAACTAGAAGAATGCGTAACTCCCTGCATAGCTGGATAGCCGTATCACATAGGATTATTACAACCCATTTCCGATGTAAAATTACAAATATCTCCCTAGTACAATGTTATGCACCAACAGAAGATGCCGATGATATGGCGAAAGACGAGTTCTACGAACAGCTCACCTATACTCTCAACAATATCCGGAAAGGAGACTTGACTTTAATGGGCAATTTAAATGCGAAAGTGGGAAATCAGAATCCTGGGTTAGCAAACATAATGGGAAAACATGGATGTGAAATAAGGAACAAAAACGGAGAAAGACTTCTTGAGACATGTCAAACGTTTCAACTGACATTTGGTGGCACTATCTTCCCCTATAAGGAAATTCACAAATATTTGTGGACCTCACCAAATGGGAAAATATATAACCAAATAGATCACATATGTATAAGTGGAAAATGGAGAAGTTCGATGTGCGAAATAAAAGAGAAGCCGACATAGATAGTGACTACGAACTTATCATAAGCGACAGCAGATTGATATTGAAATGCGTTAAACAGAGTCATTACAGGAAACAACAGATAAATCTTCGGAGCCTTCAACACCCTCACACCAAAAGCAATATGATAACCAAAATTAGAGAAAGATGCCTAAACAACGAGTAAGATTCGAATCAAGTTAGCAAAGTCGTCTTTGACATTGCCAGAAATAAACTCGGTACAAAGAAAAGACAACAAACACCATAGATATCTGAAAACACATGATCTCATATTACACAGGCAAGAGGCGAAGAAAAAACTAGAAAGCGGAACTGTCACCCAGGAGCAGTACAGGAGCAGCAGTATCAAAGAAAGTAAAACGTGTCTCCAGAAGAGACAAGAGAAAATTCCTTGAGAAACTCGCCTCAGATGGAGAAACAGCTGCAGGACAAAATTATATAAGAAAACTCCACCAAATAACGAATCAGCTCACCAACAAAAAGAGTACATCATCACATCCCATAAAAGATATAAGTGGAAGAGAAATAACTAATACCCAAGAAGGTACAGTTAATCACCTATACTCCTCCAAGCGGTGTACCCGGGCAACGTTACCTGCCATCCTCAAACTAAATGTTGTTTTTAGAAATAGATAATTCGCTGATTATAGGTGTACACTCAAGCCAAGGTGGGAAAGTAAACCGTACCGAGGGCTGAATGGTATTAAGTGTATAAAGATGGTATCGCTAACGGTCTCCTTGGGGCACCAGGCGCCACCCCATTGTAAGTAGCCTTGCATATGTACGGGAGCTCTGCATATGTCGATCGGCCTTTCTCGCCAAACTCGTGGGAACAAAATGGAAAATTTAAAAAAGAAAAAACAAACAAACATCAACTCATCTTCTGAAGATGAGTTACTCGTCTCCAGTCAGGAGACTATTATCGGTACCAGCCAGAGTACTCCCTCAGCAGCGAAGCCAGGACTCAGTCAAGGTCCTGCAAAAGTTTAGTTCAAATAGAAGTGGAAATACCAGTCATAGTATTTCCAACACTAAAAAAAAGTCTGGTAGAAGCTCTGGATCGGCTTTGAAGAAACAGTACCAGAAAGCTAAGTTCATATTGGGCAAGATAGCCCAGAACGAAGCCAAAGGTATTGTTAACGAAAGGGATCTAGAAAACCTGAAGAAATATATCGAGATTGTGCGACTGTATGAATCGCACAATTCCGAAAAAGATTCATCGAAAAGGAATAGGTTACAGGATGAGACCAGTCCTGGCGCAGAAAGAACTAAGGTGCCTAGGATGAATCTACATAGCAGTTCGAAAGCTGTAGCACATAAAAATTACAATGATATTGTAAAAGACAGTTTATATGTTGCAGTTGTCAACGAGAGAGCCAGTGACAGGAAAGTTTGCAGTGATCTATGGATCCAGCTTGAGGCGAAACTTTCCTAGATCGTCAATGAGTTCATCCTAGGAGGTGCAGGAGGACAACTCCCTTGCTATGATTCATCCAACGTAGTCAGGGGCTACAGGGTAATCAGATGCGAGGATGAGTCCTCCTTGGATTTCTTTAGTAAAAGCATTGCTAAGATTGGCAATGCCTGGAAGGAAGCCAAAATTGGAAAATCCCAGCTAACGAAATCCCTAGGAGACCTAGAGCCCGTATCTGGTTGCCTAAGATGGAGATAAGCGGGGAAAAGCTCCTCGAGTGTCTCCGCTTGCATAACCCGACAGTTTCAATGGAGAACTGGTCGGTGATAACGACGAAGAAATCGTCAGATGAACTGCTGAAAAACAGTATATCGTTTCTCCTTCTTATCAGTGAGGAAAGTCTGGGTCTTCTGGGAAAGTAGAAAAACAAACTGAGTTTTGGTATACGGTATACGAAACTAAAAATATTCAAGCCAGGGAATCCAGACATAAACGACCTGGACGAAGCAAGCGGGCTGCTGGGAGACTTGGCAATAGACAAGGAGTCTACAGCAGCTCGTTGTGATGTAAGCGATGCGGGTGGTGCAGATTAACCTAAGGCACTCGAAGTGCGCCTCGGATAATCTGCTAGTTCTCCTAGGAGATGAGGACTTAGATATAGCTCTAATTCAAGAGCCTTGGGTTAATGCCTCTAAGATTAGCGGGTTAAACTCCTGTAACTATAATCTATACTACAAGAATGTAGATTTAGAAATAGGTAGGCCAAGAACTTGTATTCTAGTTAAAAAACATATAAGTGCACATCTCTGTTCTAATTTTAGTTATGAAGATTTGACAGTTGTCAAACCGGAGATGAGGAACAATGTAAGCGTGTATATAAGTTTCGTGTACATGTCACATGACAAACCTGCTCCACCGCCCCGGTTCCACCAGTTGGTAGTTGCCACAGGTGGCAAATTGATCGCAGGCTGTGATGCTAATACACGGCATACCCTATGGGGTACCTCGGAAACAAATGAACGAGGTGAGTCATTATTTGATTTTATTTTAAATAGCAATCTAAATATATGCAACAGGGGCAGTAACCCCACTTTCATATTTCCAAGCTCGGATAGCTTTCCAGGTTGGGTAGATGTGTTAGATATTACATGTATTAGTAATGATGAAACCCTAAATATAGAGAATTGGAAAGTATCCGAGAAAAGGTCTTTTTCCCACAATTGGATTCTGTTCAATATCAATATTAAGCCTGAAAATCCCAAACCCTACAGAAATCCCAGGGCGACTGGAAGAAATTCAGAAAAGTAGCTAGAAAAAAACTTTTATATCGCAACTTAGATATCGCAACTCAAATATCGGAACTGAAAATTAGTTAGAAAAGAGAACTGACATGTTTACAAGGGCCATGGAGGTCTCATTCAAAGTGGCATGTCCTATTAAGCGTAGCAAAAAGACATATCCGGTCTGGTGGAATGAGAACTTAACTAACCTAAGAAAGGAGACCAGGAACGCCTATAGTATCTGCTACAGGCAGAATAAATGGCAACTCTATAAGGACCAACTTAGGGAATATAAGAGAGCAATCCGACTGGCTAAAAACCAATCATGGAAGGATTATTGTGAATCAATTGAAAGTACTAGAGACTCAGCAAGACCTAGCAGAGCTTTATCTAGAGAACACTCCAATCCTTCCTTCCTGAGAACTACGGAAAGGACTTGGATTGATTCAGCCAAGGAAATCCTAGATCTTTTAGTGTCTACCCATTTTCGAGAGTGCATTGAGGACGCTCATGTGATTAACCAAGCGATTGACACTAGAGTCCGAAGTGGAACCAAACCAATGGGTTAACACATTTATAACGAAGGAAAAGGTTGCCTGGGCAATTGATAACTTCGCTTCATACCAAGCCGCAGGTTTAGACGGTATTTTTCCAAAAATGCTGCAAGAAATTAAGGGGCTTGTAGTTCCATTAATTTCTAAGCTGTTCAGAAGCAGCCTCACTTTTGGTCTTATTCCCCTGCAATGGAGGCGGGTGAATGTGATCTTTCTACCAAAAGCTGGTAAAAGGGGGCACGACACCGCTAAAGATTTTAGACCGATCAGTCTATCATCCTTTTTATTGAAAACTCTCGAAAGAACACTCGAGTTAGAGCTTAGAAGAGTACTAGAGAGTACTCCGCTATGTAAGTACCAACATGACTATTGTAAGGGTAAGTCAATAGAGACTGCACTGAGTGAACTAGGGCGGGACGTAGAACTATCGATTCAATATAAGGAATAAACATTAGCTACCTTTTTAGACATAGAAGGAGCCTTCAATAATGTACATGTAGCGGCCATACAGAATTCACTGGAAGAACTAGAGGAAGAAACTGTTCTTTGTCAGTGGATTGTTAATATGTTGCAATCAACAGAGATCCAATCCGAACTTGGTAACCATAAAATTACTAGAAGAGTAAGTAGAGGCACACTCCAAGGCGGGGTATTATCACCACTACTGTGGCTTCTAGTAATGAATGGAATAATAAAAGAACTTCAAGATGAGGGAATCAAAGCCATTGCATACGCAGATGATCTAGCAGTATTAGTGGCTGGAAAGTTTCTTGACATAATTAGTGTAATTATTGAAAGAGCTTTAAGAAGCGTTAGTAGATGGGCCAATGGATGTGGCCTCTGCGTCAATCCGAACAAAACTGAGCTAATGCTATTCACTATCAGAAGAAAGATACCGGAATTCACCAAGCCTAGACTGGATGGTGTATATATGAATTTAACCTCCAATGTCAAATACCTAGGAGTGGTTCTTGATACGAAACTGAAGTGGAGACTTAATAGTGAAGAAAGAGCCAAACGGGCCTGTGTAACCCTGTATTCTTGTAGGAAAATATTAGGTAAAAAATGGGGTTTAAAGCCAAGAATGGCTTTATGGATCTACACAGCTATAGTACGCCCCATTCTTACCTACGGATCATTATTTTTGTGGCCAGCGCTGGAGAAAGAGTATATCCGAAGAAAACTTGGTAAGGTACAGAGAGGTGCGTGTCTAGGCATTACGGGTCCGTTGAGATCGACACCAAATAATGCACTAGATGCACTTCTTTATCTCCTCCCCGTTGACCTCCATATAAAGCTTCTAGCCTGTTGTAGTGCTGTCAGACTCAGAGAAAATGGGCACTGGCGCACAAAACCTTATGGTCATAGCAGTATTCTAAGCTCGACAGCTTGGGATCTGCCAGATTCCACAGTCTACACTATTCCAAGTTTGGAAATTGTTAAGAATTTCCAAGTAAAGATTCCATCAAGAAGAGAATGGAGACAAGGAAACCCCTTAGGTGAAGTAGACATCACACTCTTCACTGATGGGTCAAAAATGGACTGCGATGTCGGCGCTGGTGTCTACTCAGAAAAACTCAAAATAGATCATGCTTCCACACTTCCCAATAAATCCAGTGTATTTCAAGCTGAAATGCTAGGAATCTGGAAAGCTGCCAAATACTTAGGAGGAATACTTCTCTGGAGGGAAGCATTGCCATTGTCAGTGATAGCCAAGCAGCAAAAGCGGCTCTTAACTCTGCGATGATAACATCCAAGCTTGTCAGAAAATGCTCTGACGAGCTTAAGAATATAAGCTATCAATACAATGTTACATTACTGTGGGTTCCGCGACATAGGAACATCACAGGAAATGAACATTCTGATGAATGAGCAAGAAGGGTTCCAATCTGAATACTTTACTGGAAGAACAGGTGGATCCACCGCTAAACAGCGTTAAAAGGGATATCTTTCTACACTTTTTATCCATAGCGAAAAGAAGGTGGAAAGAATTAACCTCATGCCGTACGACCAAGAAAATATGGCCGACGTACGACAACAAAAGAACGGACAACCTGTTGAAGCTATTTCGGCGAGACATAGCCAGAGCAATAGGTGTGTTCACGGGACACTGGTCAATTGGCGAACATGCGGCCAGATTAGGTATTCTATTCAATACATCATGCCGCAGTTGTGGTGAACAGAATGAGAAAGAAACCGTTATACACTTCACGTGTAAATGCCCAGCGCTGGCCAGAGCCAGAAGAGCAGCAGTGGGTAGCCATGAATTTAACGATCTTAGCGATCTAGCGTCTAAGCAACCTGCAGAAATGGTAAGGTTCCTGAATGCCGCGAAATGGATCTGAAATTAAATCCGTTATAGCCTAAACATAAGCCTTGTGGTCACGGAAGTGGTAGCAAAACGGTGCTAACGCGCTAATTGTGGTCTTGTCGTGGTTGACAGGACCAGCCACATAAACCAAGCAACCAATACCCAAGAGCAAACAAAAAGACGGAGAGAACATTTTCAAATTAGCAACATTGAAATACATTGAAATTAAATTAGATCAAATAAGCCATCACCAAGCTAAAAAGAAACAAAGCAGCTGGATATGATGGTATTCCGGCAGAAATTCTACAAGCCTGCCAAAATGCATCAGCCAAATTTCTGAGACCTCATATAACAGATGCATGGGAAAATTAAAGACTACCTCCATCTTGGAAAACGGGTACAATAGTAAAACTACCGAAGAAAGGCGACCTCAAAGTTTGCAACAATGGCTGGGAATCACTCTCCTCAATGCAGTGTACAAAATCATAACAACTATCATACGAGGCAGATTACAAGATAAAATTGAACCACAATTACGCGACGAGCAAGCATGCTTCCTCCTCCAAAGGAGCTGTGTAGACCAATCAAACACGCTCACGAATTATCATCGAGCAATAGATTGAATGACGGACCCCTTCCATCTGCTATGTGTTGACTTTAAGAAAGCCTTCGACCATGTAAAAAGAGTTGCCATATAGTTATTTTATTTATTTATTTATTTCAAATTAAAAGATGCCTATTGAGCTAATGCTCTTTTTTAGGCTATACAATATAAAAATTAATTTATTAACATATGGAGAGCACTAAAAGAGAAAGGCGTACCATGCAAAATAATCCGAATAATAAGAGAGCTGTACGAAAACTCCGAACTGGCGGTCACTCACAACGGAAACATCAGCGAGCCCTTCCAAACTAACACCGGCGTCAAACAGGGATGTCCACTATCACCATTGCTATTCACAATGGTCCTAGCACATTTTGCCTCCGATATCGAACGACCAACTTTTTGATTGATTGGTTTAATATAGGTCATAGGTTGGTTAGTAAGTTAAAAACTTGTTTTGATTGTTTTGGTTTGGGTTGCAAGATAGCTTATAAGTGTGGGTTGTTAACTTATAAGTTCCAAGTGGTTGTATAGTAGGAAGTGAAGGTTGTTGGTACTGTGGAAGTTGTCAGGCAAGGTTAATGAACTGAACAAGTTTAGGATATTTAGATTTTTTGAATAAATTTATTGGTACTTTATAATAGGATGTAATACAAATAGTAAGAAAATAATTTTTTTTCAGGTCAAATCAATTTTTTATTTTTTCTTCGCATCATTAATAAAATATAAGTATGTAGGTACAAATAGATATAAAAGAATCGAACTTAATTTTATTATTGCACAAAAATATTCATATATACTTTTGGATATCAAGATGAAAAATAATAAAATAACAAGGTAGAATGAAAACCAACGGTTTTTAAAAGCGCACATTTCCAAAACTCAATACAAACTGTTTAGAAGTGTGACTTACACAAAAATTTGAAAATTTCATGTAATAAGAAAAAACTTGAAAATAGGACATTTTTGAGATTTTGAGGGGCCGTAAGTCCGGAGTCCTATATAACTAAGAAAAGCTGTTAACACACGTAAAAATATATTATTGAAGCTTTAATTTTTATGTCTTGCCGAAGAAAAATTTTTACAGGTGCCTAAGTTACAGGTGTCTAAAAATAGCAAATTTTAAATTTTTGAGGCGTAATAACTCTTAAAGCGGGGGCGTTACCAAAAAATTTTCTGAGGAAACTTATACTAATTCTAAAAGTTCTTTCTTGTCTCAAAATTTCAGGTTCCTATCTAAAGGGGTGCCGGAGTTATGAAAAAAGAAATTTCATGCAAAATGTGGTTTTCACATAACGGTAAATTTAAAACGTAAATTACAAAATATTACATAATTTTGATATTGTTTTATATAGATAATAAAATTTTCGATCTTGTACCGGTTTTAGATTGTAAAACTATTACGCAGAGCCCGATATATATACATCTGAAAATGGGGCTTTTTTACAATTTTGAAGAGCTGCAACTTTGGAACCCTTTACAACTAAAATAAACCTTTCACACACGTAAAAATATATTATTGTAGCTTTAATTTTTACATCTTGCAGAAGTAAAATGTGTACAGGTTCCTAAGTTACAGGTGTTTAAAAATAGCAAATTTTCAATTTTTAAGCCCTAATAGCTCATAAACAGGGGGTGGTCCGAAAAAATTTTCTGAGCAAACTTATACTGATTCTAAAAGTTCTTTCTTGCCTCAAAATTTCAAGCTTCTATCTAGAAGCGTGCCGGAGTTATGAAAGTAGAAAAATCATGCAAAATTTAGTTTTCACATAACGGTAAATTTAAATACTAAATTTAAAAAAATTGTATAATTTTGATATAAATTTACAAAGTTAAAAGAAATACCTGTCGAATGACGTTTTCAGATTGAAAAAATCTTAATCAGAACATAAGATATATGCATTTAAAAATAGGGCTTTTTCAAAGTTTGAGGGGCTGTAGCTCCGTAATGGGGAGGGCTACATGAAAAAGTTGTTCCACAAAATTATTTTTTTTATGAGACCTACCTATGGTTAAAATTTTTTTTCTCTATCTTCAACGGTGTAGAAGTTTTGTAAACAGACGGACGGACGGACGGACGGACGGACAGAGTGAAACTAATAAGCACATTTTTTCAAAATTTTTTTGGAAATGTGCTAAAAACGAAAACGTAAACAAGAAGTACAAAGTGTATTTCATTTTTAGTTTTGTTTTATTAAAAGAAGATTAATTATTAAAAGTTGTTATTATAGTTTTAAAGTTGCAAAAATAAAAATAAGAAAAATATGTTATTTTCAGAATATGTGTTGTTTCTCATTGTACTATATTTTGTTGTAAACTGTTGTAATACCTTGAACAATTAAGACTTATGTATAATAAGTATGTACCTGGTGTAAAATAAATTGTAAAAACTAGTTTGACTCTTTCAAACAATTTAAAAACTTATGAATGCAATTGCTAAAAAAAGAAAAATTAAAATAAAAACAAAAAGAAAAGAAAAAAATTATGGAATTACAGGTGCGTCTGTTATGTAAGATTTCGTTTTTTGTATTCTATAAGAACATTGATAAAATAACCGGAAATCTTAAATTTAAAGAGAAAAACAAAAAAAATGTAGATTTATTGGGTAACCTGTTTTTCTGCTAACATAAAGAAATAACTTTGAAAAAATGATACGAAATGATACGATTTAGAAGTGTACCTATAACTATTTGCGGATTTTTTCTTTCTTCTTTATTTAAAGAAAAAAAAAACCATTAATTATATATAATTCTTTTTATTTTTATTGGTTTTGTTCACGAAAAAAATGTTTGAAAAAATAAATAAAAAGAAGACAAAATAAAGAAATCGAAAATGCGTAAAATACTTACTTATTAGATTTATTTTATGTTGTGTTATCTGCATGGAAAAAAAATAAGTTCAAAGTCAGGTTAATCACTTTTGTAACCTATTTTGAAAACATAAGAATATAAAAATGAAAATATATTTTTTTAAATATTTAAAACAATTTTTATTTAGCATAAAATCAATATAATAAATTTGTTGATTAGATGACCTAGAACTTTTAAAAGGAAAAAGAATTTTATTAATTTTGCTTGGTTTATTTGTATTTTCTCATAGTTTCTCAAGTGAAATTTTCATCTAAATGAAATTTAAAAATTCCCATTTTATTTGACTCAATCTGAAAGATAATTTAACTAAAAACAACAATTTTTTATTGTTTGTTTAACTTTTTATTTTACTGTATTTGTATTTTAAAAATGATAAAATTATTTATAAAAAAATTAAAATTTAATTAAATTAGAAATAAAATTAAAAATTAAAATAAATTGTATGGCTTTTCAGCAATAATTTATTCGGTTGTATCTTCTAAAAGTAGAAGTTTATTGTTTTTCTTCACAAGAAGCAATTCCCTTTTCACAATGTCTCCAATACTTGTATCTTTTTCAAAAATTTTTGCGAATACGTCTGGCGCAAAAACAATATAGTTTTGAGTTTCGAAAACCCACTTTCACTTCTTTTCTTTTGTTAAATATTTCCTAATTTTCTCAATAATATTGAACCGTTCCAGTTCCATATCATTCTGCCACAAAAATTTCTTAAAGTGGTTTATATTGTTTGTTACATTAAAAATTTGAGTATTTTCTTTTCTTGGAGGGGGACGGCCCTTGTTCTTGTTGAAGTTGTTGAGGTTGTTGTGGCTGTTGCTGTAGTTTTTGCGCTTGTTGTTGTTGTTATTTCCGATGTTGCACATAATGCTACTTATACTCTTTTTGTCCATTTTTAGTCTTCATTCTTTTTGCAGGAAGACGTCCGAGAGAAACAATATCATCAGGTATATTTACTTCTTGAGCCATTTCTATCTTTGTAATAATTAAATTAAACTGTAACTAATATACAAAATTTTATTGTATTTATACTAGTTTACAACGTATTGCAGATAGCTTTTGTTTTTATTTTCAAAAACTATAATTTATTGAAATGATATTTAGGTATTTAACCACAGTGTTTCAAATTATGCTTTTTCTATTTTTAAATAGACTTAAGATCGTATTTTTATTTTTATTTTTACAGAACTATAATTTATCAAAATGGGAATTTACTACAATGTTGCAAATTGAACTCTTTTCTATTTTAAGATCAGTTGAAGTTTGCATTTTTGTGTTGTTTTATTTAACTATAATATAGCAAAACGTCTTTTGACTGTTAATGTTTTGTTTACCTACGGATCATTAGTCTGGTGGCCAGCGCTGGAGAAAGAGTATATCCGAAGCAAACTTGGTAAGGTACAGAGAGGCGCATGTCTAGGCATTACGGGTGCGTTGAGATCGACACCAAATAATGCACTAGATGCACTTCTTTATCTCCTCCCCGTTGACCTCCATATAAAGCTTCTAGCCTGTTGTAGTGCTGTCAGACTCAGAGAAAATGGGCACTGGCGCACAAAACCTTATGGTCATAGCAGTATTCTAAGCTCGACAGCTTGGGATCTGCTAGATTCCACAGACTACACTATTCCAAGTTTGGAAATTGTTAAGAATTTCAAAGTAAAGATTCCATCAAGAAGAGAATGGAGACAAGGAAACCCCTTAGGTGAAGTAGACATCACACTCTTCACTGATGGGTCAAAAATGGACTGCGGTGTCGGCGCTGGTGTCTACTCAGAAAAACTCAAAATAGATCATGCTTCCACACTTCCCAATAAATCCAGTGTATTTCAAGCTGAAATGCTAGGAATCTGGAAAGCTGCCAAATACTTAGGAGGAATACTTCTCTGGAGGGAAGCATTGCCATTGTCAGTGATAGCCAAGCAGCAAAAGCGGCTCTTAACTCTGCGATGATAACATCCAAGCTTGTCAGAAAATGCTCTGACGAGCTTAAGAATATAAGCTATCAATACAATGTTACATTACTGTGGGTTCCGCGACATAGGAAAATCACAGGAAATGAACATTCTGATGAATGAGCAAGAAGGGTTCCAATCTGAATACTTTACTGGAAGAACAGGTGGATCCACCGCTAAACAGCGTTAAAAGGGATATCTTTCTACACTTTTTATCCATAGCGAAAAGAAGGTGGAAAGAATTAACCTCATGCCGTACGACCAAGAAAATATGGCCGACGTACGACAACAAAAGAACGGACAACCTGTTGAAGCTATTTCGGCGAGACATAGCCAGAGCAATAGGTGTGTTCACGGGACACTGGTCAATTGGCGAACATGCGGCCAGATTAGGTATTCTATTCAATACATCATGCCGCAGTTGTGGTGAACAGAATGAGAAAGAAACCGTTATACACTTCACGTGTAAATGCCCAGCGCTGGCCAGAGCCAGAAGAGCAGCAGTGGGTAGCCATGAATTTAACGATCTTAGCGATCTAGCGTCTAAGCAACCTGCAGAAATGGTAAGGTTCCTGAATGCCGCGAAATGGATCTGAAATTAAATCCGTTATAGCCTAAACATAAGCCTTGTGGTCACGGAAGTGGTAGCAAAACGGTGCTAACGCGCTAATTGTGGTCTTGTCGTGGTTGACAGGACCAGCCACATAAACCAAGCAACCAATACCCAAGAGCAAACAAAAAGACGGAGAGAACATTTTCAAATTAGCAACATTGAAATACATTGAAATTAAATTAGATCAAAGAAGCCATCACCAAGCTAAAAAGAAACAAAGCAGCTGGATATGATGGTATTCCGGCAGAAATTCTACAAGCCTGCCAAAATGCATCAGCCAAATTTCTGAGACCTCATATAACAGATGCATGGGAAAATTAAAGACTACCTCCATCTTGGAAAACGGGTACAATAGTAAAACTACCGAAGAAAGGCGACCTCAAAGTTTGCAACAATGGCTGGGAATCACTCTCCTCAATGCAGTGTACAAAATCATAACAACTATCATACGAGGCAGATTACAAGATAAAATTGAACCACAATTACGCGACGAGCAAGCATGCTTCCTCCTCCATAGGAGCTGTGTAGACCAATCAAACACGCTCACGAATTATCATCGAGCAATAGATTGAATGACGGACCCCTTCCATCTGCTATGTGTTGACTTTAAGAAAGCCTTCGACCATGTAAAAAGAGTTGCCATATAGTTATTTTATTTATTTATTTATTTCAAATTAAAAGATGCCTATTGAGCTAATGCTCTTTTTTAGGCTATACAATATAAAAATTAATTTATTAACATATGGAGAGCACTAAAAGAGAAAGGCGTACCATGCAAAATAATCCGAATAATAAGAGAGCTGTACGAAAACTCCGAACTGGCGGTCACTCACAACGGAAACATCAGCGAGCCCTTCCAAACTAACACCGGCGTCAAACAGGGATGTCCACTATCACCATTGCTATTCACAATGGTCCTAGCACATTTTGCCTCCGATATCGAACGACCAACTTTTTGATTGATTGGTTTAATATAGGTCATAGGTTGGTTAGTAAGTTAAAAACTTGTTTTGATTGTTTTGGTTTGGGTTGCAAGATAGGTTATAAGTGTGGGTTGTTAACTTATAAGTTCCAAGTGGTTGTATAGTAGGAAGTGAAGGTTGTTGGTACTGTGGAAGTTGTCAGGCAAGGTTAATGAACTGAACAAGTTTAGGATATTTAGATTTTTTGAATAAATTTATTGGTACTTTGTAATAGGATATAATACAAATAGTAAGAAAATAATTTTTTTTCAGGTCAAATCAATTTTTTATTTTTTCTTCGCATCATTAATAAAATATATGTATGTAGGTACAAATAGATATAAAAGAATCGAACTTAATTTTATTATTGCACAAAAATATTCATATATACTTTTGGATATCAAGATGAAAAATAATAAAATAAAAACGAAAACATAAACAAGAAGTACAGAGTGTATTTCATTTTTGGTTTTGTTTTATTAAAAGAAGATTAATTATTAAAAGTTGTTATTATAGTTTTAAAGTTGCAAAAATAAAAATAAGAAAAATATGTTATTTTCAGAATATGTGTTGTTTCTCATTGTACTATATTTTGTTGTAAACTGTTGTAATACCTTGAACAATTAAGACTTATGTATAATAAGTATGTACCTGCTGTAAAATAAATTGTAAAAACTAGTTTGACTCTTTTAAACAATTTAAAAACTTATGAATGCAATTGCTAAAAAAAGAAAAATTGAAATAAAAACAAAAAGAAAAGAAAAAAATTATGGAATTACAGGTGCGTCTGTTATGTAAGATTTCGTTTTTTGTATTCTATAAGAACATTGATAAAATAACCGGAAATCTTAAATTTAAAGAGAAAAACAAAAAAAATGTAGATTTATTGGGTAACCTGTTTTTCTGCTAACATAAAGAAATAACTTTGAAAAAATGATACGAAATGATACGATTTAGAAGTGTACCTATAACTATTTGCGGATTTTTTCTTTCTTCTTTATTTAAAGAAAAAAAAAACCATTAATTATATATAATTCTTTTTATTTTTATTGGTTTTGTTCACGAAAAAAATGTTTGAAAAAATAAATAAAAAGAAGACAAAATAAAGAAATCGAAAATGCGTAAAATACTTACTTATTAGATTTATTTTATGTTGTGTTATCTGCATGGAAAAAAAATAAGTTCAAAGTCAGGTTAATCACTTTTGGTACCTATTTTGAAAACATAAGAATATAAAAATGAAAATATATTTTTTTAAATGTTTAAAATAATTTTTATTTAGCATAAAATCAATATAATAAATTTGTTGATTAGATGACCTAGAACTTTTAAAAGAAAAAAGAATTTTATTAATTTTGCTTGGTTTATTTGTATTTTCTCATAGTTTCTCAAGTGAAATTTTCATCTAAATGAAATTTAAAAATTCCCATTTTATTTGACTCAATCTGAAAGATAATTTAACTAAAAACAACAATTTTTTATTGTTTGTTTAACTTTTTATTTTACTGTATTTGTATTTTAAAAATGATAAAATTACTTATAAAAAAATTAAAATTTAATTAAATTAGAAATAAAATTAAAAATTAAAATTAAAATAAATTGTATTGCTTTTCAGCAATAATTTATTCAGTTGTATATTCTAAAAGTAGAAGTTTATTGTTTTTCTTCACAAGAAGCAATTCTCTTTTCACAATGTCTCCAATACTTGTATCTTCTTCAAAAATTTTTGCGAATACGTCTGGCGCAAAAACAATATAGTTTTGAGTTTCGAAAACCCACTTTCACTTCTTTTCTTTTGTTAAATATTTCCTAATTTTCTCGATAATATTGAACCGTTCCAGTTCCATATCATTCTGCCACAAAAATTTCTTAAAGTGGTTTATATTGTTTGTTACATTAAAAATTTGAGTATTTTCTTTTCGTGGAGAGGGACGGCCCTTGTTCTTGTTGAAGTTGTTGAGGTTGTTGTGGCTGTTGCTGTAGTTTTTGCGCTTGTTGTTGTTGTTATTGCCGATGTTGCACATAATGCTACTGATACTCTTTTTGTCCATTTTTAGTCTTCATTCTTTTTGCAGGAAGACGTCCGAGAGAAACAATATCATCAGGTATATTTAAAACCATGGTAATGACTTCTTGAGCCATTTCTATCTTTGTAATAATTGAATTAAACTGTAACTAATATACAAAATTTTATTGTATTTATACTAGTTTACAACGTATTGCAGATAGCTTTTGTTTTTATTTTCAAAAACTATAATTTATTGAAATGATATTTAGGTATTTAACCACAGTGTTTCAAATTATGCTTTTTCTATTTTTAAATAGACTTAAGATCGTATTTTTATTTTTATTTTTACAGAACTATAATTTATCAAAATGGGAATTTACTACAATGTTGCATATTGAACTCTTTTCTATTTTAAGATCAGTTTAAGTTTGCATTTTTGTGTTGTTTTATTTAACTATAATATAGCAAAACGTCTTTTGACTATAATGTTGCGAATTTTTTTCAATTCTGTTTCATTTTAAGCTGGATGCGGTTAGACTTAATATTTTTTTTGTTTTAGTTCTTATGGAACTATTCATTAGAATGTCTTTCAATTAAAACCGTATAAGAAGGAAAAATTGGTATTATTCGTTAAGTCGTGTTTCTCTATAGAAAATGATGTTAAAAAAAATTATTTTACAAAAATTTTTGAATTCAAGCTCGGTAAATTCGGAAATAATACGATATTCTATTGAAAATGTCAGTTCGACCTTTGCAAAACTAATAATAATATACGCGTTCAGATAAAATTTATCATTAAACCAGTATCAGATAATCTAGATCCAATAAATTGGATTAAAGGTGCTCTACACGATATTGTAAAAGATGGTACGAAAAATGTGTATCCAGATGGTATGATTGGAATTACATTTTGCGGAGAAAGTTTCGAAGAACGTGGCCCTGCATTCCTAAATTTCAAATTGGCTAGGGAATTAAAATTTTTTGATATTTGGGATATAATTTCGAAAGTTTTTCATTGTAACTCTTGCCCTCTGAATACAACCTAGTTTTTAAGTTAAATAACTTTAATATGCTAACTGTGTATTTACTTTCACTTCATATTTACAGGATTAAGTACGGACAAATTTTGTTTGGAAGTTACGTATGTCAGGTTACGTGTTGGAAGTGGAAGGAGTAACAAATTTATAAATTTTGAACAGGAATCTATACAGAAAAAAGGAATAATTTCCATCAGAAATTAAGATAATTTAAGCAATTATTGTCGCCATAGCACAAATTGTAAGTTATAAAGAATATAAACAAGGTAGAATGTAAACCAACGGTTTTTAAAAGCGCACATTTCCAAAAGACAATACAAACTGTTTAGGATTGTGACTTGCACAAAAATTTGAAAATTTCATGTAATAAGAAAAAATGTGAAAATAGGACATTTTTTAAATTTTGAGGGGCCGTAAGTTCGGAATCCTATATAACTAAGAAAAGCCGTTAACACACGTAAAACACGTAACACACGTAAACACACGTAACACACGTAACACACATATATTATTAAACCTTTAATTTTCATGTCTTGCCGAAGAAAAATTTGTACAGGTGCCTAAGTTACAGGTGTCTAAAAATAGCAAATTTTCAATTTTTGAGGCGTAATAACTCTTAAAGAGGGGGTGTTACCAAAAAATTTTCTGAGGAAACTTATACTAATTCTAAAAGTTCTTTCTTGTCTCAAAATTTCAGGTTCCTATCTAAAGGGGTGCCGGAGTTATGAAAAAAGAAATTTCATGCAAAATGTGGTTTTCACATAACGGTAAATTTAAATAGTAAATTACAAAATATTACATAACTTTGATATTGTTTTATATAGATAATAAAATTTTCGATCTTCTGGCGGTTTTAGATTGCAAAATTATTACGCAGAGCCCGAGATATATACATTTGAAAATAGGGCTTTTTCGCAATTTTGAAGAGCTGCAACTTTGGAACCCTTTACAATTAAAATAAACCTTTAACACACGTAAAAATATATTATTGTAGCTTTAATTTTTATATCTTGCAGAAGTAAAATATGTACAGGTTCCTAAGTTACAGGTGTTTAAAAATAGCAAATTTTCAATTTTTAAGCTCTAATAGCTCATAAACAGGGGGTGGTCCGAAAAAAATTTCTGAGCAAACTTATACTAATTCTAAAAGTTCTATCTTGCCTAAAAATTTCAAGCTTCTATCTAGAAGCGTGCCGGAGTTATGAAAGTAGAAAAATCATGCAAAATTTGGTTTTCACATAACGGTAAATTTAAATACTAAATTTAAAAAAATTGTATAATTTTGATATAAATTTACAAAGTTAAAAGAAATACCTGTCGAATGACGTTTTCAGATTGAAAAAATCTTAAGCAGAACATAAGATATATGCATTTAAAAATAGGGCTTTTTCAAAGTTTGAGGGGCTGTAGCTCCGTAATGGGGGGGGGCTACATAAAAAAGTTGTTCCACAAAATAATTTTTTTTATGAGACCTACCTATGGTTAAAATTTTTTTCCTCTATCTTTAACGGTGTAGAAGTTTTGTAAACAGACGGACGGACGGACAGAGTGAAACTAATAAACACATTTTTTCAAAATTTTTTTGGAAATGTGCTAATAAACACATTTTTTCAAAATTTTTTTGGAAATGTGCTAAAAAGTGCTCAATGATACTGGAAAGCTTCAAACTGAATTATCTTTGTGGCTAATAAAAATATCAGGAGTATCTATCCCTCTGGAAGGGTGTGGAATATCTGAATTAAAAAAATTTCAGGATAGTTTAAAAAATTATAACATTGTTGTATATAAATATGGAACAAAAGGCAGAGAAGTAATATTTTCTGGAGGCAATAGCGGTAAAAGAATTAATTTGTTACACAATAAGCATCATTACAATGTAATTGTTCCACTCACTGCTGCATTTTGTGTAGATTATTATTGTGCACAATGTCACATTCCACATCATCATTAAAATCAACATAGATGTTCAAAGAGCTGTCCTTGTTGTCAAAAATCACCCATATGTCCTCAAAATATTAAAAGTATATTATGCAAGGACTGCAATCATTCCTTTCGAGGTAAAATATGTTTTGCGAATCACAAAGTCTCGACTTAAGTCAATATTAGTTTATTTGAGAAAATTAGAAAATGCAAAACCTGTCTAAAAGTTTATAAAGCAGGAAAAAAACATACATGTGGAGAAATTTTTTGTAAAACTTGTTTCAACTTTGTTCCAGAAGATCACCAATGTTACATTCAACAGGCCAAAAATAAGAGTAAAAATAAGGATAAAGAAAAAGCTTCCTAAACATATTTTATGATTTGGAAACTAGACAAGAAAAATTGTGTCAATGGAAATAAAACCGCACGAGTCAAATTTATGTGTCAGTCAATAATAAAGATGTCATATATGTATCGAAAACAATTCCTTAGTTTTTTGTAGAGAATGTTGCGGTTACAGAGAAAAACAATTTGAAAAGCAAACACATTTAAGCATATTACTGCCGGTTCCCACAACGGACAGGCTTTTGAACACCAATTTATCTTAAACTATACCTTAAATTAAACCTCCCATGAACCAAAACTAATTATGCGAGGAACAAAAATTATACTTATGAAAGTAGATAATATAAAATTCATAGATTCGCTTAATTATTTTCCAATAGCACTTGCAAAATTGCCAAAAGCATTTAATTCAACAGCTACACTGAAAAAGGTTATTTTCCGCATTTATTCAACACGACAAAAAATGAAAATTACAATGGATGTGTACCAGAAATGAATTATTATTCTCCTGATGCAATGAAAGAAGGTGAACGCGAAGAATTTTTAAAATGGTATGAAGAAAATAAGAACTATAAATTCAATATACAGAAGAAGATTAACCAATATTGTGCTAATGAAGTAAGAATTTTGACTGAAGCATATGTGAGTTTTAGGAAAATTTTCTTAGAAGAATGCAAAGTAGAATCGTTTTTGGAAGCTACAACATCTCATCATAGCATCTGATTGTAACCTTGCATATCATCGGATTTTTCTGAAACCTAATACAGCATGTATCATTCCTAAAAATGGATACAGACTAGGAGATAAACATTGAAAAATTGCCATACAGTGGTTAATTTGGGAACAAGATTCACGACAAATTAATTTAGAATGTGTCTTAAATGGTAGAGAAAAAATTGTTGGAGGCTTTAAGGTAGATAGTTATTGTCAAAAAACCAAAGAAATATTTGTATTTATGGATGGTATTACCACGGGCTTCCAAAATGTTTAACAAGCAATCAAGATGCGAGCTGAACCAAAAGTATTAAAAAACGGTAGTTAGAGCAGAACACCTCAAATGTCTTCAAAATCATTCAAAGTACTTGAAAAATCGTTCATAACCGATTAGCGACTAACGTTTCTTATAAGGAACGCAAAACACATCATAGTTTAATGTTTACTAAATGTCATTCAAGTTTTTAATTCACTGAATAATTTATATCTTGTCTGAATATGTAGCAAAGTATTTTGACAGCCTTATGTGCGCGGCAGAGCGACAAATATTGTTTTTGATAAGTTTGATTTTTTAAAAATTTTTCAACAAGTGAAAATGGCGAGTGCAAACAAGTAAGTATATAATTTATTTATTTACAGAAACATTATATTGTTTAACTTTACGATAATAAACTTTTATATATCTAATAATAATTTTTATTATTCGTGAAATATATTGCGAAATAATAATTTGTCTAATTATTGCTGTTTATTTTGATGTTCCATATTTGGAACGTTAGTCCTACAGAAAAAATTAAATATATAGATGTGTGTTCTTTGTATCCATATGTTTCCAAACGAGGAAAATTTCCAGTTTTTACCCTAAAATATATGTTGGACAGGATACTTCTTCTAAATTGAATTTAGAAAAGGTCGATGGCATCATTAAATGTAAAATTTTACTGCCAACTGATTTACTACATCCAGTTCTTCCAATTAAACGAAATAATAAGCTAATGTTTTCGTTATGCAAAATTTGCAGCGAAGGGAAACATCTAGGAGAAATGAACTATCAACTACTTTACATTTATGAGGTTTGGGAATATAAAACGATAAAGGATAATAAATTGAATAATGTTGATGGTTTATTTACTGCCATAATGAATTATTTCATCAATTTGTAGGAGAAATGACAGATGAATTAGAGGGCTTTGGTGCTGGAAGTTACATAACAGAGTGTGTCTGTGGAGGTCCTAAAAATTACGCATATGAAGTGTACTGCACAAAAGATAGCAGCAGAAAATTTGTAAACAAAGTAAAAGGAATTCGTTTAAGTTATCAGGCTTCGCAAAAAATTAATTTTGAAACGATTAAAGAAGCGATTTTAAATAATGCAGAAAACGAAAATATGCTTGTAATTTCAGATAATATTCGTAGAAATAAAGTACACGAAGTACTTACAGTTCGCGAAACAAAAAAAATATTGTCCTAAATCAGAACAACGAGAATTTAATGAAGATGGTAGCTCTTTTCCATATGGATATAAACGACTGCAAAAAGAATATTAAAAAATAGAAAACAAATAAAACTAGAATTTGATATTACGTTAGAATTTCTATAAAACGAATCACTATAAATGCAAAATGTAAATTAATACTTAATAACTTTATAATTATTTAAATAATGTCTTTTTTATTTATCCAAGTATTATGTGAGTCATTAAAACCTAGCCATTTAACAAAAACTCTATTTCCTTGCTTTCCTCTTTCCTCTATTTTAAGGCATTTAAAACATTTTCAGCATTTTTTTGTTTCCACAGGTTCAGCATAGGCATATTTCGAAAAAGTATCAATGACCGTCACCATATATTTATATCCATTATTAAATTTTCGATAAGTTAACATTTCGACTAAAGCAATTTGCCATGTGTCATTTAAATCTTCCAGCTTGAATTTTCTTCTAAGAAATTTACGTCTTGCCTGTCTATGAATTTCAGTTACTATTTTGGATCTTGACATTTTATTTATATTAAACAACTATGTCAACTAATTTTAAAAATGTTAAAAGTATGAAGATAATAATTATATATAAAATAATAGACCAAAGTATGATTTAAACTAACCATTTCCTTGAATCTATTTTGCTTTTATACTTTTCTACATGAGTATATGAGCGAGCTTTTATTTGTAACTTTAATTAATTTCCATTCTGATTTTTATAGAAGAAAACTCTAAAATTCAAGCTGATTCTACACCATATTCATTTGCAGAAACTGTCCGAGTAAATACTGAACGCCAGATTCAGGATAATACAATTACATCAACTGTGGAGGAATAGGAGTTGGAAGATACAGAAGAATTTGTGCCGCCTCTCCAGATAGATGAATCAGAACATGAAACTGAAGAAGGAATTGAAGAAGAAGAGGAAGAAGTTCAGTTTCCTCAAATCTGGGATGTAAATAATCGGCAGGGAGATCCTGATTATATCAATGATTTAATAATCCTAAATAATTTTAATTAAATAATCCAATTAAAAATATTTCTCTATCTAAACATATAAATAAAAAATAAAAATTATTATATTATTTGTTGTGATTTATTTTATTTGTTTTTATGTAGTATATTACAGATTTTTTCTTTTAGAATTACAGGAATTTTAAAAAATAGTCTTGAGTAATTGCATTGTACATTAAAACGTTGCATTGGTATATAAATTTCTTGTTGTAACTTTAATGCCTGTTGTTCATAGCATAATTTCAGATATTCTCCAACATTTTCTTTTACATTTAACTCAGCTGTTTTATTATAGGTCATTACTGCGTGAAGAAACTTGTTCTAATTGTAAAAATTTTCTGCTTATTCTCTGTTAACAGTTATGCTTTGCTCGTTCGCTGATCTTAGCCTATATTGAAAACACTGTTTTATATCTTTGATCATCTGTTCTTAGAGTTTTTTGTTAAATTGGTAATAAAATTTATTCCATTCACAAAATTTTAACGCAATTACCTTTTTACGCAATACAAACCCAACAAAAATATTTAATGTATGACTGTTATTGAGAAAATATGTATAACTTAGCAATAAATTTGTGGTTGGACCTGGTTCCTCCATTGCTTTAAATTTACTAAAAATTGTTTACGTTGCTTTTTATTTATACAATTTCGGAATACAGGTTTGTAACGAGTTATATTTTCCAAATACATGTTGAAAAGTATTTAGAATCAATTTGTCGTTTTCTACATAATTTCCTTTATTAAAATTTTTTTAAAAGGCGTTCGTACTATAACCGTAACATCTATACCACGTATAGACATAACAATACATTTTTACATTTTAATACATTAGTTATTTCTAAAATATTCATTAATCAAATTGACACAAGTCATAAACTTTTGTTTTTTCTTTAAAGTAGTTCGTTAAAAATTATTTTTTGATTTTTTGATTTGTTATAATAATATCAAATTTTTTAAGTGTTTGTCTTTACTTAATCTATCGTTATACCCAGCTCCAAAAGAATAATTTTCAAAATCGTCATTTATAAAATCCCTAGTTGGAAATTTATACTTGACCTATTTTACAAACTTTTTACAAGGTTCTTTAATACCAACAAATATCTTTCGTTAATAAGGTACTATTATCATCACAACAAAATGTTACATCCAGAAGTGCACAAGACAATGACATTTTGCCAAATATTGATATTTACTTTTATTTTTTAAAGTATTGTGAATATATTTCGATTTTTGTAAATTTGTAAGCTTGCATCAAATTCTCCATAAACAATAGCAGTTAGTGTAGTTGTAAGTGGTTTTGATAGCCTTGCCTCAATTCTAACTGTACATTGGTTCAGTAAATAATGTACTGGAATGGAAATAATGTAATGGAAATATCAAAATGTTTAAAATTGTATGGGTTTTTTTATCTTTTTTTAGAGTAACCCACATTTTCTGTCATACAAAATATTATTGTGTTCGGCAAAAGTTCAATAAAAACATTATCAAGTGATATTGATGAGCCGTTCATTGGAATTGAACATTACATTGTTTTATGAATGCAAAGAATGCAAAATGTTATTAACTACACTTGGTAATATTATTGTTTTTCCATCACCAGTTTTATCATTATTCCAATGTGTTCCAGCTTTCTTTAAGATCTGTACTTTTAATCTCAAATATGTAGAAGACAAATCTCTATATATATCCCCATGACCGAGTGAAACAAATTCAATAGTTGAAGAGTTGTCTAAAGAAGCAATAGGATTGTAGGAAACTTCTTCAGATCGTAAAATGCTAGACTGAATGGATTGGATTTTAAAAATATCCAACTCAGATTTCATACACTCAATCATAATTAATTAAAAATATTTTTTTGTTTCTTTTTGTTATTATCTTTGCGTCGTTTTAACGTAAAATAATTTAAATTTTTAATGAATGGTCTTTTTATAGCTTTTCATTTTCTTTTTATAGCTTTCGTTTTCGAGTATACATTTTTAACAATCTCTTTACTATGATCTTGCATAACTTCTTTTACATTTGCACCAGTTGCAATATCAGATAAAGCATTGATATCAGAGTTAATAACCTCTTTTTTCAAAATATCAGCGCGTGAAGTAAATAATGGTTTTAAATATCTAAAAAGTCCCCCAAAAAGAGCTTCCCAATCCACGACCTCTTTGAAAAGATATGGTTGAATGTAATAAAGGGCCGATATCAAGCTCTACCAGATTGCATTAAATAATACTTATAGTATACTCTCTTCACAATGAATAAAATAAAATAATATATAGTTTTGTAAAATTGCTTTTTATACTTTTATACTTTTTTAAAATGTAATACAATTTTTGTTGGAATTGAACAAGAAAGAAAAGTTTATTTTGTATCCATATTAGAAAAGTTTATTTTGTATCCATATTTATCACATAAAAGTAATGAAATGTTATTAAAAGATTTCTCCACATTGCAATATTGAATATTACTGAATTATTTTATAGTATCAGTGACAGAATTTTGTATGTTAACAGATCTCAAACACCTTACATCTTTATCACCTATTTTTTTGCGGTTCAATTATATCTGTGTATATAAAAACATATCTGGTTTAATAATTGGAATCAATTGTACACTATCTATAAATGTTTTGAAAGCTTCTATTAGACGTGATTTATATTTTTTAAAATCTGTAACTTTCGAAGATACTTGATTGAAACATGTTGTCAAAAGTCCTTCTGAGTATAAGCGTAATTTGCTCTTATTTTTTTAATCTATTTTAGGCCTAGTAACACATATTGTGGTGTAACTGATATTTTCAGGCATCTCCTCACCTTTTACTGATTGTATATAATGAACTTCATCATTTATAAAATTAAAAATTCCCCAAATCAACTCTCGTTCAACTTTTTTTCTTGTAAACCTATTAAGTGGGCGTATATTTTGAATTAGTGTTCATAGTAGAAAAACTTTGCAGTCGCATATCATTTGTTTCTCTATGTATGGAATTTATGATGTTCCAACTGCATACTTTTAATAAATATTTGAGTACTTTTTTCCCATTCTTTACCATACACATTTGGAACGAATTGATCATTTAGTTGTAAGTTGTCCATGAGCTTGCAGATTTATTCTTACGAATTGGAAAATTAAGTTCTGTTTGAGTATTACCTGCTGCTTACCTCAAAACACGTCTTGATAAATTATTCAACTCTTTGCTCTTTATAGTTTTTTCTTTTTTCGTTGGTTGGCTTGGGCTATCTAAAGGAACAGTTATACTGTATCCTGTATCAGTTTCAAAAATTTGTACATTAATGAGTTTAGGAGCACGAGACAGTTAAGATGAACACAGTCTTACCTTATAGTCTTACATTCTTTTCGAACTCATCACCACATTGCACAACTAAATACTCACCTTTTGAATTGGTTTATGGAAAAATAAGTACACTTTAATGTGAAATTATTTTTTTAAGTTAATTATTTAACTGAGTTAAAAATTAAATTAAAACATACAAATGATAAAGCAAAAGGCTATCTTATTAAAAACAAAGAAAAGCAAAAACGAACAAGGTAATATAAATAAATCTAATTTTAAAATTAATGATTACGTATTGTAAAGAATAATAATAAGAAAAAACTGGACAATCCATTTAAAGGTTGATATAAAATTATAAAACAAAATTCTACAAATAGTACATTAATAATAAATAATAAAGAAATAGAATTACATAACATTAATCTAATTAATCAAAACAAATTCACTTTTTATTTTTTTGTGAAGAAGAAGATTAAATTACATCTTCATTCTAAATTTTAATGTTATGATTTTCTTGATGATTCATTGTCGTTGATAATAATATTTTGGATATAATAACAAATGCATATGGAAATGAAACTACGTCAGTGCAGTACATTACTTTTTAACCCATATTTAATTCTTAGAAACAAAGCGATAAATTATTATAATTTATTAACTTTGATAACATTGTATTGATTTGGAGAAATTCAAAATAGTATAAAAGAATTGAACTTTGTTAAATAAAACAGAATTATTCTCACTAAACCAAAATGAACATCTTCTTTTAATTTTATACATTTAGCAATTAATTTTGCTGAAGTATCATAATTGGATTATTTGATTTATTGAGCAAAAAATTGTTTTTAGCACATTTCCAAAAAAATTTTGAAAAAATGTGCTTATTAGTTTCACTCTGTCCGTCCGTCCGTCCGTCCGTCCGTCCGTCTGTTTACAAAACTTCTACACCGTTGAAGATAGAGAAAAAAAATTTTAACCATAGGTAGGTCTCATAAAAAAAATAATTTTGTGGAACAACTTTTTCATGTAGCCCCCCCCATTACGGAGCTACACCCCCTCAAACTTTGAAAAAGCCCTATTTTTAAATGCATATATCTTATGTTCTGATTAAGATTTTTTCAATCTGAAAACGTCATTCGACAGGTATTTCTTTTAACTTTGTAAATTTATATCAAAATTATACAATTTTTTTAAATTTAGTATTTAAATTTACCGTTATGTGAAAACTAAATTTTGCATGATTTTTCTACTTTCATAACTCCGGCACGCTTCTAGATAGAAGCTTGAAATTTTGAGGCAAGAAAGAACTTTTAGAATCAGTATAAGTTTGCTCAGAAAATTTTTTCGGACCACCCCCTGTTTATGAGCTATTAGGGCTTAAAAATTGAAAATTTGCTATTTTTAAACACCTGTAACTTAGGAACCTGCACACATTTTACTTCTGCAAGATGTAAAAATTAAAGCTACAATAATATACTTTTACGTGTGTGAAAGGTTTATTTTAGTTGTAAAGGGTTCCAAAGTTGCAGCTCTTCAAAATTGTAAAAAAGCCCCATTTTCAGATGTATATATCTCGGGCTCTGCGTAATAGTTTTGCAATCTAAAACCGGTAGAAGATCGAAAATTTTATTATCTATATAAAACAATATCAAAATTATGTAATATTTTGTAATTTACGTTTTAAATTTACCGTTATGTGAAAACCACATTTTGCATGAAATTTCTTTTTTCATAACTCCGGCACCCCTTTAGATAGGAACCTGAAATTTTGAGACAAGAAAGAACTTTTAGAATTAGTATAAGTTTCCTCAGAAAATTTTTTGGTAACGCCCCCGCTTTAAGAGTTATTACGCCTCAAAAATTTAAAATTTGCTAT
This sequence comes from Poecilobothrus nobilitatus, assembly GCA_947095535.1. Lineage (NCBI taxonomy): Eukaryota > Metazoa > Arthropoda > Insecta > Diptera > Dolichopodidae > Poecilobothrus > Poecilobothrus nobilitatus. The sequence goes on along the minus strand of OX352772.1, from coordinate 170,886,332 downwards.
TTTTAGACACCTGTAACTTAGGCACCTGTAAAAATTTTGCTTCGGCAAGACATGAAAATTAAAGCTACAATAATATATTTTTACGTGTGTAAAAGGTTTATTTTAGTTGTAAAGAGTTCCAAAGCTGCAGCTCTTCAAAATTGTAAAAAAGCCCCATTTTCAGATGTATATATCTCGGGCTTTGCGTAATAGTTTTGCAATCTAAAACCGGTAGAAGATCGAAAATTTTATTATCTATATAAAACAATATCAAAATTATGTAATATTTTGTAATTTACGTTTTAAATTTACCGTTATGTGAAAACCACATTTTGCATGAAATTTCTTTTTTCATAACTCCGTTACCCCTTTAGATAGGAACCTGAAATTTTGAGACAAGAAAGAACTTTTAGAATTAGTATAAGTTTCCTCAGAAAATTTTTTGGTAACGCCCCCGCTTTAAGAGTTATTACGCCTCAAAAATTTAAAATTTGCTATTTTTAGACACCTGTAACTTAGGCACCTGTAAAAATTTTTCTTCGGCAAGACATAAAAATTAAAGCTTCAATAATATATTTTTACGTGTGTTAACAGCTTTTCTTAGTTATATAGGATTCCGGACTTACGGCCCCTCAAAATCTCAAAAATGTCCTATTTTCAAGTTTTTTCTTATTACATGAAATTTTCAAATTTTTGTGTAAGTCACACTTCTAAACAGTTTGTATTGAGTTTTGGAAATGTGCGCTTTTAAAAACCGTTGGTTTACATTCTACCTTGTTTATTTATACTTTTTGTCAACAAAATAATTTTATTAATATTATATTTTTATAATTCTTAAAATATTATATTTGTTTAATATAAAGCCTATACATATTTATTTCGGCATCACTGCATATGGGCAGCTTCTTCTAAATATACAGAATACATAGATTTTTGCTATAGTTATGTGGATGATATTTTATGCTTGCGGAAAGGAGATGAAGAGAACCTGAACAACTTCTTAATATGGCTTAATAAATAGTATTAATAAAAATATACAATTCACATCAGAAATATAATGAAATTGTAAAATAAAATTTTTAGATTTAAAAGTAATTCGTAAGAATAGTAGATTAAGTTTTGAAATATGTAGGAAAAGCACTTATTCAGATATAACCTAAAAATTCTAAGCACCCAACAAATTTAAAATTATCAGTATTTCATTCCATGATTATTAGATCAATTAATATTCCATTAGATGAATTAGCATATAAAAAAGAACTTCACACAATAATAAATATAGCTTTAGAAAATGGGTATAAAGAAAAAATTATCTATAAATTATTTGACAATAAAACCAAATACTAATAAACAATGAAATATACCCTGCAAAATATATAAAAAATGACAACAAAAAGTATGTAAAAATAAAATATATAGGTTCTATTTATAATAAAATCGCTAATATAATAGAAAAAGATAAGGATTTAAAGGTAGCTTTCTAAAACAATAATAAAATAGGTAAAATTATAATAAATAATAAAGAAAAATTAGATAAATTCAAAATTCAAAGTCTATTCCAAATCCAATTTTGCCAATCACTTAATGGGAAAAAATCATTCTAGCAATATAAATAACCTTAAAATTTTACATATTGATAAAAAAGGTAAAAAGTTGCATTTTAGGAATCATTAGAAATTAAAAAAGCTATAAAACAAAATAAATCAATTTTGAACGAACAATTAGAATTGCGAAATTCACCTATGTTAAACATTTGTTTAGATTTGTAATTAATTAGTAGGTATAAATATAATGTTAAAAAATGGGAAAATTATTCATGTTTAGTATTAATTGCATTCGTCCTGATGATGGCAGTGATGACGAAATATATATATAGGCTTTATATTAAACTAGTAATGTGTGCTTGCATTGCAAGCGTCAAACAGATGATTAAATCGCATGATGAAACAGCATGTCGAAAAAGTATTGTATCACTGATTTTTATAGTAAGGGATCATAAACGCTTTCATCCTCCAACAGGACGGTCTAGAACAATGGTCCCCAAATTATAGTTGAAAAGTTCGCCAAGATTTTTTCAATGACACCACACATATTCATATACAGCTGATTTTATATCAAGGGCTTATAAAACCCTCTGGACCCAATCGGGGAATCCTGGAGCGAGACTCCCCAAATAAAAGTTTATAAGCTCACCAAGACCTTTTTAATGATACCGCTTATGATAATATACCGCTCACTTTTATATTAAGAGCTTATAAATGATCTCAGGAACCAAGCAGGACGTCCTATAATGCTGGTCCCAAACAAAAGTTGAAGAGCTCGCCAAGACTTTTTCAATAATACCCTACATAATCATATACAGCTGATTTCAAGAGCTTATAAAAGCTTTCTGGACCCACGCAGGGCATCCTGAAACAAGAGTCCCCAAACAATAATTCGGTGCAAAAACAATTGCAATAATTCGGTTGTTGCACGTGCTGTGTGGTACGTAGCCCCGTCTTGTTGGAACCAGATTTTGTCAAGATCAACTTCTTCTAATTTCGGCCATGAAAAGTTGGTTATCATCGATCTATATCACTCTCCATTGACAGTAACGGTGTTACCAGCTTCATTTCGAAAGAAGTACGGACCGATGATTCCATCAGACCAAAAATCGTCAATTTAGATGAATGTAAAGGTTGTTCATGAATAATTTGTGGATTTTCTTCGCAGCAGAATTGACAGTTTTGTTTATTTACCGCACCACTCAGATGAAAGTGAGCCTCATCGGAGAATATGATTTTCTTAAAAATTTTTATAATAAAATTGAATAATTTGTAAACGTTGTTCTTGCGTAGATCTCTCCATGAAGAAATTGTAAACATCACTGAATACAATGAAAAAAAAATTACAGATCATGACATGATACAAATGGCCAAAACGTCACTTAGAAATCATATCACTCAAATTGGAAAAACCTTTACTTTTAGTCGAAGATTTGTGTCTCAAATAATAAAATTTTAAATTATTAAATAAATATACAGGAATATTATCATTGCCAGTTTAGTTTACATTCAGTGTAAATGGTTTATTATAGAAATAAAATATTTTTTTCTACATGTTGGCAAGGTCTCGCCAACATCTTGTGTATTATATTATAGATATATTTAAAAAGAGTGGTAAATTTTTTCTTGTGGTATAATATTTATTACTTAATTTCCACACAAAAATTATTTATGTATTTGTTTATTAAAATATAATATTTATAAAATTTTATTTTGTATTTATTAACACGTTTACTGGGCTAGGCTAGGCTAGGCTAGGTATACACGCTTACGTCTAGGCTAGGACGCCCACTACGAGTATACTCGTAGTTGGCATATGAATTTTATAAACTAAGACAATTTTGTAGCGTAGCGAATTAAACTCTGATTTTTAGTGTGACAATGGACAAAGGCCAGAAAAATCAAATTTCATAGAAATTTTATGCTATTCACGTGCTGAAATTTTGATAATAAACTCTAAAGCTCTCATTTAATTTGAAATGTATAAAAGTAGTTTTACATATATGTATCATGACTAATCTGTAATTACAACCAAGAAAAACTTAGTTATTATATAGTTGCAACAAAAATAAACCAATAAAACAACATTTTAAAAATATGTATTCATTTTATTAAGAATAAAACATAAAATTGTGCAACTAATTAGAAGAAAATTAAAAAAAACAATCAGCTGTCTCCACCACAGGACCGACCACTACACGAAAAGTACAATGCCAAAATTTATAGATTTTTTACAAAATAATTTATATCAAAGCAAAATAACTTCTAAAAATTTAACAATATTTTGTTTTATTCAACAACAATAATAAGCAATGAAATCGTAAAAATATATGTGCATTCATTCATACATCCATTTCGATTATTATGTAATGTAGGTACATGATTTTTTTTTCATTCAAAAATATTAGAAGTAAAAAATAATAAAAACTGTAAACAAATACAAAACAAACATTAGATTAATATTGAATCTGCTAACAAAAATTTTATGTCATCAACAAAAGAATAATATGCATAAATATAAGCGCATATGTAAAAATTGTTCATATAAATTCATATGCGTGCGTGAAAATGTCTAGAATGTCCTTCAAATGGGAATGAATAGTAGATAAAGAGGCAGTCTGTCATGGGAAAAAATCATGACATATCGCACCGATATCGCACGACCTACATTTTGATTGATGGGTTAATTATATGTCATTCATGATTTGTAGGTTAAAAACTTGTTTTGATTGCAAGATAGGTTATAAGTGTGGGTTGATAACTTATAAGTTCCAAGTGGTTGTATAGTAGGAAGTGAAGGTTGTTGGTACTTTGGAAGTTGTCAGGCAAGGTTAATGAACTGAATAAGTTTAGGATAATTAGGTTTTTTCAAAAAATTTATTGGTACTGTGTAATAGGATATAATACAAATAGTAAGAAAATAATATTTTTTTCAAGTCAAATCAATTTTTTTATTTTTTCTTAGTATGCTCAATAAAATATATGTATGTAGGTAAAAATAGATATAAAAGAATCGAAAAAAACTTGATTGTATTATTGCACAAAAATATTCATAGATACTTTTGAATATCAAGATGAACAATAATAAAATAAAAACGAAAACGTAAACAAAAAGTACAAAGTGTATTTCATTTTTAGTTTTGTTTTATTAAAAGAAAATTAATTATTAAAAGTTTTTATTATAGTTTTAAAGTTGCAAAAATAAAAATAAGAAAAATATGTTATTTTTATAATATGTGTTGTTTGTCATTGTACTATATTTTGTTGTAAATTGCTGTAATACCTTGAACAATTAAGACTTATGTATAATAAGTATTTACACAATATGTACTTTAAAAATATTTTGCATTCTTTTAATTTCTGTTTACATGGTGTAAAATAAATTGTATTCTATAAGAACATTGATAAAATAACCGGAAATCTTAAATTTAAAGAGAAAAAAAATAATTTATATTATAAAATAATAATAAAATAATTTATAAAATAATCTTCTTTATTTAAAGAAGAAAAAGGAAACAAAAACCATTATTTATAATTTTTTATTTTTATTGGTTTTGTTCATAAAAAAATGTTTCAAAAAATAAATAAAAAGGAGACAAAAGAGAAATCGAAAATGCGTAAGATACTTACTTATTATATTTATTTTATGTTGTGTTATCTGCATGGAAAAAATAAGTTCAAAGTCAGGTTAATCACTTTTAGTACCTATTTTAAAAACATAAGAATATAAAAATGAAAACAGATTTTTTTAAATGTTTAAAATAATTTTTATTTAGCATAAAATCAATATAATAAATTTGTTGATTAGATGACCTAGAACTTTTAAAAGAAAAAAGAATTTTATTAATTTTGCTTGGTTTATTTGTATTTTCTCATAGTTTCTCAAGTGAAATTTTCATCTAAATGAAATTTAAAAATTCCCATTTTATTTGACTCAATCTGAAAGATAATTTAACTAAAAACAAAAATTTTTCATTGTTTGTTTAACTTTTTATTTTACTGTATTTGTATTTTAAAAATGATTAATTATTTATCAAAAAATTAAAATTAAAAAATTAAAATAAATTTATTGCTTTTCAGCAATAATGTATTCTGTTGTATCTTCTAAAAGTAGAAGTTTATTGTTTTCCTTCACAAGAAACAATTCTCCTTTCACAATGTCTAAAATACTTGTATCTTCTTCAAAAATTTTTGCGTATACGTCTGGCGCAAAAATAATATAGTTTTGAGTTTCAAAAACCCACTTTTCCACTTTCCTTTTCTTTTGTCAAATATTTCCTAATTTTCTCAATAATATAGAAACGTTCCGGTTCCATATCATTCTGCCACAAAAATTTCTTAAAGTGCTTTATATTGTTTATTACATTACATAAATTTGAGTATTTTCTTTTATTGGAGGGGGACGGCCCTTGTTCTTGTTGAAGTTGTTAGGTTGATTTTGTTCCCGGACGAAACAGCATCACCAGGAGTATTTAAAACCATGGTAATGAATTCTTGAGCCATTTTTCTTGGTAATTATTGAATTAAACTGTAACTAATATACAAAATTTCACTGTATTTATACTAGTTTAAGACGTATTGTAGATAGCTTTTGTTTTTGTTTTCAAAAACTGTAATTTATTAAAACGGCATTTAGTTATTTAACCACAGTGTTTCAAATTAAGCTTTTTCTATTTTTAAATAGACTTAAGATCGTATTTTTATTTTTATTTTTACAGAACTATAATTTATTAATTTGTCTTGACTACAATGTTGCAAATTATAATTTCAATTCTTTTCAATTTTTGAGATATACACAAGATCATGCTGATTTTATTTTATTTTTAATATGCAAAACCATGACTTATCAATATGGCAATTTACTACAATGTTGCAAATTAAACTCTTTTCTATTTTAAGATCAGTTTAAGTTAGCATTTTTGTGTTTGTTGTATTAAACTATAATTTAGCAAAACGTCTTTTGATTACAATGTTGCGAATTTTTTCAATTCTGTTTCATTTTAAGTTGGATGTGTTAGACTTAATATTTTTTTTGTTTTAGTTTTTATGGAACATTCATTAGAATGTCTTTTAATTAGAACCTTATAAGAAGGAAAAATTGATATTATTCGTTAAGTCGTGTTTAGGTTCTCTATATAAAAAGATGTATAAAAAAATTATTTTACAAAAATTTTTGAGTTCAAGCTCGGTAAATTCGGAAATAATACGATATTCTATTGAAAATGTCAGTTCGACTTTTGTAAAACTAATAATAATATACGCGGTCGTAAGATAAAATTTATTTGGATTAAAGGTGCTCTACAAGATATTGTAAAAGTTGGTACGAAAAATGTGTATCCAGGCGATATGATTGGAATTACATTTTGCGGAGAAAGCTTCGAAGAATGTATCCTTGCATTCTTAATTTTTAAATTGGCTAGGGAATTAAAATTTTTTGATATTTGGGATATAATTTCGAAAGTTTTTCAGAGTAACTCAGAAGGTAAGTACAACCTAGTTTTAAATTAAAGAACTTTAATATGTTAGTTTTTTATTTACTTTCTTCATATTTACAGATTTAAGTACGGACAAATTTTATTTGGAAATTACGTATGTCAGGTTACCTGTTGGAAGTGGAAAGAGTAAAAAATTTATAAATTTTGAGCAAGAATCTATACAGAAAAAAGGAATAATTTCCATCAAAAATGAAGATAATTTAAGCAATTATTGTCGCAATAGCACAAATTGTAAATTATAAAGAATATAAAAAGTGCTCAATGATACTGGAAAGCTTCAAACTGAATTAGCTTTGTGGCTAATAAAAATATCAGGAGTATCTACCCCTCTGGAAGGGTGTGGAATATCTGAATTAAAAAAATTCCAGGATAGTTCAAAAAATTATAGCATTATTGTATATAAATATTGAACACAAGGCAGAGAAGTAATATTTGCTGGAGGCAATAGCGGTAAAAGAATTAATTTGTTACACAATAAACTCACTTCACTCACTGCTGCATTTTCTGTAGATTATTATTGCGAACAATGTCACATTCCACATCAACATCAAAATCAACATAGATGTTCAAAGAGCTGTCCTTGTTGTCAAAAATCACCCATATGTCCTCAAAATATAAAAAATATATTATGTAAGGACAGCAATCGTTCCTTTCGAGGTCAAATGTGTTTTGCGAATCATAAAGCCTCGGCTTCAGTCAATATTAGGTTATGTGAGGAAATTAGAAAATGCAAAACCTGTCTAAAAGTTTATAAAGGATGAAAAAAACATACATGTGGAGAAATTTTCTGAAAAATTTGCTTTAACTTTGTTCCACAAGATCACCAATGTTACATTCAACAGGCCAAAAATAAGAGTAAGAATAAGAATAAAGAAGAAAGCTTCCTATACATATTTTATGATTTGGAAACTAGACAAGAAAAAATTGTGTCAACGAAATAAAAATACAAAATAAATAAAACAACACGAGCCAAATTTATGTGTCATTCAACAACGATGTCATATATGTATCGAAAACAATTCCTTAGTTTTTTGTAGAGAATGTTGCGGATATAGGAAAAAACAATTTGAAAAGGAATTTATAGTAAACAACTTAATGAAGTACATTTTAAAATTGAGAAACACATTTAAGCATATTACTGTCATTGCCCACAACGGACAGGCTTTTGATCACCAATTTATCTTAAACTATATCTTAAATGAAACCTCCATTCAACCAAAACTTTATGCGAGGAACAAAAATTATACTTATGAAAGTAGATAATATAAAATTCATAGATTCGCTTAATTATTTCCCAATGGCACTTGCAAAGTTGCCAAAAGCATTTACCTTAACAGCTACACTGAAAAAAGGTTATTTTCCGCATTTATTCAACACGACAAAAATGAAAATTACGATGGATGTTTACCAGAAATAAAATATTATTCCCCTGATGCAATGAAAGAAGGTGAACGCGAAGAATTTTTAAAATGGTATGCGGAAAATAAGAACTATAAATTCAATATACAGAAGAAGATTAAGCAATATTGTGCTAATGACGTAAGAATTTTGACTGAAGCATGTGTGAGTTTTAGGAAAATGTTCTTAGAAGAATGCAAATTTGAACCATTTTTGGAAGCTACAACAATAGCATCTGCATGTAACCTTGCATATCGTCGAAATTTTCTGAAACTTAATACAATAGGTATAATTCCTTAAAATGGATACAGATTAGGAGATAAACATTCAAAAATTGCCGTACAGTGGTTAATTTGGGAGCAAGATTCACCGCAAATCAATTTAGAATGTGTATTAAATGGTAGAGAAAAAATTGTTGGGGGCTTTAAGGTAGGTTATTGTGAAAAAACCAAAGAAATATTTGAATTTTATGGATGGTATTACCACGGGCATCCAAAATGTTTAACAAGCTATCGAGATGCGAGCTTATTCAATAGTAACAACGATACATTTAACCAAATGTATGACAGCACTATAGTTAGAGCCGAACACCTCAAATGTCTTGGATACAGGTTAATTGAAATGTAGGAATGTGAATTTCGTGAACAAATGAGACATAATAAAAATATGGACTACTTGCAAAATCATCTATTAATTAATATTACACCTTTAAACCCCAGAGATGCATTTTATGGAGGAAGAACCGGAAATCCGTATACACATTATAAATGTAAAGCTGGAGAAAAATTTAAATATATAGATGTGTGTTCTTTGTATCCATATGTTTGCAAACGAAGAAAATTTCCAGTTTTTCACCCTAAAATATATGTTGGACAGGATGCTTGTTCTAAACTGAACTTAGAAAAGGTCGATGGGATCATTAAATGTAAAATTTTACCGCCAACTGATTTACTACATCCAGTTCTTCCAATTAAACAAAATAATAAGCTAATGTTTTCGTTATGCAAAATTTGCAGCGAAGAAAAACATCTAGGTGAATTTTGTCAACATTCTGATGATCAAAGAGCTTTAATAGGGACATGGGTAATAGATGAAGTTTTAAAAGCTATTGAAATGAACTATAAACTTCTGAACATTTATGAGGTTTGGGCATATAAAACGATAAAGGTTGATAAATTTATTTATTTATTTATTTCAAATTAAAAGATGCCTATTGAGCTAATGCTCTTTTTTAGGCTATACAATATAAAAATTAATTTATTAACATTTTTTATTCCATTTCTAATAATAATAAATCAAAAATTTCAAAATACAATACTTAATTCTAAAATTCAATATTCTTTACTTAAACACTATGTTAAAAATAAAAGAAAAAATTAAAAAAAAAAACAAAAGTAATAAAAAAAAGTTTATATGTGTAAATTAAATATTCATAAAAGTCATAAAAATTAAAAAAAATTAAAAATGTGGACCAAACAAAAAAAATTATTCTAATAGCAAGCTTTAACAAAAACAAGAAATAAACAAGAGTAAAATTAATTGCAACAATAAAATGCGTACATGAAATTATTCTACAAAAAATAGACGATAAAAAGAACAAGAATATCAGAAAAAAGAAAAAACAAAAAAAAAGAAAAATTAAACAAAAAATTAAATTAAATTACAAGTAAAAAGAAATTTAAATCATCTTATGTTTTGGTGATAATTATTAATATATTGTTGTTGTAGTGTTTTTTTTAATTTATGACTGGTGAATTTTTTTTGATCTTTTTGAAGGTTGTTATATAGTTTGATTCCCTTATATAATGTTGTCGATGTACCAAATAATGTTGTATTTTTACGCTCTAGGTGAATTTGTTGTTGATTTCGTATATTTACGTTGTGTTGCTCTTGTCTTGACTTTAATATGGTTGTGGTGTGTACATTTGAATTTATCATGTTGTGAATATGTAAAATTAATTGTATGTTTATGTGGTCTTTCAGTAACAAGAGGTTATTCGTTTTATGAATGAATTCCGTACCCTCTAATCTGTTATAAGCGAATAGGTTTTTGATGGCTCTATTTTGAATTTTTTGCAAATTCTCTATTACTCCCGTGGCTGCCGTACCCCATATTTTTATCCCATAGCTTAGATGGCTCTGAAAAAGCGCATGAAAAATTGATTTTTTTATGTTGTTAGGTATATATTGTGCTGCTTTTCTAAAAACTCCGGCGATAGATGAGAGCTTATTGCTTAGCTGAGTGGTATGCATATCCCATTTGAATTTATTATCGATCCAAAAACCAAGGTATTTGAACTCATTTACCTGTTCTAGCTGATCGTTAAGTAGATTAATTGTGAGCAGTGGAGCATTAGAACTAACTAACATGTATTTTGTCTTCTTTGCATTTATTGTTACCTTATTAGTTGTAGCCCATTTGGTTAGTTTGACTAACGCGTTGTTAATTTTATTTTGTAGCTCAAAGTAGTTCTTCCCTTGAAAGACAATACAAATATCATCTGCATATAGAAAAATCTCCCCGTCCACATTAATGTCTTGGACACTGTCTATGTATAGAGTAAAAAGTAATGGCCCTAGAATGCTTCCCTGTGGTACGCCAAACTTAACTTTTTCGCTCTGACTTGCCTTGGTTCCTATTTGTGTAAACTGTGTTCTCTCACTCAAATATGACTCGAACCATTTGTATGGTATTCCTTTGAAACCAAAACTTTGCAGTTTTTCCAACATTATCCTATGGTCAGTAGGATACACCGGTAAACAGTGTCAAAGGTTTTTGTTAAATCCATAAATAAAACACCAACCAGTTCTTTTTTATCTTTTAAAGACTGAATGAGTGTTACTATATCTATTAAAGCCGTTTCAGTATTTGACTTTTGTTTGAACCCGTATTGCCGCTTCGATAGGATGTTGTTTTCGGTTAGGTAAGAACAAGCTTGTTGTTGAACTACTTTTTCAATAATTTTAGAAACCGTCGGCAATATGCATATAGGTCTGTAGTTATTTACATCAGTCTTATCGCCAGATTTAAATATTGGTACAATTCTACCAATTTTCAGTGATTTTGGTACCATACCTTCATGTAAAGATTTGTTTATAATTTGAGTAATATTATCTGCTATCAAATCATTACAACATATAATAGCTTTTGAAGATATATTATACTTATCTACTGAACCTTTGTTTTTCATATTTTTTATTATGTTGTATGTTATGTTTTTTGTGATTTCTTTAAAATTGAAAGTCTTGTTTGTATTTGTTTTTGTGTAGAATATTTCTGCTACGTGTTTTTCTGCTAGCGTTTCTCCTATATTTGAAAAATGTTGGTTAAGTTCATTTATTTTTTCATTTGCTTTTGCTTCTGTAAGCCCTTGTAGGAGTGAGTTATCTACCATTTTTTTGTTTGTATTATATATGACCTCATTTATACACTTCCAAGTTCTGGCTGGACAATTTATGCTACTTTTGAATTTGTTTTCAAAGTACTGTACTTTTTTGGTTCTGCGCATACCGGTAAACTTGTTTCGGTAGAACTTATAATTTTGCTCCAAATTTTTATTGGTTTTGTCTTTTAGCCACTTTGAGTACCAATGATATTTTGCCTTTAACGTCAATTTTAATTCATTGTCAATCCATTCTTTTTCATTATTTTTTTTATTTTCTTTTACATATTTTTTGGTTGATGCTAACTTCTGTTTTTCTTCGAAAATTTTTAAAAATTCATTAGTGTAATGATTACAATCCAAAGATTTTATTATATTAATTGTTTCATTCTTCATAATATTATTCAATTTTCTATAATTTGTGGTTCGAAATAACGAGCGGTTACTGTCATGCACATTTAATAAATCATATTTCTTTGACACTTCAACTAAGATGACATTATGCTCTAATAAGTCTATATGTATGTGTGATAGTTTTATTTTTTCATTCAAATTGTTGTTAAGCACATGATCCAGACAAGATTGACTTATTAGTCTTGTAGCAATATTTCGGTTGCAGTGATAAAAGATATACGTGGACATAAAATTATTATATGTATTAATTTTTGTGTTATTTTCAAATAAATTAATATTAAAATCTCCTAAAATATAAGTTGTTTTATTGCAATTAGTGTTAATTAAACATTTATCGAATTCTTTCAGAAATAAATCAATATGTGATGAAGGTGATTTATGAACATTGATAATGTTAAAATTGTTAGTGTGTTTTGTTATTTCAAGACTTAAGAAGCTATCACAATTGTTACTAAAATTATAGTTTGTGTTGAAATTAAACTTTCTATTGACAAATACAGCACAACCACCTCCTATTTTATCGGGACGACAACTACAAATTGATAGAAAATCAGTGGCATTACAAAATTTAACATCTTCACTTTTCAGCCACGTTTCTGTGACACATATTACATCAATGGTGTTTTTTAATATCTTTAAAATAACTTCAAGTTCTTCCATTTTATTCTTTAAACTGCGAGCGTTTAGATATAAAACGTTCAGATTTCCAAGTGTATTCACTTTTACATCGTCAAACGAGTAGAATAATTCATTACTTGGGTTAACTAAAAAGGGGTTATTTTTATTCATTTATTATATTATTTAATAGTGTTATATTTTTTATCTCTATAATTTTGCTATTTTGATCCTTTCGGATCATAACTTTTCCATCGTTAACCCAGGTGAACGCTATTTTATTGTCTCTTTTTAAATCTCTTGTTTTCTTAAAAATATAATTAAAATATCTAGTCAATTTCTCGTTTATATAAATTGGTTGCTTGCTATTTTCATTCTTAAAAATTGTTCCTGTATTTAGGAAATTTTTTTCTTTTTTCTGTTTTTTGTATTCAGACATCAATTGAAGTTTAGAATTCTTTTCAACGAATTCCAGTTCAATTATTGGTGGTTCGGCTGATTTCTTTTCATATTGATTCTTTCTATATATTTTATTTATTTTGTTTTGTGAACCATTCATATTGAAATTATCTAGAATTTTGTCAGCAATATCATTTAGATTTTCGTTTTCTTTTTGTATTACCACTTATTTGTATTGATTTATTTATTTGAGTTTGATAATTCTTTTGCAGAACAGTTTCTAGTGATGTTATTTTATTTTTTAGAATTTCTACTTCATTTTTAATTTCTGTATTTTCTTCAATAATATTCTCTGTTATAATTTTATAATCATTTATAGTGGTTTTTAATATTTGAATTTCATTTTCTAAGGAAGTGTTTTTTGCAATCAGGATATCAAGTTTATCATTTAATGTGTTTAAATTGCATTGGTTGTTTAGTGAATTAACTGAATTCTTATTTCTAGTTATACTTACTTCGTGATTATTGGCTATAACACTGGTATTTTGGGAAATTATGCTCTTTCGACCACTCCTATTCTGCAGGCATTTAGCACAGAACCAAGTTGAGTCATCTCTTTTTATTTCATCAAATTTTTTCTTCGAAAGACCACAACAAAGTTTATGAAAGATGCTATTACAGCCTCCATTACATAAAATCCAGCAGCCTCCACTTATGTTGCAAGGTCTATTACACTTGTTGCAAATTGAATTTCCCTCCATATTTATGTTACGAAATTTAACAAAGTGTTTTTTATTAAGTATTAATATTCGAATTTTATTATTTGAAATTATATTAAATATTTTTACAAAAATTTTTATTTTTTTATTTTTAATGCGATTTTTTTTATTTTATTTTTAATTTTTATTTTCAATAATTTGTAGATGCGACTTTTCTTTATGACGTTTGAAAATTTATCTAATTGAATAATGTTGAATTTATTTAATTGAATAATGTTGATGGTTTATCTACCGCCATGATGAATAAATTTATCAAAATAAAACAACAAGCTTCAGGTTGACCTCTCGATTGCCTAAGTGAGAAAGACAAGGAAGGATATATAAAAAAATTTTACAATATGGGAGAAATTAAATTAGAATATCATAAAATTGTTAACAATCCCGGTTTAAGATCTTTTGCTAAACTAATTTCAAATTCATTTTGGCGAAAATTTGGACAGAAAGAGAACCAGCAACAAACTACCATTTTAAATCAGCCGCTCGAATTTTATAAAATGTTAACAAATCCTTCTATAGAGGCATATCAAATTCTACCTATAAATGAAGAAAATATAGTGGTGAGTTGGCAATACAAAGATGAAGTTCAAACTTCTTTACCAACTGTTAACGTTAGCATAGCAGCTTTCACAACAACACAAGCTCGTCTTAAACTTTACAGTTATTTGAAGAAGCTTGATAATAGAGTTTAATATTATGACACAGATTCTGTCATTTATATATCTCGAAAAGACGAATTTGATCCCCCAACAGGCGAATTTCTAGAAGAAATGACAGATGAATTAGAGTGCTTTGGTGCTGGAAGTTACATAACAGAGTGTGTCTGTGGAGGTCCTAAAAATTACGCATATGAAGTGTACTGCACTAAAGATAGCAGCAGAAAATTTGTATACAAAGTAAAAGGAATTCGTTTAAGTTATCAGGCTTCGCAAAAAATTAATTTTGAAACGATTAAAGAAGCGATTTTAAATCCTGCAGAAAACGAAAATATGCTTGTAATATCAGATTATATTCGTAGAAATAAAGTACACGAAGTACTTACAGTTCGCGAGATAAAAAAATATTATCCTAAATCAGAAAAACGGAAATTTAATAAAGATGGTAGTTCTTTTCCATATGGATATAAACGACTGCAAAAAGAATATTAAAAAATAAAAAACAAATAAAACTAGAATTTGATATTACATTAGAATTTCTATAAAACAAATCACTATAAATGCAAAATGTAAATAAATACATAATAACTTTACAATTATTTAAATAATGTTTTTTTTATTTATCCAAGTATTATGTATGGCATCAAAACCTACCCATTTAACAAAAACTCTATTTCCTTTCTTTTTCAGAATTTTCTCAACAAGGTAAGTATCTGGGTATTTTACAGGTGTAAGCTTAGCTTGATAAAAACCTCCAGAAATTTCCGTATCAGTATAGTCCGATAATTGATATGTAACAGGATAAGTATTATAGATTTTATCAATCTTAAATACTTCAGTTGACCAATTCGGTTGATAACCTTTTTCGAAAAGTCTTTTATATTTACTTATTCTTACAAAATTTCGAACTTTATATTTACTTTTTTGAAAAATTTTAGGCTCAGTATATACATTTCTAAGTATATTTTTTTCGTTTTTCTTTGTTGTTTTTTCAGGAGCCTTGTTTTGTTGAATTATATTGCTTTATTAATGATTGTACAATAGGTAACCATTTATAATTCCCTTTTAAACTAAATTTTTTCCACATAGAATTTTTTAATATACGGTTAAATCGTTCAACAATTGATGCTTTTAATTAGCTAAATGTGTGATAATGATTGATTGATTTTTCTTTCATATAATTTTGAAATTGTGAATTAAAAAATTCCTTGCCTTGATCAGAGTGAATATTTTTTGGTATAACCTTAGCTCTATTAATAATTGATTTTAAGACATTTAAAACATTTTCAGCATTTTTTGTTTCCACAGGTTCATCATAGGTATATTTGTAAAAAGTATCAATGACCGTCAACATATATTTATATCCATTATTAAATTTTCGATAAGGTAACATTTCGACTAAGTCGATTTGCCATGTGTCATTTAAACCTTTCAGCTTGAATTTTCTTCTAAGAAATTTACGTCTTGCCTGTCTATGAATTTCAGTTACTACTTGGGATCTTGACATTTTATTTATAATAAACAATTATGTCAACAAATTTTAAAAATGTTAAAGGTATGAAGATAATAATTATTATATATAAAATAATAGACCAAAGCATGATTTAAACTAACCATTTGTTTGAATCTATTTTGCTTTTATACTTTTCTACATGAGTATATAAGTGAGCTTTTATTTGTAATTTTAATTAATTTCCATTCTGAATTTTATAGAACAAACTCTAAAATGAAAGCTGATTCTATGACATATCCATTTGCCGAAACTGCCCGAGTAAATACTGAAAGCCATATTCAGGATGATACAATTACATCAACTGTCGAGGTTGAGGACTTGGAAGATACAGAAGAATTTGTGCCGCCTCTCCAGATAGATGAATCAGAACATGAAACTGAAGAAGGAATTGAAGAACAAATTGAAGAAGAAGAGGAAGTAGTTCAATTTCTTCAAATTTGGGATGTAAATAATCAGCAGGGAGATCCTGATTATATCAATGATTTAATAATCCTAAATAATTTTAATTAAATAATCCAATTAAAAATATTTCTCTATCTAAACATATAAATAAAAAATAAAAATTATTAATAAATTAATTATTATTTGTTGTGATTTATTTTATTTGTTTTTATGTAGTATATTACAGATTTTTTCTTTTAGAATTACAGGAATTTTAAAAAATAGTCTTGAATAATTGCATTGTACATTAAAACGTTGCATTGGTACATAAATTTCTTACTATGTTGCTTTTTATTTATACGATTTAGGAATAGATGTTTGTAAGAAGTTATATTTTCCAAATACATGTTGAAAAGTTTTTAGAATCAATTTGTCGTTTTCTACATAATTTCCTTTATTAAAATTTTTTAAAAAGGCGTTCATACTATAACCGCAACATCTATACCACGTATAGACACAACAATATTGTCCACATACATCTGAATAGTTACTTTGTAATTGTTTCTCATTAAAAATTATATATTTGTTTTTTAAGTAACTCAAAATTTCTAATTTATTAGGTTTTCTACCAAAAGAATCAAAGTATTCAATACAACCATTATTGGGAATATAAATAGCTAATCAATGGGTTCCCGGTTCTATTGCTTTATCAGTGTTTACAATTAAAAAAGTTTGTCTTTTAATTATTTTGGGAAATTGATCTAAAGCAAAACCTCCTTTGAAAAATTTACGTGTGTTCTTATTACATTTTAATACATTACTTATTTCTAAAGTATTCAATATTCATCAATCAAATTGACACAAGTAATAAACTTTTGTTTTTTCTTTAATGTAGTTCGTTAAAAATTCTTTTTTGTTTTTTTGATTTGTTATAATAATACCAAATTTTTCAAGTGTTTGACAGAGCTCTTTATTTAATCTATCGTTATACACAGCTCCAAAAGAATAATTTTCAAAATCGTCATTTATAAAATCCCTAGTTGGAAATTTATACTTGAGCTCATTTACAAACTTTTTACAAGGTTCTTTAATACCAACTATACAAATATATTTCGCAAATAAGGTACTATTGTCATCACAACAAATTGTTACATCCAGAAGTGCACAAGACAATGACATTTTGCCAAATATTCATATTTACTTTTATGTATGCTATTTATAGGTTTGTGAATATATTTCGATTTTTGTAAATTTGTAAGCTTGCATCAAATTCTCCATAAACAATAGCAGTTAGTATAGTTGTAAGTGGTTTTGATAGCCTTGCCTCAATTCTAACTCTATCTTAGTTCAGTAAACCTTGACATACTTCATTTCCAGATAAATCTCGAGTTAAATCAAAAGCTAGTATAAAAAATCCATTACTAAACATAGACTTTGTTATTTGATGACCTTTATGATTGTGGTAAATTCCAGTTCCTGAAAAAAGTGTACTGTATGCTCTAGTACAGTAATTATTTTCACCTGAAAAACCGGTTTCAATTGCTGAATTAGATATTTGAACCCCATTTACCTTTAACACAAATTGTGAAATATCAAAATATTTAAAATTGTATGGGTTTTTTGATCTTTTCCAGAGTTTTCCAGAGTGGCAAAAGTCCAATAAAAACAGAAATTTCAAGTGATATTGATGAGCCGTTCATTGGAATTGTAAAACTTTTTACTTCAACGCGTTTATAATTATATTTAGTATTGGATTTCTCAAGAACAGCATTGTGTGCTAACAGCACGTTTGGATTAACGGTAACATGCCTCATAAATAGCGCAGCTTCTATAATTTATAATTGTGATTCATCAGAATTGTCTGCAAAAAGATAAAAATCGGGTTTTTCAAGTGTTAAAACTATACGAATGTCAACATTATTTATAATAGAGTAGGTTGATTAAACATATCTACGTGTAGTTTACCTAGAAGTTCCACTACATTGCTTTCATGATACAATTTTTGACGCTCTTTGAACCATTATTATCAGATTTAGCTATATTTGCTTTATCTACCTGCACATTCTAAATGAGTTGCAGCAGCATCTGTACCATAATTTAATAAAGATTCAATATAAGCTCTATAGTGATAATTTCCATCAGACGGTGTTATATTTTTACCATTTAATTGAACATTATATTGTTTTATTAAAGATTGTAAAATGTTACTAACTACACTTGGTTGTATTATTATTCTTCCTTCAGAATTTTTATCATTATTTCATTGCGTTCCATCTTTCTTTAAGATCTGTACTTTTAATCTCAAATATGTAGAAGACAAATCTCTATATGTATCGCCATGAGCCAGTGAAACAAATTCAATAGTTGAAGGGTTGTCTAATGAAGCAATAGGATTGTGGGAAACTTCTTCAGATCGTAAAATGCTAAACTGAATGGGTTGGGTTTTAAAAATATCCAACTCAGATTTCATACACTCAATCATAATTAATTAAAAATATCTTTTTGTTTCTTTTTGTTATTATCTTTGTGTCGTTTTGACGTAAAATAGTTTAAATTTTTAATGAATGGTCTTTTTATAGCTTTTCGTTTTGTTTTACCAGAATCATACATGTCATTCAGTTTTCCTACGGCACCACGTCGTACATTTTTAACAATCTCTTTACTACGATCTTGCATAACTTCTTTTACATTTGCACCAGAAGCAATATCAGATAAAGCATTGACACCAGAGTTAATAACCTCTTTTTTTAAAATATCAGTGCCTGAATTAAATAATTATATTTTTAGATTATAAGTAAAGAAATGTATAATAAAAACATACTTGAAGAATTGTTGAAAAAATATTTATAAAACGCATATACTAAATTATACGACCGCACAACTTAGGCTAAGGTCTTAGTTGTTCAAATTACAAATTTATATATGTAAATTGTAAACTATCCTGTAAAAATGATATTTAAAATAAAGAAAAAAAAAATAATGGTTTCAAATATCTAAAAAGTCACCCAAAAAAGCTTCCCAGTCCACGACCTCTTTGAAAAGGTACAGTTGAATGTAATAAAGGGCTGATATCATCAAGTCCTCTACCAGATTGAATTAAATAATACTTATAGTATACTCTCTCTATAATGAATAAAATATAGAGAGAAATAATATATAGTTTTGTAAAATTGCTTTTATTTATACATTTTTAAAATGTAATACAATTTTTGTTGAAATTGAACTATTGGAAAAGTTTATTTTGTATCCATATTTATCACATAAAAGTAATGAAATGTTATTAAATGATTTCTCCACATTGCAATATTGAAAATTACTGAATTCTTTTACAATATTAGTGAAAGAATTTTGTATGTTAACAGATCTTAAACACCTTACATCTTTATCACCTATTTTATGCGGTTCAATTATATCTGTGTATATAAAAAACATATCTGGTTTAATAATTGGAATCAATTGTACATTATCTATAAAAGTTTTGAAAGCTTCTATTACACGTGATTTATATTTTTTAAAATCTGTAACTTTCGAAGATACTTGATTGAAACATGTTGTCAAAAGTCCTTTTAAGTATAAGCGTAATTTGCTCTTAGATTTTTATCTATTTTAGACCTAGTAACACATATTGTGATGTAACTTATATTTTCAGGCATCTCCTCACCTTTTGCTGATTGTGTATAATGAACTTCATCGTTTATAAAATTAAAAATTCCCCAAATCAACTGTCGTTCAACTTCTTTTCTTGTAAAGCTCTTAAGTGGGCGTATATTTTGAATTAGTGTTGGTTGTAGAAAAACTTTCCAGTCGCATATCATTTGTTTTTCTATGTATGGAATATATTATGTTCCAACTCCTAATATATCATTCTGCATACTTTGCAGTCGCATATCATTTGTTTCTCTATGTATGGAATTTATGATGTTCCAACTGCATACTTTTAATAAATATTTGAGTACTTTTTTCCCATTCTTCACCATACACATTTGGAACGAAATCATTAACATACATACCAATTTTCCACCTTGAACCACACATGCATTTATTCATTTTATTTGTAAAAGGTGATAATGAATTTTCTGGATAATAGTTCATAGATGAATCACTAAGTAAAGTGACATACTTGTATGTCACTTTACTTAGTGATGCGGACGTTCATCATTTACTTGTATGTTGTCCATGAGGTTGCGGATTTATTCTTACGAATTGGAAAATTAAGTTCTGTTTGAGTATTACCTGCTGCTGACCGTAAAACACGTCTTGATGAAATGATTCAACTTTTTGCTATTTATAGTTATTTTCTTTTTTCGTTGGTGGGCTTGCGCTATCTAAAGGAACAGTTATAATGTCTCCTGTATCAGTTTCAAAAACTTGTACATTTTGATTTCTAATTGATTTTCTTTTTCTAAGACGTTCTCCAACTGAAACAGCTTGGAATGCTTTTGTTAAAATATTTTCCTGAATTTCATCTTCAAATACTTCGTCATTAGCTTCTTTTTCATTTAATTCTTCTTCAACAGGAACAACTTGTATTCCAACATTCTTATATTCAGGAAAATGAGATAAAGTTTCCGCATCTATATACTTTGGTTTTGCACGAGTTTGAATACCTTTTGTTTCCGTAATTTTTATTTGCTCCTCTTTATTTCTAGGAAGTTGTCGTTTTTTGTTTTTAATTTTAAATATATTTTGTCTGTATAAATACCATTTTTGAGTGTGGGTGAGATTTTTATTTACCAATATTTTATTCATATTTTTATCCAACTCATTTAGTTCAACGTCCGAATTTTGCTTCATTTTCTCATAAATTTCAGATTTTAAAATTATCATTTTATTAATTGTTGTATTATTCATTTTATAAAATTTTCGATTATCCCTGATAATATTGCACCAAGAAGTGTAGGTAAAAATCCACCACGTTGAGTAATGATTTTTTTTTTGCTATTTATAGATTTTTTCCGGCAAATAAGTGATCTTAATTCTTTTTTATACTTTCGTAATTGGGTTGTTACTCTTTTACTCTGATTACAATTACCTTTTAAAATATTTAAAGAGATTTTGTAAAATGTTTTTATTACTTCAGGGTCACAGTGTTTTATAATTACTTTCTGGAATTTTGGTTTAGAGATTTTTAATAGGCAATATATGTCGATTGGTCTTCAAACGTTTCATATTCCTCCCCAAATTGTTCTAATTGATCTCTCGTACAATAACATAAACCTTTTCCAAATATATGACTTCTTAATCGAAATATATCATTAACGTCTTGAGTAATATCTGTTAATATATAGCCATATGGAACTAACGTCACATCATTATATACTTTTTCAAATGCTTTAATTTGATTGGGATATATTTGGCAAGTTAGAGGTAATATCTGCGATGCATCTCTTGGATTTTTGAAAAGTATTAAATATTTACAGTTAAGTGAAATATCTCTTGAAAATTTACCCTGGTGAAAAACATTTTGTGTTACAAATATTACTGATAAATTTCTATGATGTGATCCTCTAATAAATAATTCACATACATATTTATCATGAGAATTTAACATCATATGATCGACAATAATTAACAAAGGTTTTTGATTATCAATAAAATCTGGAATTGTGTTACTATTTTCCATATCTTTGACATATTTTGGAACGGCATTTTTGTCTGGATTATACCAAATTATTCTATTAATATGTGGTTGTGTATTTTCTTTTTTACATTTTATTAAATTATGCATAAAAGTGGTTTTATCACAGCATGATGGACCAGCCACCATCATAGTAAACGTGTTTCACCCGTATAGTTGTATTAGTTAAAAACTAACTCTGTTAACCTATATTTATACGAAAAGCTCTTTTCCCAAAGTGAATATAAATGCAATTTAGTTATTCCATGGAACATTCTTCCATAATCCTTCGACATGATTAAACAAGTTCTGATAGTTGCCCTACAATTTTTACAAGGAAATGAAAAGCAATGTTTCCTAAAAGAGTTAGCCATACTTGAAAAGGGAAGTTTAATTACAACTGTGTATCACTTCAAAGCACCGTATCCCGCAGAAGAACTTAGTCAGGATATGAAATATAATAACGAAATAACGGGTTAGTTGAATATTTAGATGTAAAATGTATATTTAAAACACTATTTAGAGTCAGCTGAAAAAATTTATATTAAAGGAGAACAAAAAAAACTTTTCTTTCAAAAGTACATCTTGCCGTCATTACAAAAGATTGATAACTTTAAATTAAATTGTCCTTTACACTTATCAAAGAACAATTTTAGATGTGCTTACTATAAATACCAAAAACAATTAACTTATCTTTGTTCCTACCTTACAACATAAAACGAAGTGTAATATCAACTATAAAGTAAACAAAAGATTTCCTGTTATTTTCTCAATGTTCTTATAGAATAGAAAAAAAGAAATCTTACATAACAGAAGCACCTATAATTCCATAATTTTTCTTTTTTTTTTTTTAGCATTGGCATTCATAAGTTTTTAAATTGTTTCAAAGAGTCAAACTAGTTTTTATAATTCATTTTACACCAGGTAAACAGAAATTTAAAAAATGCAAAATACTTTTAAAGTACATGTGTACATACTTATTATACATAAGTCTTAATTGTTCAAGGTATTACAATAATTTACAACAAAATATAGTACAATGACAAACAACACATATTATAAAAATAACATATTTTTCTTATTTTTATTTTTGCAACTTTAAAACTATAACAACAACTTTTAATAATTAATCTTCTTTTAATAAAACAAAACTAGAAATTAAATACACTTTGTAGTTTTTGTTTACGTTTTCGTTTTTATTTTATTATTGTTCATCTTGATATTCAAAAGTATCTATGAATATTTTTGTGCAATAATAAAATCAAGTTTTTTTCGATTCTTTTATATCTATTTTTACCTACATACATATATTTTGTTAAGCATGCGAAGAAAAAATAAAAAAATTGATTTGACTTGAAAAAAAAAAATTATTTTCTTACTATTTGTATGATATCCTATTACACAGTACCAATAAATTTTTTGAAAAAACCTAATTATCCTAAACTTATTCAGTTTATTAACCTTGCCTGACAACTTCCACAGTACCAACAACCTTCACTTCCTACTATATAACCACTTGGAACTTATAAGTTATCAACCCACACTTATAACCTATCTTGCAATCAAAACCAAAACAATCAAAACAAGTTTTTAACCTACTAACCAAGAATGACCTATAATTAACCCATCAATCAAAATGTAGGTCGTGCGATATCAGTGCGATATGGCATGATTTTTTCCCATGACAGACTGCCTCTTTACCTACTATGAATCTATGATGATCATAGAAGAAAATAATGAAAATGATACAGAATACAACCTTCTAGAAGAAAATGATGACAATATAAATGCGGCTAAACAATTATCTAACTTCGATTTTATGAATTGTTCACAGGATAAAATGGCGCAATACTTAAAAAGTTTATGCTCCGTTGTGATTGGAATACAAAAATCAGTGATTGAAATACAAAAATCAAAATTTCTTTAGCGCTCAATTAAATGATATTATTAAACACAATAACAAAATTGTTAAAGAAAATCAAATTTTACAAGAGCAATTAAAAAAATACGAAAACAAAAATATTGATTTGTAACAAAAAATAAAGAAAATTGAAGCAAGATTAGATGAGACACAACAACAAAAAAAACAATAAAAATATAATATATGCCGGACTTTCACAAGAGTTATCAAATTCAAAAGAGATAGTTCTAAACCTAGCCAGGAAAATTGATGCGAATATTAAAGCGGAAAATATACTGAAGGTTACCGAAATAAAAAAAACACAACCTGGAAATAATACTTATATCTTGTAGAACTAAACTCTGAAGAAGCAAAAAACGAGTTAATGATGAAGAAACGGAAAAAAACATATATTCAATTCAGAAATTTTTGTGGGTAGTCAAAATAATAATGAAATTTTTCTTCGCAATCACCTCACTCCAATGCAATCGAAGCTCTATTATGAAGCCAAAACGATCAAAGCAGCACACAATTTTCAATTTCTTTGGATTAAGAATAATCAAATTTTCTTACGCCAACCTAATGCAAGTATGGTTTATCAAATATCTTCTTTTAATGATATTCAATTTATTAAGAAGGTATTTAAACGTTGGTTTAATTACAAATTATTATTACACACTTTTATAAAATTTATACTTTTTCTTTATTTAATCAAAAAGAATTTCCCTTTACATATTTGCTTTAATTTACTAATTAAAAAACTATTGTATCTTCAAATTAATTATTTTATTAATTTTATTAATTATTTCTTATTTACATTTTATTACATAAACTTAAACTACAATTTAATTTTATATAATTCAATATTATGCTTCGCAAATTGCTTAGTTCTTTTTCCAAAAAAAAGCACTTTATATTACTATTTGAACATCAAATTTTTTAATACTAATTTTAACTCAAAAAAAGAAAATGTTAATTCATTGTATAATTTTTATTTGATTAGTAAAAATTTCACTTTACATTATTGTCTTAATTCACAAACAAAAAAACTATTATATTTCAACTCTAAATTTATAAAATATTTTTTATTTTTATTCTTTTACATAACCTTAAATTATTTATATCACTATTCAAATATACACATATTAATTAATACTAATTATACCCGTACGATAGGATATTACTCCTCCGTTTGTAACACCTCGAAATAAGCGAGCTAGATATACCTTCAAAGGTATGGATCGGATCAGAAAAAAGACGATTGAGCCATGTCCGTCCGTCCGTCCGTCAGCACGCTAACTCAAAAACTAAGAAAGCTAGAATCTTGAAATTTACACAAAATATTGTGGGAGTAATTTGTAGGTTCCCTGTTCTTTTTGGTTGAGTTTGGACCAAAACTTAGGGTAGCTCTCGAACACCTAACTTTTAGATCCCCACATTTTTTTTTGAAATAGAGCTATGAAATTTTAACCCCTGATAGATCTCACAAAAATATTAATTAACATTAATTAATATTAATAACTTTTTTTTGTAGCCCCACCCGTTACGGAGCTACAGCTCCCCAAAAGTTCAAAAAAGCTCTATATTTAAATTGTTATAGCACAAGTTGTACAAGGTATATTTTCATTTTGAAAACGCCAAACGATTACTACTTTTATTAGCTTTAAAAGTGTATATACAATAAATATATATTTGTGGCATACGGTGTCTTAATTTACCGTTATGCGAAACTCAAATTTTGCAAAATCCTTTAACCCTTCTATCTTCTAAACGGTTTAAGTTGGAAACTTAAATAATTGACGGAAGGTAGATCTTTGAAAATAAGTATGAGTCATTTCAGAAAATTTTTTTTGTATCGCCTCTCGTTTAGGAGCTGTAAGGGGTCAAAAACTGAAAATTTCCTATTTTTAAACACCTGTAACTTGAACACCTGTTAAAATTTTTTTGAAGTAATACACAAAAATTAAAGATTCAATATTATACTTTTATTTCTGTTAACAACTTTTTTTAATAATATAGGGTTACCTTATAATTGACGAAAGTGTTACTTGATTTTTTCAAATTTTCTAACAAATTTCTTTAATGAATTTTTTCCATTTTGTTTTACTCGATAATTTGAAATTGTTGAGGATATAATGCGTAGTACAAAAAAATGTAAATAAATAAACAATATAACGGTTGCTTGAAGAATTTTTATTTATATGATATTGATATATATACATACTTATATAATATCATGTTTTTTTACATATCGTATATGTCACTAGTGAATGAATGATAAGAGTATAGATGTATATTATATAGCGCTGTATTTACATACATATATGTATTTTATTGTACTTATAGAAATTATTCTGTCAATGGAATATTTAAATATAATATAATATAATATTTAAAATTATATTTACTATTTTGTACTAAGTAAATTTAATATACATTTACCGCTTAGTATTAAATGGTACTATAGAATATTTGAAAAAGTTTTCGATTGATAATCGTTATGTGGAAGGTTAGAATCTACTTTTGAAGAATGTACATATAAACATATAGTTTGAATATATGTACAACCCATAGTTCTAGAAATTATAAAATTCACCCAAATTATTTTAAAATACTAAAATATTAAAAAAATAATATTGTAAGCAGAGTGACAGGCTGTGAACATACTAACGGTTCGTACGGGTATCTAAGAGTTGACAAAGGCAACTGTATTCTTTCTCGTTTTACTTTAAAAACAAAAAAAAATTTCTTATTTATTATACACCTAAAGCATAGGGTACATTAACTTTGGTATGGTGTTTGTAACCACCAAAAGGAAGCGAGTTAGGTATAGACATGTATATATATTCTGAATCAGGATCACCGCCGGAGTCGATTTAGCGATGTCCGTCCGTCCGTCCGTCCGTACGCACGATAACTCAAAAAATAATGATGCTATCTTGATGAAATTTATATAGTAGGTTACTAATTACGAAAGAAAGGCTAAGTTCGAATCTGGACAAAATCCGTCCATGGGTTCGGATTCTGGAAGCTTCCGAATGATTCCGGCTTTTGGAGATAATCTCCGCAAACGAGATTATCTCCAAAAGCAACAAAGATAGAACCTTCAAATTTTGTACAATGATGTTTCTTCCCGTTCGATTTATGTCTCTGAAATTTAAGAGGATTTGGTCCATGGGTTTGGGTTTTGGAAGCTTCCGAACGAGCACCAGAGCAAATGAGATTATTTCCAAAACCAAGAAAGATAGAACTTTTAAATTTGGCAGGGTGGTGTTCTTTCATGTTTTATTTAAGTCTCTAAAATGTGAGAAGATTTGGTCCATGGGTTACGGTTTTGGAAACTTCCGAACGAGCCCCAGAGCAAACGAGATTATCTCCAAAACCAATAAAGATAGAACCTTTAAATTTTTTATAATGATGTTTCTTCCAGTTTGATTTATGTCTCTAAAATTTAAGAGGATGTGGTCCATGGGTTTGGATTTTGGAAGCTTCCCAACGAGCCCCAGAGCAAATGAGATTATCTCCAAAAACAACAAATATATATAACCTTTAAATTTGGCCGAATGGTGTTTTTTCATGTTTGATTTAAGTCTCTGAAATTTGAGAGGATTTGGCCATGGGTTTAAATTTGAAAGAATTTGAACCGTCGATTCGAATTTTGGAAGCTTCCGAACGAGCCGCAGAGCAAATGAGATTATATCCAATACAAACAAAGGTAGAACCTTTGAATTTGGTACAATGGTGTTCTTTCGTGTTTGATTTACGTCTCTGAAATTTAAGAGGATTTGGTCCATGGGTTTGGTTTTGGAAGCTTCCGAACGAGCACCAGAGCAAATGAGATTATCTCCAAAACCAACAAAGATATAACCTTTAAATTTGGCAGGGTGTTGTTCTTTCATGTTTTATTTATGTCTCTGAAATGTGAGAAGATTTGGTCCATGGGTTCGGGTTTTGGAAACTTCCGAAAGAGCCCCAGAGCAAACGAGATTATCTCCAAAACCAATAAAGATAGAACCTTTAAATTTTTTATAATGATGTTTCTTCCAGTTTGATTTATGTCTCTAAAATTTAAGAGGATGTGGTCCATGGGTTTGGATTTTGGAAGCTTCCGAACGAGCCCCAGAGCAAATGAGATTATCTCCAAAAACAACAAATATATAACCTTTACTTTTGGCATAATGGTGTTCCTTCATGTTTGATTTATGTTTCTGAAATTTGTGAGGATTTGGTCCATGGGTTCAAATCTTGGAAGCTTCCGGACGAGCCCCAGAGCAAACGAGTATATCTCCACAACCAACAAAGATAGAACTTTTATTTTTAGTACAAAGGTGTTCTGTTATGTTTCCTTTTCTGTAAAATTGGAAACTGACATTTGAAAGAATTTGAACCATGGGTTCGTATTTTGGAAACTTCCGGACGAGCACAAGAGCAACGAGCATATCTCCAAAACCAACAAAAGTAGAACCTTTAAATTTAATAGAATGGTGTTCTGGCAATTTAATAGAATGGTGTTCTGGAATCTTTATGTTCCTGAGATGGATTCGATGAATTGGAGTGGCAATTCGGGTAGCTGACACAAACATCCCAAGGACTACCAATCTCCGAAAATAATTAAGATAGAAACTTAAAATTTTATACAAGGGTGTCAAGCATATCCCAAGCGGATGCCTCTTTTACTTTCTTGAAATTCGAGTTGAATAAGACAGAAAAGGGAAGAAGTTCAAGCAGCTGCCAAAAACACTTATGGATTGTTAATTTAATTCGAATTATTCAGGTGTAGGGTATTAATAAGTCGGTGGCATCGACTTACTGTTACATTTACTTGTTAAATTATTATTTTTACAATATTCTAAATTTACAATTATACTTCACTAATATTTTTAATATTTTTAATTTTTTTTCTAATCTATTTTTAATAATAATTTCTTTTTACCTATACTTTTTGACATTAATTATGACACTAATTAAAATTTTTAAATTTACTGAGAATTCCTACACTTTTCCTACATTATTTTAATTCTATTATATCAATATTTTATATTGTTTTGATTTCATTATTATTTGAAAAAATAATGAATTACATACCTACATACTCATATGTTTGTATAAGCTATTATATTGTATTGTTTTGATTTCTTTATTATATGAAATAAATAATTCATTACACACCTACATACTCAAATGTGTGCTTATCATATTCATATATAAAAATTTTAATATCTTACATACTTTCATACTTTCATTACTCATATATTATATAATTTACCGCAAATATACAAATTTTAAGTAAAAATGGAAACACAGATTTATTAGTTAATTATTATACAGAGATAGGCAACCATTTAAATAATAATGAATACCGAAACAATTTTAATATATTGTACCTAAATATGCAGTCTTCGTAATAAATTGAATGATTTAGAATTATTATAGTCCAATAGAAAAGATTCCTATGGAGTTGTTGCAATTTATGTCAGTGAAAAACTATATAGCACCTTAATTTTTGAAGAGGAATTTCAAGAATCTAATATAGTAGGTATTAACATAACAAAACATAATATTAATATATTCAGTATTTAGAGGTCTCACAATACCCACGTTGCCGTTTTCTTGAAAAATTAGATATAATAACAAATAAATATAGAAACTACATTATTTTGAGAGATATGAACATGAATTTATTAAACTCAAACAATAGTGAAATCAAAAACTATTCTAGTACATTACTTAGTAATGGTTTTGTTACATATAATAATAAAATGATAAATATGGAACAAGAATTGATAAAACATCTAAAACCATTATTGATCATTTTATCACTGATATGGTTAGGTTCAAATATTTTTTTTATATTCTAAATACATCACTATCTGACCATCAACGATTTTTTATAAATGTTGGTCTACCAATCAAAGAAAAACAAAACAAGGTCAAAAAAGTTCTAAATTATGCCAACTTAGAAAAAGATAAAATTTGGTCTAATTTAAAGTTGTATAATGATTTCAAGAAATTGATATCTGATCTCAGCACTGTTATAGAAAATAATACACAAGTTTATAAAGTTGTTGAAAAGAAAAAAAAAGCATGGATAACAAATGAGATAATAAACAAAATTAAAATTCGAGAATCATTTTACAAATATACAAAAAAATATCCAAATGTATATCCGTGTTAAAGAGCTTTACAAAGATATTAAAGAGAAAGTAAAAAATCTGGTTGCTGAAGCAAAAAAAAATTTTTACTCTGATAAATTTAATAGGGATCCGGGAAATAATAAAAAACTGTGGGACTTATATAAAAATGCTATGTTTAATAAAGATTGTTTGGAATCTTCTAATTATATTAAAGTATTAGAACATAACAATCAAATTACTTCTAACGAACAAATCATAGCTGAATCAATGAATAATTTTTTCATAAATGTTACAAACGAACTTAACATTTCTACACTTGATGAAGACTATGATTATTTGAATCAGTTTTTAACAAACATTTATTCAAGCTTTAATCTGAGTCCAACCAATATTGAAGAAACTTTCGAGACGATCAATATGTTAAAACCAAATACCGCAACTGGTTATGACAACATCTCGGCTAGATTTAGTAAAAAATATTCAGAATTCTCAGCTCCGTTATTAGTCAAATTTATTAATATGTCGTTTCAAAACTCAACTTTTCCGAAAAGTTTAAAAACAGCGACTGTAACTTCCATTTTCAAAAGCGGTTGCCTAACTAAAAGAACAAATTACCAGCCCATTTCAATTTTAAGTTCGTTTTTCAAAATATTTGAAATAGTTATTAAGAATAGAATTGAAATTTTTCTTAAGTGTAATAATATTTTACATAGCGAGCAATATGGGTTTGAAAAAACTCCAACACAACCGCAGCGTGTCTTAATCTAACATATTTTGTTACTAAAAACGTAGACAGTGGTAGATATGTTGCATGCATTTTTTTAGATTTGCAAAAAGCATTTGACTGCGTAGACCATAATATTCTACTTTATACACTTAAACAAGGTAGAATGTAAACCAACGGTTTTTAAAAGCGCACATTTCCAAAACACAATACAAACTGTTTAGAATTGTGACTTGCACAAAAATTTGAAAATTTAAAAAATAAAATTTAAGAAGTTTTTTGTAATAAGAAAATATGTGAAAATTAGATTTTTGTGGAATTTTGAGGGGTTGTAAGACTGGAACACTATATAAGTTAGAAAAACCGTTAGCACACGTAAA
The DNA here is from genome assembly GCA_947095535.1 of Poecilobothrus nobilitatus. NCBI lineage: Eukaryota > Metazoa > Arthropoda > Insecta > Diptera > Dolichopodidae > Poecilobothrus > Poecilobothrus nobilitatus. Next base: position 170,855,024 of record OX352772.1, on the reverse strand, counting down.
AATAGATTACTGGAGCTTTAATTTTTATGTCTTGCCGAGGAAAAATTTGTACAGGTGCTTAAGTTTCAGGTTCTTAAGTTACAGGTGCCTAAAAATAGCAAATTTTCAATTTTTCAGCCCCAATACCTCTTAAACAGGGGGTGGTGCAAAAAAAATTTCTAAGGAAATCTATACTAGTTCTAAAAGTTCTTTCTTGCCCCAAAATTTCAAGCCTCTATCTAAAAGCGTGCCGGAGTTATTAAAGTAGAAAAATCATGCAAAATTTGGTTTTCTCATAACGGTAAATTTAAATACTAAATTTAAAAAAATTGTATAATATTGATATTAATTTAATTTTTTTAACAAAGTTAAAAAAAATACCTGTCGAATGACGTTTTCCGATTGAAAAATCTTAAGTATAATATAAGATATATGCATTTAAAAATAGGGCTTTTTCAAAATTTGAGGGGCTGTAGCTCCGTAATGGATGGGGCTACATGAAAAAGTTGTTCCACAAAATTATTTTTTCCATGAGACCTACCCATGGTTAAAATTTTTCGTTTCTATCTTTGACGGTGTAGAAGTTTTGTAAACAGATGGACTAACGGACGTACAGAGTGAAACTAATAAACACATTTTTTCAAAATTTTTTTGGAAATGTGCTAAAAACTAAATTTCAATCAAAACAAATTAATTTTTTCAAAACATATCTGCTTAATTGGAAACAAATAGTTAAAAATAATTGTGCCACTAGTACCTCTAGTGTCATTAAAAAGGGTGTTCCGCAAGGTTAAATTCTAGGGCCAGATCTTTTTAAGATCTACATAAATGACCTTGTCAATTTAATATTAAAAAGAACAATCCAAATGTATGCAGATGATACAGTTTTAAAATATTCTGAGAACTGTGAGACTAACTTGAAAAATTCCATTAGTCACGATCTCAGTGTAATAGAAAGATGGCTCAATAATCATAAATTTTTACTGAATATTAAAAAAACAAATATTATTCTTTTCTGTAAGAAAATATACAGTAGTTGATGATTTATAGAAACACCGCACTAGAAGTAGTAAAAAACTATAACTATCTTGGACTAATTTTAGATAATAAATTAAAATGGTATGATCATATTGATGATATTGTCAAAAATACAAGCCCATATATTTTTATTTTACGAAGTCTGAGAAATTTCTTTTCAAAAGACATATTATACATAATTTTTTCATCATATGTTTTGTCAAATATTACCTATCTCAATCCTATATGGACTGGAGCTTCACAAATTGCATTAAATAAAAAAAACATACTATATATAAGAAAGCTATTAAAGTAATTCACTTTCATTCTAATCTTTTTCCGTCAAGTTTGTTGTATACAGGTAGGTTCTTAAGTTTCGATAATATTTGCACACGTGAGTTATATATTATTGCTTTTAAAATTATTAATAATTTCATTAAACATAATTTTTTGTTAAATAGAATGATTGATATACATAACCATAACACCCGAAACAAGTAAAATTTTTATCTCACTCTTTTCAAAACCGATAGGTAAAAAAATAACTGCCTTTACAATTGCCTAAAATTATGCAATGAATTACCCTACGAATATAAATTAATTAGTAATATGCTGGAATTTAAAAGAAAAATAACAAAATTTATAATTGAAAAAACGTAAATAATTAATTGAATTATGTAAATTTTAATTTGTCTAATTATGTGAAATACCTAAATTAAAATATAAAATAGTGAATTGAATTTTGAAATATGTAAAATCGAACTTTAAAAAAAAAAGAGAAAACTGTTTTTGTTTTGATTTTTTATTTCATTTTATTTAAGTTTATTCTTTATTATATGATTAAGTTGAATTGTAATAATTAAGTATACTGAGAAAACAATGTGAGCAAACAGCCAAGGCTAGGATCTTTCGAAAAAAAATTGTAGTACACACTAAAATTATTAAATAAATAAATAAAAAAAAAAAAAACTTCAACACATCTCAAAATGCACCTACTTTATAAAAAACTTTATAAAAAAAAACTTAAATGTTAAAATTATGTATCTGTAATGCATATATGAGTAGATAGGATATGGGGTTTCTGGGGCAGTCACAACATTTTGACAGTTTTAATTTTGAATTTAGTGTTCGTTATTTTGAAAGTTTTTGAATATAGTGTTCGTTATTTTGAAAGTGAGAATTAAGTGTAAGGTATAATGAAATAGATTTTAGGATTAGAATGTTGAATGATTGAATTAAATGAGAGAATGTTATTTGTTGAAGTTGTAGTGCGTAGAGCTGCCGGTGCAGGCGCAGTTGTTGATTTCCGAAGTGTTAGGTTTTAAAATGGTAGTTGAACTTGGGTAGATTGGGAGGAAGTTTGCAACTTCAGTAGAGATGGTATATGGCATGTATCCGTCGAAGTTGTTGATAAGTGAACCCGTCGAAGTTGTTGGAAGCATGTATTGGGTTTTGAATAGATTATATTATAAATTTAAGGATGTAGGGAAATTATAAAAATACCCTATAGTATGTAGTGAATGTTTGTGGTTTTGTGATAAGAGTTTAAAATTTAAAATTTAGAATTTTGTTTTGCTGTTTTAATTGTTTTATTATTTAAATGGGTGAAGAATGGGTGTTTGTATGATTGTGTCAACAAAATAGAAATTTTATGTAAAGTATCTGTAAAAAGAACGATTTTGAAATAGAAAAATGAAAAAATTAAAATTATGCTGATAAGAAAATAAAAAATTTTTTTCTGTTCTCTCAACTTAAATTAATTGTACTGATAAGAAAATAAAAACATTTTAAAAGCAAGAGTTCTTTATTAAAAAACTCAAAAATGACGTCAGAGAGATTCCTATAGTTTTTAATTTTTTTGATAAAAGGAGATTTCTTTTGTTAATATAAAAAACAAATTATATAGATACATACTACAAAATTTTTTTATTTATTTTTAGTGTTTTTCTATATTTAGAATTTTTTTCTTGAAATTTCTTTACAATTTTGGTTAATCTTAATAGGCATCTCTTGGGAAATTCAATTGAACTCTGAGTAATTAAGTCAGTCCATTTATCATCTTTGTCTTCTCTCAATAAATTGAATTGCATTAATGTTGACTCTGCATAATTTCTCAAAAATGTCATATGATATTTAATTTCCCGTCTATATTTCTTTCTAAAAAAATTTTTATTTTCAAGAAAAAACTTGTTAAATACGAGAATTGTTCTTGCGAACTCCATTGTATAATCAAAACTAAAGAAAACTAATTAAACTACTGATTTAGAAATGAAATTTGAAAATACTAAGAATTAACTAAATCTTCTATGGGTAGGAGTGCTAGGACGTAGATAGAAATCTATTAGGTAAGGTATTCGACACTTAGTACGGTTCGAACCCAATTCTATTCTATTCTACCCATAGAAGATTTTTTTTTATTTTTAATAATAATCTTTATATATTCAAAATTGTATAAAAGTTTAATTTATGTTTTCTACAGTTGCTTAGAGTGTAAGGGTGTAGATAGAAATCTTTGAGGTAATAGGTAAGGTTCGATCCCAATTCTATGCTCTTACCTGAAGAAATTTTTTTCTAATAATATTATATATTCAAAATTCTATAAAAGGTTAATTTTATGATTAAACAAGGTAGAATGTAAACCAACGGTTTTTAAAAACGCACATTTCCAAAACTCAATACAAACTGTTTAGAAGTGTGACTTACACAAAAATTTGAAAATTTCATGTAATAAGAAAAAACTTGAAAATAGGACATTTTTGAGATTTTGAGGGGCCGTAAGTCCGGAATCCTATATAATTAAGGAAAGCTGTTAACACACGTAAAAATATATTATTGAAGCTTTAATTTTTATGTCTTGCCGAAGAAAAATTTTTACAGGTGCCTAAGTTACAGGTGTCTAAAAATAGCAAATTTTCAATTTTTCAGGCGTAATAACTCTTAAAGAGGGGGCGCTACCAAAAAATTTTCTGAGGAAACTTATACTAATTCTAAAAGTTCTTTCTTGTCTCAAAATTTCAGGTTCCTATCTAAAGGGGTGCAGGAGTTATGAAAAAAGAAATTTCATGCAAAATGTGGTTTTCACATAACGGTAAATTTAAAACGTAAATTACAAAATATTACATAATTTTGATATTGTTTTATATAGATAATAAAATTTTCGATCTTCTACCGGTTTTAGATTGCAAAACTATTACGCAGAGCCCGAGATATATACATCTGAAAATGGGGCTTTTTTACAATTTTGAAGAGCTGCAGCTTTGGAACTCTTTACAACTAAAATAAACCTTTTACACACGTAAAAATATATTATTGTAGCTTTAATTTTCATGTCTTGCCGAAGCAAAATTTTTACAGGTGCCTAAGTTACAGGTGTCTAAAAATAGCAAATTTTAAATTTTTGAGGCGTAATAACTTTTAAAGCGGGGGCGTTACCAAAAAATTTTCTGAGGAAACTTATACTAATTCTAAAAGTTCTTTCTTGTCTCAAAATTTCAGGTTCCTATCTAAAGGGGTGCCGGAGTTATGAAAAAAGAAATTTCATGCAAAATGTGGTTTTCACATAACGGTAAATTTAAAACGTAAATTACAAAATATTACATAATTTTGATATTGTTTTATATAGATAATAAAATTTTCGATCTTCTACCGGTTTTAGATTGCAAAACTATTACGCAGAGCCCGAGATATATACATCTGAAAATGGGGCTTTTTTACAATTTTGAAGAGCTGCAACTTTGGAACCCTTTACAACTAAAATAAACCTTTCACACACGTAAAAATATATTATTGTAGCTTTAATTTTTACATCTTGCAGAAGTAAAATGTGTGCAGGTTCCTAAGTTACAGGTGTTTAAAAATAGCAAATTTTCAATTTTTAAGCCCTAATAGCTCATAAACAGGGGGTGGTCCGAAAAAATTTTCTGAGCAAAATTATACTGATTCTAAAAGTTCTTTCTGGCCTCAAAATTTTAAGCTTCTATCTAGAAGCGTGCCGGAGTTATGAAAGTAGAAAAATCATGCAAAATTTAGTTTTCACATAACGGTAAATTTAAATACTAAATTTAAAAAAATTGTATAATTTTGATATAAATTTACAAAGTTAAAAGAAATACCTGTCGAATGACGTTTTCAGATTGAAAAAATCTTAATCAGAACATAAGATATATGCATTTAAAAATAGGGCTTTTTCAAAGTTTGAGGGGGTGTAGCTCCGTAATGGGGGGGGCTACATGAAAAAGTTGTTCCACAAAATTTTTTTTATGAGACCTACCTATGGTTAAAATTTTTTTTCTCTATCTTCAACGGTGTAGAAGTTTTGTAAACAGACGGACGGACGGACGGACGGACGGACGGACGGACGGACACAGTGAAACTAATAAGCACATTTTTTCAAATTTTTTTTGGAAATGTGCTAAAAATGTCATAACACGATAAGTTTAACAAGTAAAAGGTTCATAATGTTTTGGGTTGATAACATTTTACATGGCTATAAATATTGCATTTGTGGGCGGAAATGGGCTTCAATTAGAATAATTAATTGGAAAATATTTCATGATTTTTTAGAGGTATATATAACTCCAGAAGGGGGGGAAAAGATTTGTTTATTTAAAATTAGAAATGGTGAATCATTAAATAGCAAATTCGATTTATCTTATTTGGATTGGCAACATCTAAAAATTGAAGTTTACGGTGGTGATATTACCATTATTGGTAAAGTAAGAAATGCATCAAATAGAAAAAAGCAAATACCTAATCATTTTAATGACGATTGCCCATTTGCTGAAGAAGATGATTGCGAAATGATTGAAAAATATATTTCATATGTATTGCCAAAAGATAAGAATAAAAAAATTTCACTGAAGTATCCATTAATCTTGCATAATCTTTTGAAGACTGATTTTTATTGAAGACCTTTTGTATTTCATTCATATTAATTTTTTAAATATGACTCCTCTATAGAAATGGAATAAATATATTATATATATATATATATGTACATATGTTAAATGTTTTAAATAAATAAAAGATAAACATTTAATTTTAAAATAAAAGATAAACATTTTAGTTTTTTTATTTTTAAAAATTTTATATTTTTATTTATTTTATTTCAGCTATTTAGATTGTTTTTGATACTGATCACAATTTTTCTTTTTATGATATTGACTTCTAATTTCTTCCCCCCATTTCTTTGTGGATTCCGTTGAAGTATCCATTAATCTTGCATAATCTTTTGAAGACTGATTTTTATTGAAGACCTTTTGTATTTGATTCATATTAATTTTTTAAATTATTTAATTAAAACTATCGATAGCCAATAGTAAAATGAATATGTTTCAAATAATTTCTCTTCTTAAATACTTTTGAATTACCTAAATCAACAACTTTATCATGTAAACATTTTCCAACGCACAAACACCAATATGATTAAAAGAACATCTTTTATAACAGTGAATTTGTTGATTCTTCATTTTTTTTAAACATGTAGAATCATGATTATTCAAATCCAAAACATTATTATTTTTCAATATGTTAATAAGCCAAGATTGTTTTTCTTCTCCTTTAACATAAATTTTTGTTTGATTGGATATAAAAATTTTTATAAAATTGATGACGTCACGAAAATGTGTTTTACCATCCAACCATTGTAAGCAGTGATGATTTTTAGTGAGCCATTTGTTTGTATATTTTGTTTTTGTATCTAAATAATGATAACCATAAGGTGGTTTTATTATAAAATGTTGAATTTCATCATTTGATGAAATAATAGCGATTTCTTTTAAAATGAATTTATTATTATTATCTCGAAAACCTTGTATATCGATTATTACATACTCCATGTTTTATGTTCAGAGTTTATTAATGTTTCCTTATTTGTATACAAAGTTATATTATATTTTATATTTTATAAATTCAAATCATTTGATTTATTTTTATTTAGAAATTTAAATAATTGTATTTACTTCACCTGTTAACGGTTTAAACTCTACTAAGCGATCATGAATAATGAGACAGTAAGCAGTTGTTTTTTCTGGAATTCTTTTGATAGTTTTCAGCTTAATTTTTATATCAACTGGACCCATTTTAGGATCTTCATTTTGATAACGGGTGTCAATTATAAAAATTGGAGATGATTTTTTAAAATTCTCCCATGAAACTAAAGATTCTGATGTTTGATGATTGTAGTAAACACTTCGAAAATTCGAATATGCTTCATATGCTAAATCATAGCGATTTTGCGAAAACTCTAAATTCATATCTTCTTATGGATATACTTGAGAATTTAAATATACTTTTAAATTAGAAACATCACAATGATTAAATATTGAAGGGTCTTTTGAAAGATTTTCTTCGATATTTTGTTGATCAGTTTGTAGAGCGAAAATAATAAAACGAGGTTTTTCTAATTGTGAAGATGATTTAACATTCCAAATGAAGTGATTTGCTGATGGTAATGATGGATTCTCGTTTAAGTCCCAACTTCTAAAACCCATTTTCATAACAGAACCATTACCAATACTTTTATATAATTGGTCTTTTGGCGCATCCATCAAATTAACATGTTGAACTTTCCAACCTAGTTTTGTAATAGTAATATCCGGCTTCTCAGTAGCACTTGAACATATTAGTGAATTATTCTTGCTTCCAGCGCGTGTTAATATCAATTCATGTTGCGCATTAGGAATATAGTTTTTATAATCTTCCGCAAATCCTAATAATCTCTTTAAAGGAAGATAAAAACTGAAATAATGCTCTTCCAACTGAATTGATGTGTTTGGAGACCAACTCGCATTGAATAAAGCACTGCTTTCGTTTTCATTAAGTGAAATATAATTTTTTAATGTTGAAGTTATACCAACCTTATTATTATGATCAATTTCTTTACCATTAAGCGTATAAGCAATTCTTTCAAATAGAAATGGTGCGGCATTATTAACTAGTTTAGTATTTTTAAGCGTCGTTCTATCGTGATTTGATACATATCCTTCTATATAAATAAAACTTGTTGAATACCGAATACCGTTGAAGGTAATATATTTAAATTCTGATTTTGTATTACTATTCTTATATTACTATTGGTGTTCGTATTGGTTATGTTGAATGGATAATATGTATGCCAGTGAGCACTAATTATAGTTTCATCAAAAACAGGTTCACCAAAAAGGTTCATTACGTTCATTTTAATTGATATGCAAGTAATTTTAGATATTGCTGATTTTCAACAGTTAATTTTTTTCTTGATTTGTAGTGCCGTCTTCCTTCACCTCCTGCTGACTTTAATACATTGCAATGTGAAGATCGATACTGAGAATATATATAGGAATCTTGATTTTGATTAAACACTAGCATTTTAAACTTTTAAATGCAATCTAATTGTTATTGTTTCTCCTCGAAAATTAATTAAATTTCCGTTCTGATCGAGTAATTTAATAGTGACAGATCTTATCTGATCAACAGTTACTGGTAGATAAATTACACTTTTAGGAACTTCAATTATTTTATAGCCAGGACCGACACTAATAGAAAATTCATGTAAAATGCATGCTTCCTCTCCATTTATATACGTTCCAGAGATAATATTACATTCTATTCTTACTATATTTACTTTGTTAATATCAACAAAAAGATCTGAAGTATGCCATTTATTAGCCGATAATTTCTTTTTGCTGAAGCCTAATAATCCTCCAATAGTTTCTCCTCTTGCAAAATCAATTTCTTTATCAGCAAAAATTTCGCACTTTAATGTATTATTATTCGCTCTTAAAATTAATTTTTCCTTATCTGTTTTAGCTATATTTAACGTTTTTCTGAGAACTGTTTCAATATCATCAATTTCATACGAACCTGTCGGAATTATAATAGGTTTATCATCAATAATAAATCTATTATTCTTCTCATCTATATTCGGTATTGAATTATATGTTTGAAAATCTACTAAACCGCACGTATATTCTTTCCCCTTTAGGTCTATAGGAGGAAAATAATTAGTTGTTAATATAGAAGAGTTTCCGTTTAAAGTTAATGTTATTGACATATCTTTAATTGAAATAATGAGGTATTTCAGAAATGCATTCTGCTTTTATAGATTTCAAGGTTAATTCATCACAATAAAAATATGTATATATATATATATATATATATAATATGTTTCATTTCAATTCAATTTTGCTTTAAATTTCTGTTAGAATAAATTCTAATTATTCTTTATCAGTACTTTTTTTTTTTTTTTTTTTCTTTTTTTTGTCGTTCAAATAGAAAGAAATAACCTTGAATTTGATCAAAATTAGTAATGTAGGTTAGTTTTTAATTAAGTCAGACTATTAATAAAGAAAAAATTTTTTTTATTTTATTCATGTTTTATTTACAGATAATTTTTTTTTGTTAACAATATGAAATAAAAATTCTAAACATAGATGACCGCAATTATATGAATTAAAGTCTTGATATTTTGTGTAATTATACACAAGATTATCTCCTAAATATTGAATTACTTCTAATGGAGGTTTTAAATTTCCAAAACTATCAAAATATTGCACAATTTGCGGTTGCTTGTAATAAGCTACCCAATGTGTTCCATTTCCAATACAATTATCCAAATTTATTATACCAGTTTCATATTTCCGAGGTTTATGTGTTGGTAATTTATCTCTCATAAAAACTCCGCGGAAATATTTTAAAAATGTTCTTCCAAATTCTTCTAACTCATAATTGTTGAGTGCTCTTTTGGGTAGCTCGTTTAATGGTTTTTTGGATTCAAAAACAAACCCAAACCTTTTTTGTGTGGTTTTAAATGTAATCCTTTTCCATCTTTTAATGCTATTGCTTCCATCATTTTATTATGACGCTCACTCTCATGCAATTGCTTACGAGCACTTTTAGCATCATTTACAGCTTTTGCTATACCTGCAGCACCACCAGAAAGTGCTCCAACTGCTGACAAACCAGCAAATATAGGGATTAAAGGTAAAATTCCTCCAATTTTTGGTACTGGAATTATTCGAGGAATATAAAATTTTTTTTTCTGACCCTTAGAAAACTTTCGAGCTGCATGTAAAGCAATTTTTATAATATTTTTATCATTCATTGGTTTCTTTGTAGTTTTAATGACTAATTTAACTTCTTTTATGACATTTTTCAAAGGTTTTTTTCTTTGATTTTTTTTTTTGTTTTTCTTTTTTAAACCCATACCGAGTTTAACTTTAGCTTTCATTGCGTTTGTAACTAGATATGAATTTAACCTTTCACCAAAACTTGAGTCTTTAGCTTTAACTCTTTGCCAAGCGTTTTCTGCTAGTATATTGTCAGCTATATGACGCTGATCTTGATCAGAACTTTTGGAATATGCTATATCATGCTTTCGACAAGCTTCATCTAAACCATTAATCCCTTTATCACCACGAGCTAATCGTTTTGCTAATTTTGTCCCCGGTCCGCAATAATTATAACCAGGTAAATGTGCTTCAAATGGTAATTTATTTATTAATCAGTTAACAACTCCATTTCGTTCAATGGTTTTTCTATTACTGTTTGAATATTTATTGGGAAGAAGCATAATATGCAGTTTAGTTTAAGAAAGTCAATCAAACACTAATTACCTTTCAAAAAATTCATCATCATTTAAAACAAGAATTTAAGTTAAAGAAATGAAATTTATAAAATTAGATAACGCAGTTAAAATTAGAAATTTTGATCAAAATTCAAAAAAAATAATTAAAAAACATGGTGAATGCTTTCCAGATAGTATAAGAGGATTAATAGTCGGGCCGTCAAATTGTGGTAAAACTAATGCTATGATAAGTATGCTTTTAGATCCTAAAGGACTTAAATTTCAAAACATATATATTTACTCGAAATCATTACATCAACCTAAATATGAATATTTAAAAAAATTAATAAAACCAATCAAAGGAATGGGGTATAACGAATTTTCAAATAATATTGATGTAATTGAACCTTCAGCATCACAACCGAACTCAATATTTATTTTCGATGATGTAGCTTGCGATAAGCAAGATAGCATACGAAATTATTTTTGTATGGGACGACATCAAGAAGTAGATAGCTTTTATTTGTGTCAGTCTTACACAAGAATTCCAAAGCATTTAATTAGAGATAATGCCAACTTTTTGATTATATTCAAACAAGATGATTTAAATTTAAAACATATATATAATGATCATGTAAATTCTGATATGTCTTATAATGATTTTAAAAAGTTGAGTGCATGTTGCTGGAATGATAAATATGGTTTTCTATTAATTGATAAAGATAGCAATTTAAATAATGGTCGTTATAGAAAAAATTTTGACGCATTTGCTAAATTTTAGATATGGTTAGCAGTTCGTTATTAACTGAACAGGTCAGTTAGCAGATAGCAGTTAGCAATTAGTTGTTAACAGTTAGCAGTTAGCGGTTACCAGTTAGCAGTTAGAAACAGAACAGTTTCGGTCGTTAATTTGCAGTTAATAATTGAACAGATTAGTTTCCATTTAAAAATGGATGAACCCCTTATGAAAGATTTAACTAAAACTCGTAAAAGTTTAAAAACAAAATTCCAATTGAAAGATTTAATTAAAACACGTAAAACTTTAAAAAGAAAATTTCAATCTTTAAGAATTAAGAAGCTTTCAGAAGATCATAATCGGGAAGAAAATTTTACTCCAATTACAAAGCCATTAAAAAAAATAACAAATATTGTTAAACAACAACGAATTTCTGATATCAAACCGGAAATTGAATGGACTGATGATAATGATAAAAATTCTAAGTTAATGAGGTCATTTAGACCGGAAGTTAAAACACCTAGCAACAGAAGTAATACTTACAATGAATTTAAAACTTCAACACCGAATGCTATAAAATTTGATAATGATGATGACTCATCATCAATTTCACAATTTTTGTTTCTAAACAAATCAGAACTTGATACGACATATGGACCCTATTTTGATCAATCATTAAATGTGCGAAAACTTGGTAATGCTAATTTTGAAATAGATGAAATTAATCAAAATATTTTGATTGATAAGGAAATTTTTGAAGGTACTGAGGGTCTATATGAATTAATATTAAAAAAAAAACCTCTAAAATATACTGAAAGTGATTTAAGTACGTATCATAAAATTCTTAACAAAACGAATAGAAATAGAAGAAGCACATAGAAGAAATTATAATCCTTTAGAACAAACAAAAGGAAACAAAGGTTTTAAATTCAGGAATATATTAAAAAAATTATATGAACATGATTATAACACTAGGCGTAAAAAAAAGGGCTCAGGTTATTCGAAAGAAACAAATTTTATTCATAAACCTTTAACACCAGAAACTCAATTAAATTATACAAATCAATCAAATCAATATGTTTATTGGGATGATCCAAATGAGTTAGTCGATAGATTAAGACTTCTAATTGCATCACAATCAGCTGGCAACAATAATCATCATAATGAAATTGTATCTATAATTGAAGAATTGAGAGAAGCAAATATAATTCAATAGTGTTTTACATTAACAATCAGTAAAAATCAAAATGCCACTTGATAAGTTTGGACATAGTACAGCTTCTTCCAGAAAACTATATACTTAAGGTCGTCCAGGTATAGGATTCAAACTAACTTCTGAAGGAAATTATGATTTAGATAACAAAATTTTATCAAATGTTCAAAATCCAGTTGACGGAAATGATGCAGCAACACAAGCATTTGTAAATCAACAAATTTTCTTTCATAAAGAACTATTACAAAACGAGATAAAAGAAATGTTTGATCATGTAGAGACAACAGTGTCTGTAGAACTTAAATTAGCAGAAGAAAAATTAAGAATATTAGAAGAAGCAATGCAAGGTGGTTTAGAGGACATCCACATCAAATTTTCTGCAATGTTAAATGAAAATTTTTTAAAAATGAGTGATTTTATTGAATTTCAAGTTAAAAAACCAATTGGATTTATTAATGCACGACTGCAAAACGCTGAAGCTAAAGCACAATCAGCATTAGATTTAATTAATAATTTAGGGAAATAATTGTGGTTAGTTTTCATTTAACTTCCAAAATTGATATACATCAAATCGGATATTCTTTAAACAAATTTTTAAATAAGTATGAAGATATTTTACTAGAAGAGCATTATGAAGAGTTAAAAGATCATTTCAAATTTTTAAAGTTATTTAAAAATTCTCTACAAATTCAAACGAAGAAGTATGGATATCATTGGACTATATGCCCCTATACATGGGATAATATTGAAAGTCTTCCAGATACTTGTCCATGTCATTCAGCAGAACAATGTATGTTACAGTGTACCAAACTAATGAACTTATATAAAAGAATAGAAAATAAATTATAATAAAAGTATACATACATACTTGTAAACTATTATATATTATAATAAAGAATATAAATTTTACAATTTGAAAATCTATTGTTTGCTTTATTAATTTTATTTATAACTAAGTGAAAAAGAGGTATATTTTAATTAGTTATTTTCAAGATGAGTAAGGATGAAGTTGTAGATTTATTCGATTGGCTTGATGCTTCAAATTCATCTGATGAGTGCGATGAAAAGGAAGATGATATTTCAGTTTCTTCTTCTTCTACCGATATTTCAGATTCATCTGAAGAGAGCCATGAGGAAGAGGATTATGATGATGAAAAAAATAAAATAAAAAAGAGAGTTAAATTTATGTTAAAGCCTCAAATACATATATTATACAAATGGAATACAGCATATAAGTTAGCTCGACAAAAATATTGGGAAGTTATAGCACTGGATCGCTACAGATTTAATCAGCGAATTCAAAATACTGAAGGTATTATTTCTAAGATTCTAGATAGTAATCACCGGGAATTCATTTTCAATCAAAGGTTTTCTAATTAGTTATACATAGTAATTACATTCATCTATTTCATTTTGTTTAAAAATGATTAAAAGAGAGGTGGTTGAAGAGCTGCATAAGCCTGCACGAAGGAATTTTAAACGACGTAGAGTTATAATTAAAGGATTTTATGATCTTTGGCAAGCTGATTTAGTAGAAATGGGTTCATATGCCAAAGACAACAAAGGTTTTAAGTTTTTATTAACTGTGATTGATTGCTTTTCTAAGTATGCCTGGGCAATCCCTATAAAAGCTAAAACTTCAGATAATGTTGTAAAAGCAATACAAAATATTTTTCTAACTTCTAAAAGACATCCGCAAAATTTACAAACAGATGATGGGAAAGAATTTTTTAATAAAGTATTCAAAAAATTAATTGATAAATATCATATAAATCATTATTCAACATTTAGCATACTAAAGGCCTCTATTGTTGAACGCTTTAATAGAACTTTAAAAGAAAAGATGTGGAAACAATTTAGTTTTAATGGAAATTATAAATGGATTGGCATAATTGCAGAACTACTCAAACAATATAACAATACTAAACATCGAACAATTCGGAAACGACCATCTGATGTTAATAAAGATAATGCTGAAAATTTACTTAAAACTACATATAATCATATAAAAATAGCTTTATCTGCAAAATATAAAATTAATGACTCAGTTCGAATAAGCAAGTATAAACATGTTTTTGAAAAAGGCTACACACCAAATTGGACAACGGAAGTATTTAAGATAAGAAAAATTCAAATCACTAATCCTATCACATATTTACTGAAAGATTATCAAGGTCAACCCATACAAGGAAGCTTCTATGAATATGAATTGTTAAAAACTAAAAATAAAAAAGTGTTTTTGATTGAAAAAATTCTTAAAACTAAGGATAATAAAATTTTTGTTAAGTGGGTTTCCCTCTGATCATAATTCCTGGATAAATAAAAAAAATTTATTATAAAAAAAATGTGTTTTATTATTTTACAATTATTACAATTTATTACTTTATTTTGATAAATTATAAAATCTCCATTTGATATGCTGATTTTTGTTTTATTGATCGCAAATCAAGTACAGTGTAATCAGATTTATAATCTCCATCTATAATTGGAACTGTTTCCACTTCTCCATTACTTAAAATTCTATCTGCTAATATTTCTCGATATTCTAAACATTTAATTGCGAGAGACTTTTGCTTAAAATCACTATTATATTCACATCTTATATGGATTTCTTTATTATTATTATTATCATATTCCAATTGAAAATGTCTATAAAATATATGTTCACTATTTATAATTCCACCAATATTACGTTCTTTTAAAATTAATTCCTGTCTAAAAGCCGCAATAGCCTCATCTATAGAAACATATTGAGGTGTTGTGTCAGCTTTCTCTTTTGTTAATTGCTCATCTGCTAAAGTAATTATAGATGTAATGGTGGTAGCTTTTACTGCATTTGTTGTTGCTGTTGTTGTTGTTGCTTTGTTTAATTCTGCTGAAATTACATGTTTTAACAGCTGAACTGATAAATTTACTCTCACAGTCTCATTACTTGGAAGTAATATATTAAAGTATGTGCTCCCAAAGGCTGATTCATCTAATCTAATATTAGACAATGGAGCGGAATTTGCTTGAATTGTTAACACAAATAATATGAAAAATATAAATGTTTTCATAGTTAATCAGTAAAAAAGTTGATGTATCTTGTTTAAAGGTTAACGAAGTAATGTTTTATTAGAAATTTCAAATATATATCTTTTTTTTATTTTCTAGAAATTTCTTTGTTGTGTACAAACTTAACTTGACTTATAATAGAACACAAATACATAAAAAGCGGTAAAAACTTATCTCTTCCATCTGAATAAGCTTCCATGTAATCTAAATATTCCTCTTTTAAATTTTCAAGTAATTCTCTAAAATGAATTAGATTATCACCAATTTTTGATTTATTATTTTTTTCATTATACGAATTCTCTATTGATGCAATATATACAATTCCCTCTTCAATGCGTTTTCTTATCATCGACTTTTTCAACTCTTCTTGATTTTCTTCATATTCATTTGTTTTCATGGACAATGATTCAATATGTTGTGAAATTTTTTTATTCTTATCTTTTGGCAATACATATGAAATATATTTTTCAATCATTTCGCAATCATCTTCTTCAGCAAATGGGCAATCGTCATTAAAATGATTAGGTATTTGCTTTTTTTTATTTGATGCATTTCTTACTTTACCAATAATGGTAATATCACCACCGTAAACTTCAATTTTTAGATGTTGCCAATCCAAATAAGATAAATCGAATTTGCTATTTAATGATTCACCATTTCTAATTTTAAATAAACAAATCTTTTCCCCCCCTTCTGGAGTTATATATACCTCTAAAAAATCATGAAATATTTTCCAATTAATTATTCTAATTGAAGCCCATTTCCGCCCACAAATGCCATATTTATAGCCATGTAAAATGTTATCAACCCAAAACATTATGAACCTTTTACTTGTTAAACTTATCGTGTTATGACATTTTTTAATCATAAAATTAACCTTTTATAGAATTTTGAATATATAATATTATTAGAAAAAAATTTCTTCAGGTAAGAGCATAGAATTGGGATCGAACCTTACCTATTACCTCAAAGATTTCTATCTACACCCTTACACTCTAAGCAACTGTAGAAAACATAAATTAAACTTTTATACAATTTTGAATATATAAAGATTATTATTAAAAATAAAAAAAAATCTTCTATGGGTAGAATAGAATAGAATTGGGTTCGAACCGTACTAAGTGTCGTATACCTTACCTAATAGATTTCTATCTACGTCCTAGCACTCCTACCCATAGAAGATTTAGTTAATTCTTAGTATTTTCAAATTTCATTTCTAAATCAGTATTTTAATTAGTTTTCTTTAGTTTTGATTATACAATGGAGTTCGCAAGAACAATTCTCGTATTTAAAAAGTTTTTTCTTAAAAATAAAAATTTTCTTAGAAAGAAATATAGGCGGGAAATTAAATATCATATGACATTTTTGAGAAATTATGCAGAGTCAACATTAATGCAATTCAATTTATTGAGAGAAGACAAAGATGATAAATGGACTGACTTAATTACTCAGAGTTCAATTGAATTTCCCAAGAGATGCCTATTAAGATTAACCAAAATTGTAAAGAAATTTCAAGAAAAAAATTCTAAATATAGAAAAACACTAAAAATAAATAAAAAAATTTTGTAGTATGTATCTATATAATTTGTTTTTTATATTAACAAAAGAAATCCCCTTTTATCAAAAAAATTAAAAACTATAGGAATCTCTCTGACGTCATTTTTGCGTTTTTTAATAAAGAACTCTTGCTTCTAAAATGTTTTTATTTTCTTATCAGTACAATTAATTTAAGTTGAGAGAACAGAAAAAATTTTTTTATTTTCTTATCAGCATAATTTTAATTTTTCATTTAAAACCGCAATTTTTCATTTTTTCATTTTTCTATTTCAAAATCGTTCTTTTTACAGATACTTTACATAAAATTTCTATTTTGTTGACACAATCATACAAACACCCATTCTTCACCCATTTAAATAATAAAACAATTAAAACAGCAAAACAAAATTCTAAATTTTAAATTTTAAACTCTTATCACAAAACCACAAACATTCACTACATACTATAGGGTATTTTTATAATTTCACTACATCCTTAAATTTATAATATAATCTATTCAAAACCCAATACATGCTTCCAACAACTTCGACGGGTTCACTTATCAACAACTTCGACGGATACATGCCATATACCATCTCTACTGAAGTTGCAAACTTCCTCCCAATCTACCCAAGTTCAACTACAATTTTAAAACCTAACACTTCGGAAATCAACAACTGCGCCTGCACCGGCAGCTCTACGCACTACAACTGCAAGAAATAACATTCTCTCATTTAATTCAATCATTCAACATTCTAATCCTAAAATCTATTTCATTATACCTTACACTTAATTTTCACTTTCAAAATAACAAACACTATATTCAAAAACTTTCAAAATAACGAACACTAAATTCAAAATTAAAACTGTCAAAATGTTGTGATGTCATCTGACTGCCCCAGAAACCCCATATCATATCTACTTATATGCATTAATATATGTACTTTAACCAACCTAATGTTATAAAAATGAAATCACTGACATTTCGAGAACAATTTGTGGCTCATTTAATTAGAGATAAAATACCTTCACATATGCAACAACAGGCATTTAACAGCTCGGCAACTAGGCAGTCTCCTGTAAATTCGCAGTTTTCAGAAATGCATTTCTTACAAGTACTTCCTCCAACTAGAAAAAAATCCAAGAAAACCATGCCGAGTTTGTACGAAAGTCAAGCGTCGTAAGGAAACTAGATATTTTTACGAATCATGTACAGAAAACCCAGCTTTATGTGTGGGAGATTGTTTTAAAACCTGCCACCAAAATATATATTATGTTTTTAATTTCATATAAAATTTTCTATTTCTATTTATAATTACAATTTTAAGATTTAAAACTATAATTTTTAATTATAATATTTAGCTTATATATATTTTGACACCACTGTCATCCTCAGAGCAACAAATTTATTCTAACAAAATATAATTATATTCTAATAAGAACAATAGTCAAAGTTTACAAGTAACATAATAATATAACCAATATAACCTAACACTATTTTTACTAAGATTTAAGAAAAGAACATATAACACAAAAAGAAGTTGCACGCCATATAAATTTCAGCATAACAATTTTTCATAGGTGGAACTGTTGAGAGGACCCACCAAAATAAAAAAAAACATTTTTTACTACGTGTTTTATTTTACTACAAAAAAAAGCAAAAATAATAAAAAATATTATTATTGTAATTTATTAATCAATTTTAGTTGTTTTCATAACCAAATCATAGGTACAAGAATTATTGGAAATGGTTCGGATTAGCGTCCGCGTTCGATTGAAATGAAATTTTTATAAAGGTACTTAGTGATGCCACCAACATTTCATAGAATACCACTTTGACCGACAAGGTAATTTGAAGGTCAAATTGATTATTTGAAAATTTTCCTATTATTTTGTAGTATTTTATTTTAACAGTTATATTTATGACGTTACCAAGTGCCGTTACAATAAATTTCATTACAATCGGAAGTGGGCGTTAATCCAAAGCATACCCGAATTATTATTATAAAAGCATAAAATATGAAAAAATGTATATATTAATAGAATGAAAGTTGTTTTAGCGGCACTCACTGTTCTACTAAATATTTGTGCTAATTTAACTCTCATTTTTTCAAGAGTATTTGAATGCATATGTTGTCTAGTTAATTTGGTACACATTTTAGTTTTTCCATTTATTTGAACTTCCCATAATTCTATGAGAACTTTAAAAATTATAATACCATCTGAGGTTTTTAAATTGGAATCCATTAATGTATTTCTAAGAGATTTACTTAGATCGGGAAAGTCGAATATGGCAAAAATTATAATTAATTGTTATTATTATAATTAAAAGATGATTTATCACGTGTTATTTCTAGCAACGAAACAACTTTGGCTGAAGTTTGATCACAAGTAACTGCCCGTATTGTAATACCAATACCGTATAAAATTCTCAATTTTTTTTAATAATTTCTAAAAGTGTAAAAATTTAAAAGTGTGTTACGAGAAGAACGAGAGGAACAGTGTATATGTATACATATCCATATATGAGCTACAAAAAAGTATTCTGATAAAATTTTAAAATATTTTATAAACAACGCCTAAATATCTTACAAACCGGATCGGAACACTTATTTTATTTTATACACAAATACCTTTTTTTTCCAAAATTTTCGTTGAATATTCCGGCTTGTAAGCTGTGAAGGCGCTGTTATAAAATATCGTGCATTAAAATAACTTTTTTGTTTTGTATGTATTTAGTTGTTTCTTGATTTAAATTTTTTTGTAAAGATATGGGAAGGTTTTTTAACCCTTTCGTGCCAAATGTTTTTTGTTTTAAAAAATACCTTTTTAATTTTTAAAACTTTGAATTTCTGTTTTTTAATATTATGAATAACTATGTACCTTTTTGAATATTATGAATAACTATGTACTACCTTATTCAATATCAAAAAATACTTTTAAGAATTCTGCTATCTAGAAAGAAATACATACATATTATCTATAATTATAATATAATTATACATTCAGTAAATTTGATCTTAACTTACTATATCTTTGTGGGTCCGAAAAGGTTAATAGAAACCTGACTATTTTAGAAAATTTCAATATTCCATCCAAAAATATTTTTTAATTTTTAGAAAAATATTCTTCTAAACAAAAAGACAAAATAAAAACAAATAGATCTCTGTTACAATTTACAACACATTTAAGCAATAATAAAATTTTTTTGGCCTTCAAATATTATGTATGTGTTGTGTATAGTAACCCATTTGTTTGTGATGCATAGAAGGATATATATGAATGTATGTATGTTAAAATCAATTTTTAGAGAAAAAAAATCAGTTCGAAGAAAATGAATGAATTAAAAAATAATTTTTTTTTTTGTTTTTCTTATGTTTTTTTTTCTTTCCTTTTATCACCTCCCTAGCTACATAATTTTATTTTTTATAAAATTATGCTAGCTACATAATTTGAAAAAATAAAAATATTTCCAATGCGATTTCTTTATGTGTTATATGTTCTCTGATTTCAGTCTTTATAGACAAATGTTTAAAATAGGAGAATTCTTCAGTTCTATTTGTTCAAATCGATTTATTCTGTTTTAATGATTTTTAGGACATTAGCACAAAAAATTTTGAAAATATGCGTCTATTAGTTTCACTCTGTCTGTTTTCAAAACTTCTACACCGTTAAAGATTTTAACCATGGGTAGGCCTCATAAAAAAATTAATGTTGTAGAACAACTTTTACATGTAGCCCCATCCATTACGGAGCTACATCCCTTCAAACTTCGAAAAAGCTCTATTTTAATTGCGTATATCTCATTTTCTACTTAACATTTTCTCAATTTAAAAACGTCAATCAGCAGAACTTTGTTTTACCTTTACAAATCAATATAAAAATTTCAATTTAGAACTTAAATTGAACTTAAATTTGCCGTTATGTGAAATCCAAATTTTGCTAAATTTTTCTATCTTCATAACTCCGGTACGCTTTTGGATAGGAACTTCAAATTGTGAGGTAAAAAACAACTTTTAGAATTAGTATAAATTTCCTCAGAAATTTTTTTTGGATCACCCCCTGTTTATTAGCTATTAGGGCTCAAAAATTGAAAATTTGCTATTTTAAAACAACTGTAACTTAGCCACCTGTATACATTTTACTTCGGCAAGACATAAAAATTAAAGCTTCAGTAATATACTTTTACGTGTGTTAACGGTACCTTTTAGTTTTACAGGGTTACATAGTTAGAGCTCTATTTTCAGATGTATATATGGAAGCACATCATTTTCCTGAAAAAAAAAAATCTAAAAAAAAAAATCTAAAAAAAAATCTTCAAAAAAATCTCTTGAAAAAACAAATCCTGAATAAAATAAATAAAAAATTTTTTTAAAAAAACAGCTTTTTTGAACTAAAAATTAGAAAATAAATTTTTAATAGCAAATTTTTCTGTAATTTTCTAAATTAATTTCACAGACTTTAAAACTTATATATACTTATATTTATATATATATATTTGACATATTGAAATAAACTTTTTCAAAGAAATCTCGATTGTAACAATATAGTTTAGATTTACAGAAAAATTTGCTATTAAAAATTAATTTTCTAATTTTTAGTTCAAAAAAGCTGTTTTTTAAAAAATTTTTTTTATTTATTTTATTTTTTATTTCTTATGTGGATAAATATCAGATGTGCACATATACATAAGAAATAGCCTTTAAAAATATTTAAAAACAATCAAAGTAACATTTTTTGTTCTCTTTTTTTTCTATTCTTTTTTATTTTTCTTCCAGTATTACATTTTACTTTTTTTTTCTGTTATATAGGTACGCTAAGAACTTTTTTTTTTTTTTAGTATTAAATTTATGCATACAGTCTATTTAAAAAATAGAAATTATTAGTTATAGAACATTCTGAATTTTTTTTTTTGTTCGTTTATGTTTACCGTCCCTTCATATAAATATAACTGTTGCCTACATATTAAAAAATAAGAAATCGATAAATCAACAAAATAATAATAGTTGAGAATTTGGTGTGACTGTGTTAGCAGATTTTTAATAGTACAGCACACATAAAAATATGCATACCATTTTTGTACATGTTTGTCCCTTCATATGTAGAAAAAAATTTGGTTTTAAAAGTATGTAATTGAGAATATATTAAATTGCTTACTTCTAAATGCTAATGTTTTTGAATTAAAAAAAATTATTTTGCTTTTTCTAGACGATGTAGATATATATGTATGTATGTACATAACATATATTTTATGATTAATTCATAATTATTATTATTGAAAAGAAAAATATTGTTATTATTTACTATTTTTAAAAAAGACTGGATTTCTTATTTTTAATATATTCTTTTTGTTGTTTAATGTTTTTACATAATTGGAAATATATTCTTAGTTTTTATACTTCAGAAAAAGGCATTAGTGGTGCAGATCATCATTCCCTAATACATCTTAATTTAAAGGCAGCTCCCAATTTAGATACAAATGTTAGGGCCATAATATGCGATTTTAATATGTTAAGAGTTTCGAAAGAAAAACCCTATTTTAATTATAATTAAGAAAGGAGAAACACAAGATTTAACACTTGCTTACTAAATTTTAAGTAAATGCATATTAAATTTTACACTGTGTTCTCAAGTGCGGCACATTAATTTGTTTACACATTCATATCTTTCAAATTCATTGCTTTCAAACCAAAAATATTTTCGAAGCACATATTATTACATATTTTGAAGTATGTACCTATGTATATTTGCGCATACAATGCAATGGGCTACATAAAAAACAATAGGTAGTCTTTTATAGAAAAAAAAAACATTTATGTATTACGTATACGTATTGGTATTGGTATTGGTAAGTTTAGTAAATTTAGATAAAATGTTTTATTTTGGTTCTGTAATAATTCTGTTAAAAATTCTGTTATATCTTTGTATGAAAATTTAATTTTGAAATTAAGCTAATTTCTCTAATGTTTTTCGATATTATTATTTTAAAATCTTGTATTGTTATCAGGATCTGATCTAATGAAGAAAATTTCAAGTCTCTAGCTCAACGGGAAGTGTGTTTAAAATGGCTTCTAAGATTCCATCCTTTACCCAACCAAGTTAATTAAAAGCTGTTAAAAAAAAAAAAATTTGAAAAAATATTTTTAAAGAAAAAAATCTTGAATTTAATCTTGAAATTAAATATTTTTCAGGATTTTATTTTATGTCTTTTTAAAAAAATATATATATTTTTTAACTAAAAAATAAGAAAGTTAAAAGTTTTACAACAAAACATCTAAAGCGTATAACCCCGCTTTTGAGTCTAACTCTAAATTCCGTCCTAAATCAGAATCTCGCATTTCGAAATCTCGTGTACCAAAATCTCGTGTCTCAAGCTCTCGTGTTTCAAAATTTTGCTGTTTTGCGATATTTTTTAAAAAATCTCGCGAAAAGGCACAAATGGAAAAAAATATTAGGAGGTAAGTACAGTGAATTAAGAGAGATTTTATAATTGGTTACAAAATCAAGGTTTTAATTTTTGTTTAGCGAGGGTTTGGGGCGCTTGGTCCCATTATTTTAAAAGTTTCTTTTTTTTTAAATATGTATGTAAAAAATATAATTACTAGGGATTTTTGAATTGGATATAAAATCAGAGTTCCAATAATTGGCTTAGCTATATTTTAAAGCCGGCAGTCACCATTACTTTAAATGACTTGCTGTTGAAATAT
Organism: Poecilobothrus nobilitatus; assembly: GCA_947095535.1. NCBI lineage: Eukaryota > Metazoa > Arthropoda > Insecta > Diptera > Dolichopodidae > Poecilobothrus > Poecilobothrus nobilitatus. The sequence continues at coordinate 170,831,238 of OX352772.1, read as the reverse complement.
GTATATAAATAATAAAATGAGGAATGATTTTAGAGTTGGTTACAAAATCAGGGTTCCAGTAATTTGTTTAGCGGGGGTTTATTTTTTTCTTTTCAAATCATATTTCAAAAATAAATAATTTAATTCAAGGTTTTTTAATTCATGATTTTATTTTCAAGATTTTTTTCAAATTTTTGTTTTGCAAGATTTTTTTTTTCAAGAATTTTTTTTTTTTTTATTGCATTTCTCTGCCACATAAATGTGGACAAGAAATTACACAGCCTTTCCTGTTCAGGCGTGGCTGTAAATGTCGCAAGGGGGAGTAACTGTTACGACTTGTGTGGGACTCGAACCACTCAAATACGCTCTTACCCACTAGGCCACCGAGGCCCCATAAAAATTTTTTTGTTCCAGATTTTTTTTCATGGTATCGATGGGAATCCGTATATATCTCAGGCTCTGCATATTAGTTTTACAATCTAAAAACGCTAGATGACTGAAAATTTGGTTCTCACTATAAAACATCATCAAAATTATGTAAAATTTTGTAATTCACTATGTAAATTTACCGTTATGTGAAAGCCAAATTTTGAAAGATTATTTTTTTTTCATAACTTCGTCACGCTTAGATATTGAAAATAAAGCGTAAAATTGAAATTTTGCTATTTTTAAACACCCGTAACTTAGGCACCTGTACAAATTTTTTCAAAATAAAAGGCAATTAAAGCTTGAACTTTATAATTTTACATGTGTTAATGGTTTTTCTTAATTATGTAGAGTTGATTTAAATTTCTAGAAAGTTTATTTTTCACATTTTTCTAATTAAATTTTCAAATTTTGGTGAAAAGTTACAATTTTAAACAAATTTTTCAAATTTTGGTGCAATGACACAATTCTAAACAGTTGGTATTGTTTTTTAGAAATGTGCGCTTTTAAAAACCGTTGGTTTACATATTCTACTTTGGCTAATTCCAAATGATTCTAACCAGTCTAATTTTGAACCTTTCTTAGCATCATGAAGGATCTTGAGGTTGTTATGAGGCTATTATAATGATTTTATTGTAATAAATGGTTAACAAAATTAGACCTAGAATCTTTTTTGGACTGATTTTGTCCAGATTCGAACTTAGCCTTCCTTTCGTAATTAGTAACCTTGTATATAAATTTCATCAAGATAGCTTTATTAGTTTTTGAGTATCGTACGAACGGATGGACGGAAGGACATCGTTAAATCGGCTTAGGAGGTGATCCTGATTCAGAATATATAAACATGTCCATATCCTACTCGCTTCCTTTTGCTGGTTACAAACTCCATACCAAAGTGAATAGACCCTAAATTTTAGTGTAGGTTATAAAAAGAGACAGAAAAGTTTAGTATAACAAATATTAGTTAATTTATAAATTATGAGATATAAAAACTTTAACGTGATTTGCATTACAAAAACAAATGTTAATTAATGGATCATATATAGATCATTTGGTAAGCTTAATAAAAAAAAATATAGTATTAAATATACATTAATCTAAATTAATTTTAAATAAGGATGAGCTTCAATCGAATGTTTGAATAACAATAATGCCAATGTAATGTTTGCTAAGATAAGTGTAAAAGATAATTCCATCTGAGGATGATACTTCGTGTTTGTTTATTTTTCTTCTTTTAGGTTACAGTACAGCGCATCACATATGAGGGCATCGAACATTGTCGGGCACCTTGAATACCTTGGTGATTCAAAAAATATACCTGCTCCAGAACATAAAATAAACAAAAGAATGCTTATAAATATTAATTTCTTACAATTCATTGTAAGTATTAATTTATGGTTAAAAAATTTATTGATTTATCACTTACAAGTTGTTTGTTTTGTTTTTTTTTCTTATTTTTAATTAACAATTATAATGTAAATGAATAATATAATTAGTTTTTATTAAAATAATAAATAGGACCATAATATTAGAGTTGATATTATTAAATTATTCTTGTTAGTTAAGTGTTTCTTAAAAAAAAAATATTTTTTACTGATTACAGTATTGTTGAGTTAAGTATTTATTAATGTTTATGTATTTTATTATTTTTCATTGGATAATTATCCTGAATTGGCAGTAAAGGTTTGTTTATTATCGGCCGCTTAAATGTACTTTGTGCAATTTTTATGGTTACCACGTGCGTTAAACCATCTTAACTCGAATGGGTTTCAATTATCCGTGAGAGTGGCAATGCGTCGGGGGCATTTTTCGCTTTTTAGAATCACATGTCACCGATTGTAATGTTTTCATGAGCAGTGTTTCCATTTTGGCTAGGGAGCAGGGATAGCAAAGAATAGGAATACAAAATGGTATGCGGAAATATTGAATTGTGAGTGAGACTGTAAGGAAACAATGAAAACGCCTATTATTATTACTATTTTGCTAACACTATAGCCGTTAAAATAGTTACAACATGCAGTAATATATAACACCTTATTGCATGAGATAATTTCTGAAGGCAACCCACACTGTCACTCTAAGCAGCAATTATTATTGGTATTAGTATTATTTATTAATATTATTATTATTTTACTACAGAGTCAGTTTATAACACCTTCCTGCATGATATAACCAAAGATAGCCCCACTCTAGCAGCTATTATTATTACTATTTTTATTACTACTATTATTATTATTATTACTATTACTATTACTATTACTATTATTATTATTATTATTATTATTATTATTATTATTGTTATTATTATTATTATTATTATTATTATTATTATTATTATTATTATTATTATTATTATTATTATTATTATTATTATTATTATTATTATTATTATTATTATTATTATTATTATTATTATTATTATTATTATTATTATTATTATTATTATTATTATTATTATTATTACTATTATTATTATTATTATTATCATTATTATTATTATTATTATTATTATTATTATTATTATTATTATTATTATTATTATTATTATTATTATTATTATTATTATTATTATTATTATTATTATTATTATTATTATTATTATTATTATTATTATTATTATTATTATTATTATTATTATTATTATTATTATTATTATTATTATTATTATTATTATTATTATTATTATTATTATTATTATTATTATTATTATTATTATTATTATTATTATTATTATTATTATTATTATTATTATTATTATTATTATTATTATTATTATTATTATTATTATTATTATTATTACTATTATTACTATTATTTATTATTACTATTATTATTATTATTATTATTATTACTATTATTATTATTATTATTACTATTATTATTATTATTATTATTATTATTATTACTATTATTATTATTATTACTATTATTATTATTATTATTACTATTATTATTAATATTATTATTATTATTGGGGGGCAAATTTTGGTAGAGGCCCTAGTCCGGAGGTATACCCAACATACCTGCGGGAACTGTTAGGTAATACCGATCTGTTAAAGCAGTTCTGCCAAGAAACCCAAATCTCACCTCCTCGAAGATAGGTAACATAGTTATCTGCCGGGTGCCCTCTGGTAATCTACTTTTGTAGAGCTGACGAGATTGGGTGCATGCGATTTGCCTGGCGCAATAACCAGGCCCTCGGTTGGGGTAGGACGAGCGGGTAATAAACGTCGTGTTTCCGTACTGTATTTACTGCGTCGCGGCGATATGTTGCGGGCTCGGGCAAAAATCCAAGCGCGTCTGTACTCACAATGAGCGGCGACTTGGTCGGCGTCTGTACTCCATAATGGGGTGGCCGAAGTATAAGTGCGGAGGGGAGTTGCTTCGCGAAATTAAAACAAGGACCGGTTTATCAAAAAATGGCAATGGACAAAACAAAGGTATATATACTCCAGGTGGTAATTCAGTTATGCTGGAAAATCCACCCTCTAAGGAGGCCGATCTCATGGATTCTGGGGTGAGATCATTTATTGCTATATACATCGGAGAATCATCAGCAATAGGGAACATCGAGGGAAAACAGAAATCAACTAGCTCAACAACAGGAAGCAACAGAGCAGAGAACACCAAAAATCGATCCATTCCGAAGAGGAGGAAATGTAGCACGGTCGCCGAAGCATTCATCCAAAGGAGTTAAGTTGAGGACGGAAAATCTCAGAAGCAGCATCAAATAGGGAGGTATTTCTCTCCCTAACAAGGTTGGAAATACTATCTCAAAAATTAGAGCTCGAGATGGAGGTTTGTTCACTCCACTAAAAAATGCGAAGAGAGCACTGAAGAGCCTGAGGTGACTGAATAAAAAGAGCTGCCGCAAAGCAGAAAAATATCACATGGATATTAAGAACGGCCTCATGAGCTTGCAAGAATCCATGGAAGTCATATGGATATGCAGGAGGAAAAAGATGGAGGACAAGGAGGAGCATCTAGCAAAGGTCACAAAAGTAACCAAACATGCTGTAGCAACACCTAGCGTGTGCAAAAGAATGAGAGCGCCAGATAATAGCCCAAGGGGTCGCATATACACACCCCCAGCTTCTAAAAAAGGCAAAGAAGCAGATGATGTTGAGTGGACTGTTGTCGGCAGAAAGAAGCAACACCAAAAATCGAACGCCAATATAGGAACAGACAGCACGCCTGGTATAAGAGAGTCGGCGAGTAGCAAAGAAGTCGGAAAAAGAGCGAAAGCACTGTTGAAAAGCAGGCAAAAGAGGAAAAAAAAGTTAGCAAGACAAAGGTGAAGCTATTATAATCAAACCAGCCGAAGGGAAAACGTATGCCGCAGTCTTGAAGAAGATAAAGGGAGGCGTCGATCGATCCGGGGACTACAAAAACAGTCACCAAAGGGATCCGCAGAACGCAGAAAGGAGATGTTCTAATGGAATTGAGCTAGGGACCCGAAGACAACGGGGAATTTAGTGAAGAACTGAAAAAGGTCTTGGGAGAAATGGCTGGGGTTAAAAGTTTAACGCCCAAAGCAACCCTAGAAATCCGGGACCTGGATAGCCTAACAACCCCTGAAAAAGTGCGAGGCGCTTTAGACAGAGATCTGAAGAAAAAAGTTCAATGCAGACTGTTGCTTTCAAAATCTAACAGGAGAGAGCAAATCTTAGGCGTAGTGGAGATGGAGGAGAAAGACGCTCAAGAGATATTAAAAGCGGGTAAAATTACAGTGGGATTAATAAGATGCAGGATCAGACTAAGAGCGGAAGTTCCAAGGTGCTATAGATGTCTAAATTTCGGTCATATAAAAAGTAGATGCAAGGACATTGATAGGAAAGATTTGTGCTATAAGTGCGGATTAAAAGGGCATATCGTGAAAAATTGTGTACAGGCCCCAAAATGTGTTCTTTGCGAAGAGAAGAAAGTGCAAGCGATTGACCATGTCTCGGGTTCGGGTACGTTTAAGGTCTTCCGTGAGGCACTTGAGAAGGTCAAAAGGCGTTTCAATGACTAGGTTCACTCAAGAAAATATGCATAGGAGGTGGTGTGGCAGACGATCTCTTTACTCAGAATGTTCAGGAGAGAAAGACCGACGTAGTAATAATAAGTGAACAGTATAGGAATAGAGACATTCCGAACTGGTTTTCTGATGCAACAAATACGGCGGCGATCTGGGTAGTAAGCCCAAACAAAATTAAAATCGAAAGCCATGGCAACGATGAAGGTTTTGTTTGGATCAGAAGCTGCAGGCTCACAATTATTAGCTGCTACTTCACACCAAACCAAACAACGCAGCAATACAAAATGAAAATTGAAAAATTAGAAGACCTAATAGCGGAAATAAGGGGGAGCAAAGTAGTGGCTGGAGATTTCAATGCTAAAGCCGTAGAATGGGGAGAGCCCATACCAACAGCAGAGGGAAGCAAATAATGGACATGGCAGCCAGACAAAACCTGATAGTGTTAAACACAGGGGCCGACATCTACATTGCGACGCCCGGGGTACACAGAAACGATACCAGATATAACACTAGCATCAGTTGACCTCTTGAATGGCATCCGGAAATGGGAAGTACTCGAGGTCTACACTGGTAGCGATCACCAATATATATCATTCGAGTTACATGCTGCTCCGACAGAGAGATTGAATAATAGCCTTGAAAGAGTAAGGCAGTTCTCGCAAAATTTAGAGGGTAGAGCAAAAGCAGAAGCGGAGGTTAACTCAGTGATGAACAGCATTGCACGGGCCTGCGAAGTATTTATGCCACGGAAAAAATGGAGAGAAAATAAGCGCCCTGTATATTGGTGGACTGATGAAATAGCAGATATAAGGAGACAACGGATCACAACGGATCAGAAACAGAACAGAGCGGCG